>OY986065.1:2369703-2724492 GCA_963920205.1 Stenodema calcarata
AATCAACACCTCGAGTCGATATGAAGTCAACTTTTTTTCGTTTTCACGAAGTATTTGAGTCGACGATTGCTCTTCTTGAAGGTACATTCGAACTCAAATCAACACCTCGAGTCGATATGAAGTCAACTTTTTTTCGTTTTCACGAAGTATTTGAGTCGACGATTGCTCTTCTTGAAGGTACATTCGAACTCAAATCAACACCTCGAGTCGATATGAAGTCAACTTTTTTTCGTTTCCACGAAGTATTTGAGTCGACGATTGCTCTTCTTGAAGGTACATTCGAACTCAAATCAACACCTCGAGTCGATATGAAGTCAACTTTTTTTCGTTTTCACGAAGTATTTGAGTCGACGATTGCTCTTCTTGAAGGTACATTCGAACTCAAATCAACACCTCGAGTCGATATGAAGTCAACTTTTTTTCGTTTTCACGGAGTATTTGAGTCGACGATTGCTCTTCTTGAAGGTACATTCGAACTCAAATCAACACCTCGAGTCGATATGAAGTCAACTTTTTTTCGTTTTCACGAAGTATTTGAGTCGACGATTGCTCTTCTTGAAGGTACATTCGAACTCAAATCAACACCTCGAGTCGATATGAAGTCAACTTTTTTTCGTTTCCACGAAGTATTTGAGTCGACGATTGCTCTTCTTGAAGGTACATTCGAACTCAAATCAACACCTCGAGTCGATATGAAGTCAACTTTTTTTCGTTTTCACGAAGTATTTGAGTCGACGATTGCTCTTCTTGAAGGTACATTCGAACTCAAATCAACACCTCGAGTCGATATGAAGTCAACTTTTTTTCGTTTCACGAAGTATTTGAGTCGACGATTCCTCTTCTTGAAGGTCCATTCGAACTCAAATCAACACCTCGAGTCGATATGAAGTCAACTTTGTTTCGTTTCCACGAAGTATTTGAGTCGACGATTGCTCTTCTTGAAGGTACATTCGAACTCAAATCAACACCTCGAGTCGATATGAAGTCAACTTTTTTTCGTTTCCACGAAGTATTTGAGTCGACGATTGCTCTTCTTGAAGGTACATTCGAACTCAAATCAACACCTCGAGTCGATATGAAGTCAACTTTTTTTCGTTTTCACGAAGTATTTGAGTCGACGATTGCTCTTCTTGAAGGTACATTCGAACTCAAATCAACACCTCGAGTCGATATGAAGTCAACTTTTTTTCGTTTTCACGAAGTATTTGAGTCGACGATTGCTCTTCTTGAAGGTCCATTCGAACTCAAATCAACACCTCGAGTCGATATGAAGTCAACTTTTTTTCGTTTTCACGAAGTATTTGAGTCGACGATTGCTCTTCTTGAAGGTACATTCGAACTCAAATCAACACCTCGAGTCGATATGAAGTCAAATTTTTTTCGTTTTCACGAAGTATTTGAGTCGACGATTGCTCTTCTTGAAGGTACATTCGAACTCAAATCAACACCTCGAGTCGATATGAAGTCAACTTTTTTTCGTTTTCACGAAGTATTTGAGTCGACAATTGCTCTTCTTGAAGGTACATTCGAACTCAAATCAACACCTCGAGTCGATATGAAGTCAACTTTTTTTCGTTTTCACGAAGTATTTGAGTCGACGATTGCTCTTCTTGAAGGTACATTCGAACTCAAATCAACACCTCGAGTCGATATGAAGTCAACTTTTTTTCGTTTTCACGAAGTATTTGAGTCGACGATTGCTCTTCTTGAAGGTACATTCGAACTCAAATCAACACCTCGAGTCGATATGAAGTCAACTTTTTTTCGTTTTCACGAAGTATTTGAGTCGACGATTGCTCTTCTTGAAGGTACATTCGAACTCAAATCAACACCTCGAGTCGATATGAAGTCAACTTTTTTTCGTTTTCACGAAGTATTTGAGTCGACGATTGCTCTTCTTGAAGGTACATTCGAACTCAAATCAACACCTCGAGTCGATATGAAGTCAACTTTTTTTCGTTTTCACGAAGTATTTGAGTCGACGATTGCTCTTGTTGAAGGTACATTCGAACTCAAATCAACACCTCGAGTCGATATGAAGTCAACTTTTTTTCGTTTCCACGAAGTATTTGAGTCGACGATTGCTCTTCTTGAAGGTACATTCGAACTCAAATCAACACCTCGAGTCGATATGAAGTCAACTTTTTTTCGTTTTCACGAAGTATTTGAGTCGACGATTGCTCTTGTTGAAGGTACATTCGAACTCAAATCAACACCTCGAGTCGATATGAAGTCAACTTTTTTTCGTTTTCACGAAGTATTTGAGTCGACGATTGCTCTTCTTGAAGGTACATTCGAACTCAAATCAACACCTCGAGTCGATATGAAGTCAACTTTTTTTCGTTTTCACGAAGTATTTGAGTCGACGATTGCTCTTCTTGAAGGTCCATTCGAACTCAAATCAACACCTCGAGTCGATATGAAGTCAACTTTTTTTCGTTTCCACGAAGTATTTGAGTCGACGATTGCTCTTCTTGAAGGTACATTCGAACTCAAATCAACACCTCGAGTCGATATGAAGTCAACTTTTTTTCGTTTTCACGAAGTATTTGAGTCGACGATTGCTCTTCTTGAAGGTACATTCGAACTCAAATCAACACCTCGAGTCGATATGAAGTCAACTTTTTTTCGTTTTCACGGAGTATTTGAGTCGACGATTGCTCTTCTTGAAGGTACATTCGAACTCAAATCAACACCTCGAGTCGATATGAAGTCAACTTTTTTTCGTTTTCACGAAGTATTTGAGTCGACGATTGCTCTTCTTGAAGGTACATTCGAACTCAAATCAACACCTCGAGTCGATATGAAGTCAACTTTTTTTCGTTTCCACGAAGTATTTGAGTCGACGATTGCTCTTCTTGAAGGTACATTCGAACTCAAATCAACACCTCGAGTCGATATGAAGTCAACTTTTTTTCGTTTTCACGAAGTATTTGAGTCGACGATTGCTCTTCTTGAAGGTACATTCGAACTCAAATCAACACCTCGAGTCGATATGAAGTCAACTTTTTTTCGTTTCACGAAGTATTTGAGTCGACGATTCCTCTTCTTGAAGGTCCATTCGAACTCAAATCAACACCTCGAGTCGATATGAAGTCAACTTTGTTTCGTTTCCACGAAGTATTTGAGTCGACGATTGCTCTTCTTGAAGGTACATTCGAACTCAAATCAACACCTCGAGTCGATATGAAGTCAACTTTTTTTCGTTTCACGAAGTATTTGAGTCGACGATTCCTCTTCTTGAAGGTCCATTCGAACTCAAATCAACACCTCGAGTCGATATGAAGTCAACTTTGTTTCGTTTCCACGAAGTATTTGAGTCGACGATTGCTCTTCTTGAAGGTACATTCGAACTCAAATCAACACCTCGAGTCGATATGAAGTCAACTTTTTTTCGTTTCCACGAAGTATTTGAGTCGACGATTGCTCTTCTTGAAGGTACATTCGAACTCAAATCAACACCTCGAGTCGATATGAAGTCAACTTTTTTTCGTTTTCACGAAGTATTTGAGTCGACGATTGCTCTTCTTGAAGGTACATTCGAACTCAAATCAACACCTCGAGTCGATATGAAGTCAACTTTTTTTCGTTTTCACGAAGTATTTGAGTCGACGATTGCTCTTCTAGAAGGTCCATTCGAACTCAAATCAACACCTCGAGTCGATATGAAGTCAACTTTTTTTCGTTTTCACGAAGTATTTGAGTCGACGATTGCTCTTCTTGAAGGTACATTCGAACTCAAATCAACACCTCGAGTCGATATGAAGTCAAATTTTTTTCGTTTTCACGAAGTATTTGAGTCGACGATTGCTCTTCTTGAAGGTCCATTCGAACTCAAATCAACACCTCGAGTCGATATGAAGTCAACTTTTTTTCGTTTCCACGAAGTATTTGAGTCGACGATTGCTCTTCTTGAAGGTACATTCGAACTCAAATCAACACCTCGAGTCGATATGAAGTCAACTTTTTTTCGTTTTCACGAAGTATTTGAGTCGACGATTGCTCTCCTTGAAGGTACATTCGAACTCAAATCAACACCTCGAGTCGATATGAAGTCAACTTTTTTTCGTTTTCACGAAGTATTTGAGTCGACGATTGCTCTTCTTGAAGGTACATTCGAACTCAAATCAACACCTCGAGTCGATATGAAGTCAACATTTTTTCGTTTCCACGAAGTATTTGAGTCGACGATTGCTCTTCTTGAAGGTACATTCGAACTCAAATCAACACCTCGAGTCGATATGAAGTCAACTTTTTTTCGTTTCCACGAAGTATTTGAGTCGACGATTGCTCTTCTTGAAGGTCCATTCGAACTCAAATCAACACCTCGAGTCGATATGAAGTCAACTTTTTTTTCGTTTTCACGAAGTATTTGAGTCGACGATTGCTCTTCTTGAAGGTACATTCGAACTCAAATCAACACCTCGAGTCGATATGAAGTCAACTTTTCTTTCGTTTCCACGAAGTATTTGAGTCGACGATTGCTCTTCTTGAAGGTACATTCGAACTCAAATCAACACCTCGAGTCGATATGAAGTCAACTTTTTTTCGTTTTCACGAAGTATTTGAGTCGACGATTGCTCTTCTTGAAGGTCCATTCGAACTCAAACAAACACCTCGAGTCGATATGAAGTCAACTTTTTTTCGTTTTCACGAAGTATTTGAGTCGACGATTGCTCTTCTTGAAGGTCCATTCGAACTCAAACAAACACCTCGAGTCGATATGAAGTCAACTTTTTTTCGTTTCCACGAAGTATTTGAGTCGACGATTGCTCTTCTTGAAGGTACATTCGAACTCAAATCAACACCTCGAGTCGATATGAAGTCAACTTTTCTTTCGTTTCCACGAAGTATTTGAGTCGACGATTGCTCTTCTTGAAGGTACATTCGAACTCAAATCAACACCTCGAGTCGATATGAAGTCGACTTTTTTTCGTTTCACGAAGTATTTGAGTCGACGATTGCTCTTCTTGAAGGTCCATTCGAACTCAAATCAACACCTCGAGTCGATATGAAGTCAACTTTTTTTCGTTTCCACGAAGTATTTGAGTCGACGATTGCTCTTCTTGAAGGTACATTCGAACTCAAATCAACACCTCGAGTCGATATGAAGTCAACTTTTCTTTCGTTTTCACGAAGTATTTGAGTCGACGATTGCTCTTCTTGAAGGTACATTCGAACTCAAATCAACACCTCGAGTCGATATGAAGTCAACTTTTTTTCGTTTCCACGAAGTATTTGAGTCGACGATTGCTCTTCTTGAAGGTACATTCGAACTCAAATCAACACCTCGAGTCGATATGAAGTCAACTTTTCTTTCGTTTTCACGAAGTATTTGAGTCGACGATTGCTCTTCTTGAAGGTACATTCGAACTCAAATCAACACCTCGAGTCGATATGAAGTCAACTTTTTTTCGTTTCACGAAGTATTTGAGTCGACGATTGCTCTTCTTGAAGGTCCATTCGAACTCAAATCAACACCTCGAGTCGATATGAAGTCAACTTTTTTTCGTTTCCACGAAGTATTTGAGTCGACGATTGCTCTTCTTGAAGGTACATTTGAACTCAAATCAACACCTCGAGTCGATATGAAGTCAACTTTTTGTTCGTTTTCACGAAGTATTTGAGTCGACGATTGCTCTTCTTGAAGGTACATTCGAACTCAAATCAACACCTCGAGTCGATATGAAGTCAACTTTTTTTTCGTTTCCACGAAGTATTTGAGTCGACGATTGCTCTTCTTGAAGGTACATTCGAACTCAAATCAACACCTCGAGTCGATATGAAGTCAACTTTTCTTTCGTTTTCACGAAGTATTTGAGTCGACGATTGCTCTTCTTGAAGGTACATTCGAACTCAAATCAACACCTCGAGTCGATATGAAGTCAACTTTTTTTTCGTTTTCACGAAGTATTTGAGTCGACGATTGCTCTTCTTGAAGGTACATTCGAACTCAAATCAACACCTCGAGTCGATATGAAGTCAACTTTTTTTCGTTTTCACGAAGTATTTGAGTCGACGATTGCTCTTCTTGAAGGTACATTCGAACTCAAATCAACACCTCGAGTCGATATGAAGTCAACTTTTTTTCGTTTTCATGAAGTATTTGAGTCGACGATTGCTCTTCTTGAAGGTACATTCGAACTCAAACAAACACCTCGAGTCGATATGAATTCAACTTTTTTTCGTTTTCACGAAGTATTTGAGTCGACGATTGCTCTTCTTGAAGGTACATTCGAACTCAAACAAACACCTCGAGTCGATATGAAGTCAACTTTTTTTCGTTTTCACGAAGTATTTGAGTCGACGATTGCTCTTCTTGAAGGTACATTCGAACTCAAACAAACACCTCGAGTCGATATGAAGTCAACTTTTTTTCGTTTTCACGAAGTATTTGAGTCGACGATTGCTCTTCTTGAAGGTCCATTCGAACTCAAACAAACACCTCGAGTCGATATGAAGTCAACTTTTTTTCGTTTTCACGAAGTATTTGAGTCGACGATTGCTCTTCTTGAAGGTCCATTCGAACTCAAACAAACACCTCGAGTCGATATGAAGTCAACTTTTTTTCGTTTTCACGAAGTATTTGAGTCGACGATTGCTCTTCTTGAAGGTACATTCGAACTCAAATCAACACCTCGAGTCGATATGAAGTCAACTTTTTTTCATTTCCACGAAGTATTTGAGTCGACGATTGCTCTTCTTGAAGGTCCGTTCGAACTCAAATCAACACCTCGAGTCGATATGAAGTCAACTTTTTTTCGTTTCCACGAAGTATTTGAGTCGACGATTGCTCTTCTTGAAGGTCCATTCGAACTCAAATCAACACCTCGAGTCGATATGAAGTCAACTTTTTTTGTTTTCACGAAGTATTTGAGTCGACTATTGCTCTTCTTGAAGGTCCATTCGAACTCAAATAAACACCTCGAGTCGATATGAAGTCGACTTTTTTTCGTTTTCACGAAGTATTGGAGTCGACAATTGCTCTTCTTGAAGGTCCATTCGAACTCAAACAAACACCTCGAGTCGATATGAAGTCAACTTTTTTTCGTTTCCACGAAGTATTTGAGTCGACGATTGCTCTTCTTGAAGGTCCATTCGAACTCAAACAAACACCTCGAGTCGATATGAAGTCAACTTTTTTTCATTTCCACGAAGTATTTGAGTCGACGATTGCTCTTCTTGAAGGTACATTCGAACTCAAATCAACACCTCGAGTCGATATGAAGTCAACTTTTTTTCGTTTTCACGAAGTATTTGAGTCGACGATTGCTCTTCTTGAAGGTCCATTCGAACTCAAACAAACACCTCGAGTCGATATGAAGATGATCCTTCTCCAAGATGATCTTGATTCATTGTACAACTGGACCAAATTGAATGATCTCTCTCTTAACCTAGAGAAATGTAATATTTTAAGAATTTCTCACTCCAAATCCCCTTTAAATTTCCACTATTCCATAAACGGCCACATCCTCACATCTGTTGATTCAACTAAAGACCTTGGTATTTTCATGACCAATTCATTCAGTTTTTCTCTTCATATGGAAACCATAATATCAAAAGCAAATAGAATGCTTGGATTCGTGAGCAGGAACTCTAAGCACTTTACCGCGGAAACACTGAAAATACTTTACTGCGCCTTTGTCCGTTCAGGCCTGGAATATGGTTCATTAATTTGGAACCCACATCACAAAACATATATTGATCGCTTTGACAGAATCCAGCGCAAATTCCTTAGAGTGGTTGCTTATAAAAGACGAATCCCCGTTGCAGATCTAATTATGTTGATCTTTCAGCATCAATTAACATAGAATCTCTGGAAAATCTCCGCTTAAAAAGCGATCTTATTTTTTTATATAAACTAATAAACAATCTTACTGATTCTCCAGATCTAGTGTCAAAAGTGAATTTTCATGCACCACGTAAAGTAACCCGAACCATAAGACCCTTCACCCTAGAATTTCATCGAACTGATTACGGCAAATTTTCTCCGATCAATAGATTGATGTACAACGCAAATTCTCATCCGTCACTTGATTTCTTTGGCTCTAGCCTTTCAGGGTTCAGGTCACAATTGGACAAATTAACCTCCTTTTCCTAATACTCGACTACACTTTGAATTGGTAAACTAATAAAATGTTATGCTGTATTATTTGTACGTACATCTATAATTTGCTTTTTGCGGCCTTATATATTTTATCTTCATTATTATCACTAAGTTTTAGTGCAGATTGTGTACTACATCTATTTTTCATGAATGTAAAACCTGTAAACTGGGTGTTTCCCGTAATAAACGTTTATTATTATTATTATTATTATTTTCGTTTTCACGAAGTATTTGAGTCGACGATTGCTCTTCTTGAAGGTCCATTCGAACTCAAATCAACACCTCGAGTCGATATGAAGTCAACTTTTTTTTTCGTTTTCACGAAGTATTTGAGTCGACGATTGCTCTTCTTGAAGGTACATTCGAGACGGAGAGGATCTACGCGTTTGCCTGCCTTACACAGATATCTACCCCAGTATATATAAGGAAGTGGTAAAAGAATGGCAGCTACAGTACGAGAATGCCCGAGTAGGAGAGGTTTTCCGCAGTTACAACCCCAAAGTCGGAGTAAAGCCTTGGTTTGCAACGGGGGAATGGACTAGGCAGGAGATTAGATGGCTTTCGCGCTTACGAGCAGGTCATGCGGTATGTGCAGCATACCTTCATCGAATCGGCATGGTAAGTTCACCAGCATGTCAACATTGCCACGACGCGGAAGATGACCCAGAGCACCGTCTCATGATATGCGCAAGATATATCGACGCCAGATGTCGCATGCTAGACAAGTGCATTAAAAGAATACCCTGCCCCACAAACTATCTTCAGCTGATTCATTCTAGGAACTCCTCGATCTACCATGCAGTACTAACGTTTATCCGTGAATCCGGCATCAGCTTTTAACTTTATTTTTATCTCATTGTATTTTATTTTTAATCTACTTTCTATTTGTCTCTAATTTGAAATATTGAAATTTGAATTGACACATTTGTATTTGTCTTTATGGAAATAAAGGAATTCATGGCTATGGCATAAGCTAATGCCAAGTGAATTTAAAAAAAAAAAAAAAAAAAAAAGGTACATTCGAACTGAAACAAACACCTCGAGTCGATATGAAGTCAAATTTTTTTCGTTTTCACGAAGTATTTGAGTCGACGATTGCTCTTCTTGAAGGTCCATTCGAACTCAAACAAACACCTCGAGTCGATATGAAGTCAACTTTTTTTCGTTTTCACGAAGTATTTGAGTCGACGATTGCTCTTCTTGAAGGTACATTCGAACTGAAACAAACACCTCGAGTCGATATGAAGTCAACTTTTTTTCGTTTTCACGAAGTATTTGAGTCGACGATTGCTCTTCTTGAAGGTCCATTCGAACTCAAACAAACACCTCGAGTCGATATGAAGTCAACTTTTTGGTTTATTATCTTCGATAATGAACCATTGGAATCGCCCAAAGAAAAAAATTTTTTAACCCCCCCTCAAAATTTGTTGGTTTACGTTTCAAGATACGTAGATTCAGAAAATCGAATAAAAAAAAATCCGTCCGTCCGCCGTACGCCGTACGCCGTACACCGTACGCCGTACGCCGTACGCCGTCCCCCGTCCGCCGTCCGCCGTCCGCGCCACTTTGCCCAGTTAGCGTTGAGCTAAAATTACGAAATTCGGTTTCTGGGTTTGGACCAGCCCCACAATGATCCTCGAAACTTTTCATAACCCTAGGTCAAGGGGAAGGGGTTCAAAACGAAATTTAAAATTTCGACAATGTCATATCTCCAAATATTTAACTGAACCGTGTAATGTTTAGTTCACTTTTGAATGACCTGAAAAATTACGAATCTTTTAAGACCAATTGGATTTTTGTGCGACCAGCTGTTCGTTCACAGTAAGCGCGCAAAGATTTAGGAAAAACACTAATCTTTCGCGTCGAAAACGGCCGTTATGTGACCCAACCACCACACGCCCAGAATAAAACTACTTTTTTTTCATCTTCCCGGTAAACTACAGTCTAGAAATTTTAACCGTGAGTCGGGGATAGACCACATTGCAATATTTACTCGGTTTCTCATCTGTAAAATTGTTTAAATAATACCTTTTTGTAATAATACAAATTAAATTTTGATGATGAGCTATTGACTTGAAATTTTAAAAATAGGTCAGAACTGGATCACAATGCAATATTCACTCGGTTTCTTGTCTGTAAAATTGTTTAAATAATTCCTATTTGTTTAAACAAATTAAATGTTGATGATGAGCTAGATACTTGAAATTTTAAATATAGGTCTGAAATGGATGACATTTCATTATTCACTCGGTTTGTATGACATTGTATGAGTATGGTATGGTATATTATTGTATGTATGATTTGGTATAATACAGTATGGTATGATAGGAAAGAAATTCGTATGGTATGGTATGAGTACGGTGAGAATATGGTATGGTGCCGATTTGCAATACAGTCTGGTATAGACAGAAGGGTGATCTGCACAAGGAAGATAATAAACCGTTGTGTCAAGAATTTGCAGAGTTTTTTCGTTTTCACGAAGTATTTGAGTCGACGATTGCTCTTCTTGAAGGTACATTCGAACTCAAACAAACACCTCGAGTCGATATGAAGTCAACTTTTTTTCGTTTTCACAAAGTATTTGAGTCGACGATTGCTCTTCTTGAAGGTACATTCGAACTCAAACAAACACCTCGAGTCGATATGAAGTCAACTTTTTTTCGTTTTCACAAAGTATTTGAGTCGACGATTGCTCTTCTTGAAGGTACATTCGAACTCAAATCAACACCTCGAGTCGACATGAAGTCAACTTTTTTTCGTTTTCACAAAGTATTTGAGTCGACGATTGCTCTTCTTGAAGGTACATTCGAACTCAAATCAACACCTCGAGTCGATATGAAGTCAAATTTTTTTCGTTTTCACGAAGTATTTGAGTCGACGATTGCTCTTCTTGAAGGTCCATTCGAACTCAAACAAACACCTCGAGTCGATATGAAGTCAACTTTTTTTCGTTTTCACGAAGTATTTGAGTCGACGATTGCTCTTCTTGAAGGTCCATTCGAACTCAAATCAACACCTCGAGTCGATATGAAGTCAACTTTTTTTCGTTTTCACGAAGTATTTGAGTCGACGATTGCTCTTCTTGAAGGTCCATTCGAACTCAAACAAACACCTCGAGTCGATATGAAGTCAACTTTTTTTCGTTTTCACGAAGTATTTGAGTCGACGATTGCTCTTCTTGAAGGTCCATTCGAACTCAAATCAACACCTCGAGTCGATATGAAGTCAACTTTTTTTCGTTTTCACGAAGTATTTGAGTCGACGATTGCTCTTCTTGAAGGTACATTCGAACTCAAATCAACACCTCGAGTCGATATGAAGTCAACTTTTTTTCGTTTTCACGAAGTATTTGAGTCGACGATTGCTCTTCTTGAAGGTCCATTCGAACTCAAACAAACACCTCGAGTCGATATGAAGTCAACTTTTTTTCGTTTTCACGAAGTATTTGAGTCGACGATTGCTCTTCTTGAAGGTCCATTCGAACTCAAATCAACACCTCGAGTCGATATGAAGTCAACTTTTTTTCGTTTTCACGAAGTATTTGAGTCGACGATTGCTCTTCTTGAAGGTCCATTCGAACTCAAATCAACACCTCGAGTCGATATGAAGTCAACTTTTTTTCGTTTCCACGAAGTATTTGAGTCGACGATTGCTCTTCTTGAAGGTACATTCGAACTCAAACAAACACCTCGAGTCGATATGAAGTCAACTTTTTTTCGTTTTCACGAAGTATTTGAGTCGACGATTGCTCTTCTTGAAGGTCCATTCGAACTCAAATCAACACCTCGAGTCGATATGAAGTCAACTTTTTTTCGTTTTCACGAAGTATTTGAGTCGACGATTGCTCTTCTTGAAGGTCCATTCGAACTCAAATCAACACCTCGAGTCGATATGAAGTCAACTTTTTTTCGTTTTCACGAAGTATTTGAGTCGACGATTGCTCTTCTTGAAGGTACATTCGAACTCAAATCAACACCTCGAGTCGATATGAAGTCAACTTTTTTTCGTTTTCACGAAGTATTTGAGTCGACGATTGCTCTTCTTGAAGGTCCATTCGAACTCAAACAAACACCTCGAGTCGATATGAAGTCAACTTTTTTTCGTTTTCACGAAGTATTTGAGTCGACGATTGCTCTTCTTGTAGGTCCATTCGAACTCAAATCAACACCTCGAGTCGATATGAAGTCAACTTTTTTTCGTTTTCACGAAGTATTTGAGTCGACGATTGCTCTTCTTGAAGGTACATTCGAACTCAAATCAACACCTCGAGTCGATATGAAGTCAACTTTTTTTCGTTTCCACGAAGTATTTGAGTCGACGATTGCTCTTCTTGAAGGTACATTCGAACTCAAACAAACACCTCGAGTCGATATGAAGTCAACTTTTTTTCGTTTTCACGAAGTATTTGAGTCGACGATTGCTCTTCTTGAAGGTCCATTCGAACTCAAATCAACACCTCGAGTCGATATGAAGTCGACTTTTTTTCGTTTTCACGAAGTATTTGAGTCGACGATTGCTCTTCTTGAAGGTCCATTCGAACTCAAATCAACACCTCGAGTCGATATGAAGTCGACTTTTTTTCGTTTTCACGAAGTATTTGAGTCGACGATTGCTCTTCTTGAAGGTCCATTCGAACTCAAATCAACACCTCGAGTCGATATGAAGTCAACTTTTTTTCGTTTTCACGAAGTATTTGAGTCGACGATTGCTCTTCTTGAAGGTCCATTCGAACTCAAATCAACACCTCGAGTCGATATGAAGTCGACTTTTTTTCGTTTTCACAAAGTATTTGAGTCGACGATTGCTCTTCTTGAAGGTCCATTCGAACTCAAATCAACACCTCGAGTCGATATGAAGTCGACTTTTTTTCGTTTTCACGAAATATTTGAGTCGACGATTGCTCTTCTTGAAGGTCCATTCGAACTCAAATCAACACCTCGAGTCGATATGAAGTCGACTTTTTTTCGTTTTCACGAAGTATTTGAGTCGACGATTGCTCTTCTTGAAGGTCCATTCGAACTCAAATCAACACCTCGAGTCGATATGAAGTCAACTTTTTTTCGTTTTCACGAAGTATTTGAGTCGACGATTGCTCTTCTTGAAGGTCCATTCGAACTCAAATCAACACCTCGAGTCGATATGAAGTCGACTTTTTTTCGTTTTCACGAAGTATTTGAGTCGACGATTGCTCTTCTTGAAGGTCCATTCGAACTCAAATCAACACCTCGAGTCGATATGAAGTCAACTTTTTTTCGTTTTCACGAAGTATTTGAGTCGACGATTGCTCTTCTTGAAGGTCCATTCGAACTCAAATCAACACCTCGAGTCGATATGAAGTCGACTTTTTTTCGTTTTCACGAAGTATTTGAGTCGACGATTGCTCTTCTTGAAGGTCCATTCGAACTCAAATCAACACCTCGAGTCGATATGAAGTCAACTTTTTTTCGTTTCCACGAAGTATTTGAGTCGACGATTGCTCTTCTTGAAGGTCCATTCGAACTCAAATCAACACCTCGAGTCGATATGAAGTCAACTTTTTTTCGTTTCCACGAAGTATTTGAGTCGACGATTGCTCTTCTTGAAGGTCCATTCGAACTCAAATCAACACCTCGAGTCGATATGAAGTCAACTTTTTTTCGTTTTCACGAAGTATTTGAGTCGGCGATTGCTCTTCTTGAAGGTCCATTCGAACTCAAATCAACACCTCGAGTCGATATGAAGTCGACTTTTTTTCGTTTTCACGAAGTATTTGAGTCGACGATTGCTCTTCTTGAAGGTCCATTCGAACTCAAATCAACACCTCGAGTCGATATGAAGTCGACTTTTTTTCGTTTTCACGAAGTATTTGAGTCGACGATTGCTCTTCTTGAAGGTCCATTCGATCTCAAATCAACACCTCGAGTCGATATGAAGTCAACTTTTTTTCGTTTTCACGAAGTATTTGAGTCGACAATTGCTCTTCTTGAAGGTCCATTCGAACTCAAATCAACACCTCGAGTCGATATGAAGTCGACTTTTTTTCGTTTTCACGAAGTATTTGAGTCGACGATTGCTCTTCTTGAAGGTCCATTCGAACTCAAACAAACACCTCGAGTCGATATGAAGTCAACTTTTTTTCGTTTTCACGAAGTATTTGAGTCGACGATTGCTCTTCTTGAAGGTCCATTCGAACTCAAATCAACACCTCGAGTCGATATGAAGTCGACTTTTTTTCGTTTTCACGAAGTATTTGAGTCGACGATTGCTCTTCTTGAAGGTCCATTCGAACTCAAATCAACACCTCGAGTCGATATGAAGTCAACTTTTTTTCGTTTTCACGAAGTATTTGAGTCGACGATTGCTCTTCTTGAAGGTCCATTCGAACTCAAACAAACACCTCGAGTCGATATGAAGATGATCCTTCTCCAAGATGATCTTGATTCATTGTACAACTGGACCAAATTGAATGATCTCTCTCTTAACCTAGAGAAATGTAATATTTTAAGAATTTCTCACTCCAAATCCCCTTTAAATTTCCACTATTCCATAAACGGCCACATCCTCACATCTGTTGATTCAACTAAAGACCTTGGTATTTTCATGACCAATTCATTCAGTTTTTCTCTTCATATGGAAACCATAATATCAAAAGCAAATAGAATGCTTGGATTCGTGAGCAGGAACTCTAAGCACTTTACCGCGGAAACACTGAAAATACTTTACTGCGCCTTTGTCCGTTCAGGCCTGGAATATGGTTCATTAATTTGGAACCCACATCACAAAACATATATTGATCGCTTTGACAGAATCCAGCGCAAATTCCTTAGAGTGGTTGCTTATAAAAGACGAATCCCCGTTGCAGATCTAATTATGTTGATCTTTCAGCATCAATTAACATAGAATCTCTGGAAAATCTCCGCTTAAAAAGCGATCTTATTTTTTTATATAAACTAATAAACAATCTTACTGATTCTCCAGATCTAGTGTCAAAAGTGAATTTCCATGCACCACGTAAAGTAACCCGAACCATAAGACCCTTCACCCTAGAATTTCATCGAACTGATTACGGCAAATTTTCTCCGATCAATAGATTGATGTACAACGCAAATTCTCATCCGTCACTTGATTTCTTTGGCTTTAGCCTTTCAGGGATCAAGTCACAATTGGACAAATTAACCTCCTTTTCCTAATACTCGACTACACTTTGAATTGGTAAACTAATAAAATGTTATGCTGTATTATTTGTACGTACATCTATAATTTGCTTTTTGCGGCCTTATATATTTTATCTTCATTATTATCACTAAGTTTTAGTGCAGATTGTGTACTACATCTATTTTTCATGAATGTAAAACCTGTAAACTGGGTGTTTCCCGTAATAAACGTTTATTATTATTATTATTATTATTATTTTCGTTTTCACGAAGTATTTGAGTCGACAATTGCTCTTCTTGAAGGTCCATTCGAACTCAAACAAACACCTCGAGTCGATATGAAGTCAACTTTTTTTCGTTTTCACGAAGTATTTGAGTCGACGATTGCTCTTCTTGAATCATAGATTTCCCGTGATTAATCATAGGTTTTCTATGATTACAAGTTTATTCTCAATCATACCTGTGATTAAGATTTTAATCATAGTCGTACTGTGTGAATCTGACATAAATCATAGATTTCCCGTGATTAATCATAGATTTCCCGTGATTAATCATAGGTTTTCTATGATTACAAGTTTATTCTCAATCATACCTGTGATTAAGATTTTAATCATAGTCGTAGGTACTGTGTGAATCTGACATAAATCATAGATTTCCCGTGATTAATCACAGGTTTTCTATGATTAACAGTTTATTCTTAATCATACCTGTGATTAAGATTTTATTCTTAATCATACTCGTGAGTATGATTAAAATTACAATCATACTTGTGATTATGATTTTAATCTTATTCTTAATCACAGGAAAAAATTCGTATGATTAAATATCCTAATCATATTCATGAGTAAGATTTTGCACATTTCGCGCATTTGTACATTAATTTTGTACATTTGTACATTAGTTTTGTATATTTTCGTTTACTAAAGTCGACTTTTACCTTCGAGTAATCGATTAGTCAGAGTCGAAAGTAAAAAGTCACTCGAAAAGTCGAAAGTCGAAATTCGGGCGAACCGCGAAGACCCCGTCGAAATCCGTTATTCGCAATAATCGAAAGCCGTTATTCACGGTAATCTGTCGATATCACGATAATATCGGAAAATTCAAAACAAAAATATCGATATTCCTAGATATCGATAACATCTGAATATCCCCACCCCACCAAAACCACAGGAGTGTCTGGGTGTCCGAACGGGGGACGGACCTTGCGATATATCGCAAAAATAATCGATTACTCATCGATTACGCTACTTTTCTGGCCTCCTTGGCCGAACCGGAGGGTTACAATCTTTGTTACCGTCCAGCCCTGGGTTACAATCTTTTTTGAACCGGCCCTTCAGGAGTCCGTTATCTTTCAATTTATCGGTATTATCATGATAATACCGCATTTCGGATATCGATATCGGAAATATTGAAACAATATTATCGATATTCTTTCATATCGAGACCTGAACATCTCCACCCCACGACCGTTTTAGTATCCTCGCTTCCATTCCATGGAAGAAGCCATTTTTCAATGTCTTCTTCCATGGTTGGTTGGGGTGTACGTTTTGATGATCCTTTCTAGATGGAGGACAACTGATTCTGTGGTCTTGAGGTGATATTCAACTGTCAACTGTCAATTTATTGAATTCATTGTAGCGGTTGGGGAAAAAAATACTGCGATACTGCGATAAATCGATACTACAACAATTAAAGTATCGATATGTACCGATACTGTGGGGACATCCCCCACCCCACCAACCGTCTCGTTCTAGTGTCCATGCGTCCGTCCCCATGAAATCCATGCTAAGTTCATGAGATGCCGTGCGTTTCGTGAATTTGTGTGAATTTCGTGATTTCTGTTCGAGTTCAAACCGATCGAAAAACCGGACGAAAAAGGCGCAAATCGACGACATGTACAACAACCACAGGCTTCGGCCCCTCAGAAACAACGTGAGTAAAACCGAAATGTCGTCACTCGAACGTCGAAATCGAGTTGTTTTCCCTCGTATCGACATCCGCCGTTTAACCGGCCTTTCTTTGTTCCTCCATGTTTGGTTTTTTCGGGTGAGCTTCGATTTTTTTTCATATTTCGGACGATTTCCGTTCGATTGGACGTAAACGGGACGTCGTGACATGTCACAGAAACGAGTGGGGAAATTTGACGGAAATCGGAGCGTTTGAATTCGGTTCGCAGGTCATAGCCACAGTCCGAGACCTTTTGTACCGTTGTAACTTACACTTCGACGAGCTTGTACGGCCTTTAACGTACAAGTAGTGTAACAGTAGTACTAGTACTTACTTACAGAATCATTAACTCCACGTTACTTGACGTACGATTGTATTGAACCTACCAACTTCTTACATCACCCTGCATCACTAAGTTTGGTCAGCAAAAGTACTCGAGAACGGTCGAAGACTTGTCACAAGCTCGTTATGCAATAAAAAGTCTTGTTTCTCGAATAAGTAAAATTTCAAATATCAGTGCGGTTAACCCTCTTCATGTCAAAAACACAAAATTTATTTAACCCTTCAATTACCACGCGAGATTTCCAAGACTCCATCGAGTTTTCTATTTGAGCGCAATCTAATGTCAGTTGAAAGAAATTTAAATTAATAGTGAATTTAATTAGTGAATGGATGACAGATAGCGTCTTAACGATTAACCAAAGTAAGACAAAATATAATGTTCCAGTCATGCAGCATGGCTATAAGAGCGAATTTTCGAAGAAATATCCGCTTTTATGTAAAATGTGATGTTTGGAACATTTCAAAATGCTCCAGTTTGGAAATGAAATGAGATATCGCAATTCTGACTTCACCATCGTGTTCAGCATGAAAAAACCTTTAAAATGGGGTGTCACATGTCAGACTGTTTCAAATTTGGACTTCATGGGTAATTTTCCCCCCCTTAAAACTCCCCCACACCCCCCTTAGAGTGGCCCGATTCTGCCCATCTTCGAACTTAGCCTGTCGATTGCCAAGACAGATTTTGTGTGCAAATTTGAACTTTTTTTCTCAATTCTATCGAGAGTTATCGTCTGGAATGACACATACATAAATACATAAATATATACATATGATTTTTTGTGTCTTTTGGCAGTGAATTCAGGATGGTCTGAAACGGATTTTGGTATACAAATTTTGCGGAATTTCGAGTTTTAAAAATTTTGGACCGAGAACAATAGCTTCCTTTTCTTCGAAAATTCGCTAAAAGATTAATAGAAATTAAATTAAAAGAAATAAAAAATTAATAGAAATGAGAGGGGGTTGTGGGAAGGAGACAGGGAACAGGAAAACATTGACGGTGGAGGTTAGGGGTAGGAGGATCAGGTTTCTATATGCACACTCAACAGCGAGGTGCGAAGCACTGAGCATCCTATATATGTGGCTGGCGGGCAAAATGGATATCATTCCTTTTTGCGGCTGAGGTTTTTTGGCGGGCCAGTTTTTACAACGGAGTTGTTTTTGGGGGGTTGATAATTACACATCTTGATTATTAAAACGGAACAAAATTAACTATCTTCAGATACAAAAGAAAGAGCCATTAAAGTACAAATACAAAATCAATGAAATCCATATTCTACCTTAGCTTTACGCCTTAGGTCCCATGCAACTGTACAGTACTTAATGGAGACATTTTACATAAAACCAATTATTTATTCGAAAATTCGCTCTTATAGTCATGCTGCATGACTGGGGATTTTTTTTTTTTTTTTTTTTTTTTAAAGAGTTAAAGTGCCTTTTACTGGTGCAACTACCCTAGCTGGTTTCATGTAAAATATCTCCATTTTTCTATATAACAAATCGGTAGAAAAATATCGATGTCAAAAACATCGAGTATTCGATACCCATGCCTAGTTTCCATACTTTTGAAACACCCTGCATAAACGATCAACTTGAGTGTTTACGGGTTAAAACTCCTGAAAATCTCAACTGACAGTAACTGTCAGTTACTGATTACAACTGTCAGTTACTGACTACAACTGTCAGTTACTGACTACAACTGTCAGTTACTGACTTCAACTGTCAGTTACTGACTACAACTGTCAGTTACTGACTACAACTGTTGTATAGTCCGTTCCACGTCGAACTGGCACTATGTGTTTTGAGTGGGATGCTTTGTCTCTCTCGGACACAGGGCGCACTACATCTCTCTGTCCTTTTCCCTCCGTACGACGTTGCCGCTATATTTCAACTTTGTCTAATCTGATCGGGAAAAATTCCATAATGTGCAGAATTTAATTATCTATACGTCTACATTAAAAATAAAAAATAAAAGCTAAATCTCGAGTCGCAAAAAATTATTGAATGAAAAAATTTTACTTAAAATTTTTAATGGGAATTACTCTTTATCACATCACTGGGACCTTATTATTTGAGATATTGCTTTGAAATTTGGTATGAAGTCACTAGACCTTACGTGTTTTCGATACATAGAAGAACAAATTTTTTAATGGTATTCCTTCCCTGCTTTTTCGCGAAATGAAAACGGAAAATTACAAATTCAATTTTTGAAAAGTAGCCTGCGAGGAAATTTCGTTCTATTGCAGCCTATTAAAATTGGACGCATTCCTTATAAAAAGGACAGTTCAAATTTAATTTTAAGATGTGTCCGACCATTCTGGGATGAATACAGCTGGAGTAATTGATTTTTGAATGCGAGGGATTAGATACTTCCAAAGTAATATTAGTCATGTTTTATTGTACATATTAAAAATAAATTTTAATTAATTTTAATATAAAAATCAATGCTTCCTTATATCATTCAGTTGTGCTCGGAAGCAATACGGCATAAGTAATACGGGTTTTATGTTCCATATATAATTTAAATGAAATATTAATGATGTCTACATAGAATAAATTTATAAAAAATTTCTACATTCTTTTCTTATAATTACTGACCCAAACCGAAATAAAATAACACATAAGTCATCCAAATGCCATACAGGACATAGAAAAAGTTTATGTTATGTTTAAATTTCTGTTTTTGACTCTAATTTAATTGGTCTACGTAATGATACGTAAAAATTAGCAAAACTCATTTAAGACCAACGCTAAAAAAAAACCATTTATTAACATTTAACATTTATTCACGCTCACACTTTAGGCGATAAGAATGAGATCTGAAAGTATTTCCTGCTGTCTATATCCTTTTTACTATTGGAAGACTCATAAAATAACCAGTTTGTTCAAACCTACTGATCTGAAGTGACTGGTAAGAATGGAACCATTACAGGTAGTTATATCGGGCAATGACGTTGAGGACACTTAAAATTACCACTAATCCATTGTACTAACATAAACATGTTTTCCCTAATCCTGGACTGGTCATCAACCCTTCGGGGGACTACAGGTATAAGCAGAGCTGGGCCAGATTGAATTTCGAATAAATTTGAAAAGTTTCTGCTATACGAATTTGGGATAAATATTTGTTATTCATAGGTGTCATAGAATAATGTATTCGTTATTTGTTATTTAAAATAACAATCAATAAATACAACAAGGAGGGGTGGTCTGCCAGGCGTGTCCCGCTTTCGGCCCATCGCATCCGCGCGCTCCCTCGCATTCAAAAATTAATTACTCCAGCTGTATTCATCCCAGAATGGTCGGACACATCTTAAAATTAAATTTGAACTGTCCTTTTTATAAGGAATGCGTCCAATTTTAATAGGCTGCAATAGAACGAAATTTCCTCGCAGGCTACTTTTCAAAAATTGAATTTGTAATTTTCCGTTTTCATTTCGCGAAAAAATAGGGAAGGAATAACATTATAATTTTTTCCTTCCATGTGTCGAAAATACGTAAGGTCTGGTGACTTCATACCGAATTTCAAAGCAATATCTCAAAAAATAAGGTCACAGTGATGTTTGTTAAAAGAGTAAAGAGTAAGAGATAAAGAATAATTTCCATTAAAAACTTTGAGTAAAATTTTGTCATTAAATAATTTTTTGCGACTCGAGATTTAAGTTTTGTTTTTTATTTTCAATGTAGGCGTATAGAGAATTAAATTCTGCACATTATATAATTTTTCCCGCCGAAAAACGTGGATTCGATATTTATGTGTTGTATGGGCAGATGTAAAGATTTGGCAACAGCGCACAGAATCTAGTGCCAGCTCGACATGGAACGGACTATAGTCCACTACTTCGAAAATTCGCTCAATAAATACTCCTGCTTAACTGGAACTTCGTTCGAGCTTCCAGTCAGTTATAACTGAACTAACCAAATTTAACCAAATTGATCGAAACCCTCTTTTTCTTCTTTTTACAGTACCGTGGGCGGCTTGGAATCGGCAAACGAGGCGATGGTGAGATGATTCCTGTATTTATAATATAGATATTTATATATTATTATTATTAATTGAATATTTTTAGCAAATTTTTGAATATCTTGAGAAGCTGAGATTTTGAAAATGTCAACCGTTTTCACTTCTTCTGGATGATACGAACGAAATAACTCGCGACGAAATGGAGGAAACTCGTGTCAAATAGCAAACACCCACTGTCATGCAGCATGGCTATTAGAGCGAATCTTTGAAGAAATAACATGTTTTATACAAAGTGTCCGAAGGATTTCGGGGATCAATTCTACAAGTAATTTACAACAAAAAGTGTCTCTTAGACTTTATTTTTTATTCCACTCTAAATGCCACTTTTTCCACTTTTAAGATTTGTTTCGTGTTTTCGACCTGAGGTCATTAAAATGGCCACAACTTCCTTAATCCGTCAAATTAATGCAAATTTAATTATACCGTTGGAAAGAGCGTTAAATTTCCCATCTTCCTGAAGTACAATCGAAATTTGTTGATCGGGTTTAATGCGTAGAAAACGATACCAAAGTGCGAATTTCGAGATTTTCCCAAACTTTGACGTTTTTAGATCGGTTCACTATTTTAATAATTTTTACTTCGGTAGGTTATCTATGGGGAAAACTTGCATGATATCTCACCTTTCCAACAGTGTACTCAAAATATAACAACAACAGAGTTTAAGGGAGAAAATGGCGTTTTAGTGCAAAAAACGGGAGATTTTTAGGGTGAAAAGTGGATTTTTAGGGTGAAAAGTGACTTTTTCAGGACTTCACAAATGGTAATTTTGAGCAGTTGTGACGTTAACTCAATGGAAAATTGTGAAAGTCAATTGATTTGCAGAATTTATATTCAAGTATTTTATTCTTTTAAACTTGTGTATTTATTTTTTTTTTAAACTTGTCTAATTTTGTAAATTTTAAGGAGACCATCAAAAATGATTTTTTATTACTTACCTATTATTAAAGCAATTATTATTCATAATTTCACTCATCAAATGTCTTTGGAATGATAAACCCTCCAGTCTATAGTGGAAACTTTAATGCTGTCAACCGTGCCAATTTCATGTCTGTGTCTCCCGTTTTTTGCATTAAGACGTCATTTTCTCCCTTAAACTCAGTCGCTAATTAATTTGGAGTAGACTGTTGGAAAGGTGAGATTTCAAGCAACTTTTTCCCTTAGAAGACCCACCGAAATAAAAATTATTAAGAGAGCGACGACCGATCTAAAAACGTCTAATTTTTGGGAAAACCCCAAAATGTGCACTTTGGTCTCGTTTTCTACGCATTAAACCCGATCAACAAATTTTGATTGTACTTTAGGAAGATTGGAAATTTAACGCTCTTTCCAACGGTATAATTAAATTTGCATTAATTTGACGGATTAAGGAAGTTATGCCCCTTATAAATCGTTAAGGTCGAAATCACGAAAAAAATCTTAAAAGTGGAAAAAGTGGCATTTAGAGTGAATTAAAAAGAAAATTCCAAGAGACACTTTTTGTTGCAAATTAGTTGTAGAATTGACTCCTGAAGTCCTGCGGATTTAAGTTGAAACTTATGATTTGAGGTGTCTTTTGGCAGTGGATTCACGATGGTCTGGAACGGATTTTAGTGTAGAAATTCGAGTTTTAAACATTTTGGAACGAACACAAAATCGTTATAAACCGGTAGTAAGTGTTTGGTGTCTTCCTTTATGGGTGACCCACCTGTTCCGAGGTTAGGTACTTCAATAATGTGCTCATACAGTCATGCTGTAAATAAATTCCAACCCTTAATGGTGATCGCTATACCTCATTTATTTCTGTTTTCACTCTGTTATTGTTGTCAATAAATTTAATTATTGTTAATATTTTTATTTATTATTTACAGATGATCCACCCGACGAGCGCACAAGGAGGAGTATGAGGAGGATTTCCATCTTAGCTACACCAGGGGCGTCATCGAGCTCGGAAGAAGAAGATGAAATGTACATAACACGAAAGCGTAGAAGGTGAGGAAACCTTGATGACAATCAATTCCCATTGACGTATCCAACGGATATTGGAAAGCTTACTAACAATTTAACCACAAGTGGGAGGAAGTGGTCAGAAAACTGACGTGACTCAAACATGGTGGTCGACGGGAACCTCAAAGGGTTTTTCGCTATAACTTAAAAACTATTAATCTGAGTCAAAATTTCTTTTTTTCCATCTTACAGCTGGTTAAATTCACTATCAGACCTCATATATTATATGAAATTTGGATCAGGTCCCTTAAAATACCGTAGATTAACGCAGTTTTAGAGTCCCTCCACGCAAAAACCTCGTTATGTTGTGAAATCCCAGTTTTGGGCCGGTTTTTCGCTATAACTCCAGAACTATTTGTCCGATTAAAAATTCCTTTTTTCCATCTGAAAGCTGGTTAAATTCACTATCAGACCTCATTTATGGAATTTAGATCAGGTCCCTTAAAATACCGCAGATTAACGCAGTTTTAGAGTCCCTCCACGCAAAAACCTCGTTATGTTGTGAAATCCCAGTTTTGAGCGCGTTTTTCGCTATAACTCCAGAACTATTTGGCCGATTCAAAATTCCTTTTTATCATCTGAAAGCTGGTTAAATTCACTATCAGACCTCATGTATGAAATTTGGATCAGGTCCCTTAAAATACCGCAGATTAACGCAGTTTTAGAGTCCCTCCACGCAAAAACCTCGTTATGTTGTGAAATCCCAGTTTTGGGCCGGTTTTTCGCTATAACTCCAGAACTATTTGTCCGATTAAAAATTCCTTTTTTCCATCTGAAAGCTGGTTAAATTCACTATCAGACCTCATTTATGGAATTTAGATCAGGTCCCTTAAAATACCGCAGATTAACGCAGTTTTAGAGTCCCTCCACGCAAAAACCTCGTTATGTTGTGAAATCCCAGTTTTGAGCCCGTTTTTCGCTATAACTCCAAAACTGATTGTCCGATTCAAAATTCCTTTTTTTCTTCTGAAAGCTGGTTAAATTCACTATCAGACCTCATATATGGAATTTAGATCAGGTCCCTTAAAATACCGCAGATTAACGCAGTTTTAGAGTCCCTCCACGCAAAAACCTCGTTATGTTGTGAAATCTCAGTTTTGAGCCTGTTTTTCGCTATAACTCCAGAACTATTTGTCCGATTCAAAATTCCTTTTTTCCATCTGAAAGCTGGTTAAATTCACTATCAGACCTCATATATGGCATTTGGATCAGGTCCCTTGAAATACCCCAGATTAACGTAGTTAATTTAAGTTAGAGTCCCTCCACGCTAAAACCTCGTTATGTTGTGAAATCCCAGTTTTGAGCCTGTTTTTCGCTATAACTCCAAAACTATTTGTCCGATTAAAAATTCCTTTTTTCCATCTGAAAGCTGGTTAAATTCACTACCAGACCTCATATATGAAATTTGGATCAGGTCCCTTAAAATACCGTAGATTAACGCAGTTTTAGAGTCCCTCCACGTAAAAACCTCGTTATGTTGTGAAATCCCAGTTTTGAGCCCGTTTTTCGCTATAACTCCAAAACTGATTGTCCGATTCAAAATTCCTTTTTTTCTTCTGAAAGCTGGTTAAATTCACTATCAGACCTCATATATGGAATTTGGATTATGTCCCTTGAAATACCGCAGATTAACGGTTTTTTAGAGTCCCTCCGCGCAAATACCTCGTTATGTTGTGAAATCTCAGTTTTGAGCCTGTTTTTCGCTATAACTCCAAAACCACTAATCGATTTACGTCCCTACATTCAACTCTCCCAATCACCTAATTCTTTCTTGCAGGATGCTCCCGATGAGATCGCAAACACGTGAGACGTCCGGAAGGTCGACCCGAAGCACGAGCCAGCGCCTTTCAATGACCAACTCAAGCAACCCTGAAGGTCGCCTTATATTTTTCAATTCAACTTAATATTATTACAAGGTGTTCGCCACTTGGTGTAAAAGTAAAAAATTGGGTGAAACTAGACTGAAAATAGAGTAGAACGCCGCCAACCGCACCTTTCTATCTCAATCCGTTCCCAAGATACGATTTTTTAATTTTAAAGGATTTTTTTCTTCAGAAAACCACGTTTTTGGCCATAAAACCCCACATTTCTTCACTTTAAAACGACTATTCTCTACTTTTGACAGCATTTTCGGATTCAGCGTTATTTTCTACATACGCCTAATGCACATTCGTAATCAAAAACGAACTCCTAAGGACCGCAATTGCAGTTCAAACATTGACAACTTAAAAAAAATTAAAATTTTGAAAATACTTGTGCGTTAACTGCATTTCCAAAAAAACGTGCTGGAAGCTGCCAAATCTCATGAAAACTTGCAAATTTAATCAGCTTTCTAATGGTATGGTCAACATTGCGATTCCTTGTCGAGTTCACGGAGAAATTCAAGTTACAATGCGGAAAAACAGTTGGTACTCGTATTACTGTAGGTGCTTACTGTTTTTCCGCATTCAAACTTGAATTTCTCCATGAACTCGATAAGGTATCGCAAAGTTAACCATACCATTAGAAAGCTGATTAAATTTGCAAGTTTTCATGAGATTTGGCAGCTTCCAGAACGTTTTTTGGAAATGCAGTTAACGTACAAGAATTTACAAAAATTCAATTTTTTTAAATTGTCAATGTTTGAACTGCAATTGCGGTCCTTAGGAGTTCGTTTTTGATTACGAACGTGCATTAGGCGTATGTAGAAAATAACGCTGAATCCGAAAATGAGGTCAAAAGTAGAAAAAAGTTGTTTCAAAGTGAAGAAATGTGGGTTTTTATGGCAAAAATCGTGGTTTTCTTAAGAAAAAACATTTAAAAAATCATATCTTGGGAACGGATTGAGATAGAAAGGTACGGTTGGCGGCGTTCTACTCCATGTTCAGTCTAGTTTCACCCAATTTTTTCCTTTTTACACCAAGTGGCAAACACCCTGCATTTTTCCAATCGAATTCGCTCGTTCAATTTCAACAATCGAATTGACGTTCCATTACAGACGGTATCAGACGGAGCACGCGGAAGCGGAACCTCAAATTCGCAAACGTCAACGACTCGTGGATCGTTGGAGCGCAGTCTCTGAAAGGCTACCCCGTATTTTCCAGAGATTACGGTAATTAATTAATTGTTTTTTAAGAAATCTTCAAATTTCGGACTTTGGTCATTTTTTTCATCAATAAGTGCTGTCTTAAAACATTGGATTTTATATCAGAGAAATAGCAAATTTAACGTTCTTTCCAACGGTATCGTCAAATTTTATTTTATATACTAATTTAAGGGAGTTTGAGCCGTTTTACTGAGACAAGGTCGAAAACACGGAAAAATCCTAAAAGTGAAAATAGTCAGTTTTTTTAGTTAAGTATTGAAAAAATTCCAAGAGCCACTTTTTGTTACAAATTAGCTGCAGAATTGATTCCTTGAGCTTGTCCAGTAATTTAATAATAATAGAGCCTTCGATTCTAAGGCTTACTTTCATTACAGCTCCTGTTACAGATAAAAAAGAACCCGGCGAATGGGGGGATGTCGAGGAAGAAGAGGAAGAGGAGGAGGAGGAAGAAGAGGGAGGAGTCGAAGAAGTCGAAGGCGAAGACGGAGAACCGAACCAAAACCGTGAGACTTCCCATAACTTTACAGCGGCCTTGAACTTTACATTCAATCGTTTGCTGTTCCCCTGTTCTCGATGTTTTTGTTCGACCGCTCTGAGGACGTACGGTTCTGTCGAAGCACAGACCGGATACCCCTCTGGGTGGGCACATGCCCGAGAACAGGGGGGACTCAGCAGCCGTAAATCACACAAGTTTGCCTTGGGAAGAGGGTTTTCCAAAAATCTCACCTATCAGTATTATATTTAATATAATACTGATTGTAGGGATGTAATATTGATTTTATCATGTTGATGAATGATTTTTAGGTGTGACAGAAGAAAATGGCAGCGTTTTGCCTCGAACGAGACGCCGAATTTTGAGAATGGACTCGGATTCTAAGAGGAGGCCAACGGTGAGTTTTTAATTAAAGTGTTGATGTTGTTTAAAAAATTCTTCATATTTTTTTTAAAATGGTTCAATATTAGCGATTTTTTGAAGAAAATGTAGCTGTTCTCGGTCCAAAATTTTTAAAACTCGAATTTCCGGAAAATTTTCACACCAAAATCCGTTTCAGACCATTTTGAATCCACTGCCAAAAGACACCATAAATTGACATTTTATGTCTTTACTCTGGCACATAACTCGAAAAACGTTACACAAAAGCGTTACACGAAATCGTCACGAAAATTTCTGATGATTTTGGCTTACAACCGATTCGGTGTTACGGAACTTTATCTTCGCCAGTTATCATCGTACAAAATCGTTCACCACTCGTTGGATAGCTCTCGATTTACTTAACCATACTACGTTAACCACTGCGGAGTGCGTGCCCGACATGCTGCGGTATGAGCGTGATTGTTTAAATAATTGTTTACACACAGGTGATCATTCTCAATAATTTATATTGTCTATACGAATGCAAGCTTCATAATTTATGATGAAACCTACAATTAAGTATGACAACTACGCTACTGGGGTAGGTGATGTAGCATTGTTCGAAGGTTCTTGAATCACTTCTTTAAAGACATAAAATGTCCCAATGTGTTGCAGACTCGTATGCAAGCATTTAATTCTCGACTGTATCAACAACAGGATGGAGTTGACATTCTTTTGACATTTTCACGTCTTTGCTTTGGCACATAAACTGAAACGGGAAAAATTTGTTTCCTTGACTCACCCTTTCCCTCAGATCACGTCAGAACACAAGCGACCGGCGGGTTACTACGTCAGGGCCTATGACGCACGAGCGTATGACGTCAAACGGCTGGCCGGAGGCCAACTAGTACGTCAGAGCCTATGACGCACGAGCGTATGACGTCAGACGGCTGGCCGGAGGGCAACTAGTACGTCAGAGCCTATGACGCACGAGCGTATGACGTCAGACGGCTGGCCGGAGGCCAACTTACGTCAGAGCCTATGACGCACGAGCGTATGACGTCAGACGGCTGGCAGGATGTACGTCACAGCCTATGACGTCAGAGGGCTGGCTGGCTAGGTGATCGGGTTTTAATAAGCTTCTGGAATTCCGTGCCTTCATTTTGGTTCTGTCTGCTGGACTATCCTGACTTTCGAGGTTCAGATCTGAAGTAAGACCGAGAATGAATGAGCGATTTCACAAATGATTTATCGGAATTTCGAATTCATGTTTTTGAGTCTTTCTGGAATTAGTAATTGGATTAGTGACGTGAGAGATCAATTATATGACAATTGACTCACTGGAAATAACTGTTAAATTGTTATTGGCATCCACATTAATAGCCCAGTAAAGTTGATGCAAAAAAGAGATGTTCCAGTCAATGAGGAGCCAAAAAGGCCTTTGCCCTACAAAAGGTGGTGTAGTTCTGACTTTGGAGTAATATTATATAATTTGGTTAGGGGCCCGACGAAAAATCCAAGTTTCCACGTGTGTGTGGGGAGAGGGGGGATAGATTAGCCATCTTGGATTAAAGGTACGAAAAAATTGGTTTTCCTGATTTAACACCACAACTGTCGATCCCATGACAAAAACATCAACAAAATTTGAAGAGGACAACATTTCGTACAATTTTTTAACAAGGAGCTTGAACGAAGCCAGAGATGGGCATTCTCTAATATTATATGTAGGGAAATATGTTTACGTATGTGTCACTCCAGACGATAACACTCGATAGAATTGAAATAAAAAGTTCAAATTCGCACAAAAAATTCGTCTTAGCAATCGAAAGGCCAAGTTCGTAGATGGGCAGAATCGGGCCACTCTAATGGGGGGTTTTGGGGAGTTTTAGGGTGAGAAAATTACCCATAAATTCCCAAAATGAGACAGTCTGACGAGTGACCCATCATTTTGAAGGGTTTTTCTACGCTGAATTCAATGGTGAAATCAGAATTGCGATATCTCATTCCGTTCTCAAACTAGAGCACTTTGAATATGAAGGAACTTGGTTGATAAATGAGATGTTCTTCGAAAATTCCCTCTTATAGCCATGCTGCATGACTGTGGATTTTGTTTTCTTTATAGATCACCCTTCTCTCTAGATCACAGCCTGAAAATTCAAAAATAAAAGTTTTCCACAAGAAGGCTTCGAATGCTCTGAAATGTGTTTATAGCACATTCATTACAGCATACGCGCTTGCGTATACGATTTTTTAAATATGATGTTAAGACCCTTACGGGTAGTGTGTAACTATGTAACAAAATTTGCAGCCCTAAAATCCGTGTGCTAACTTCGTGGTGCTCGGAAAACAGCGACATTTTTGCACTAGTTTTAGTTTTTGGCCAAAAAAGCAGTTACGCAGCCTCTTAGCGAAATACGTTACTCTATACTTTTTTGAAGTATATAAAATTCCCTACAATTTCAGTGGTAGTAGAACTCCGTAGACCAAGTAGAACTCGAGATAGAGCTCTGTAAAAACAGGCAACTTTTTTCCAAGAAGTGCACATTTTATGTTACGGTCATTTTTCTAGTCGCGTACCGGCCAACAAACTGGTCATACAAAACGGTCACGAGAGACGAATTTAAAGGCAGTTTAATTCGCTTTAATTTGAGACCAAAATGGTGCTTCTAAACCGAACGGTTTTAGGGTTAAAAATCGGTCGTTATAGTCCAAGATGAAGAAACGTGGTTGTTACTTCATAATATGATCTTAAGACTGCTCTAATCTGATGACGGAATGCGATATCGCAATTCTGACTTCACCGTCGTGTTCAGCGTAGAAATGTCCATAAGCTGAGGGGGGGGGGGGGGGGCAATGAAACGCTCAGTCAAGTGACACCTCATTTCAAAGGTTTTTACACGCTGAATAAGATGGTGAAGTCAGAATTGCGATATCTTATTCCGCTTGAGATGTTCTTCATGAAAATGGACATCATGTTCTTTAATGTAGGCATTTTACATAAAACCATATATTTCTTCGAAAATTCGCTCTTATAGCCATGCTGCATGACTGTGGATTTTCGATTATTTTGTCTAACACAATTTGGATCTTTGGTTATTCGACTAAGGTCTCAAGAACATCATTTGTTCCAGTGGAAAAAAAAAATCATTTTTTCGGATATGAGGTTATACAGACGTTTTTGTGTCTCCTGTAAAATTTCCTAAAAAACTACATACTCGTACATGGTTTTGCACTTTTACTGTCGAAATGTTGCTTTTAAGAACTTCAAATTATTCCTGTGGTTTACTGTTCACCAGGAGGGCCGTGTGGAGGCGAGCGACGAAGAAATGTCCAACGAATCGAACGTTCAGAGCAGCGACGAGGCCGACAACGACGGTAACGCGGCCAACGAAACGTTTCAAGACATGTACGCCAGAGTGAAGCAGCGTCGGCGTACCAGCCAAAGGCGAGGTGAGTGAAGAAGAGGGTTAAATAGACTTTTCTCGGCGTAAAGCGGTTTTTACTTGATATTGGTACGAGAAATGTCCACTTTAAGTGTGTGGATTAACATGTAATAAAATATATTTCACTTCAAGCTAATCACCACTGTAACCAAAATTTCGGTTGATGGAGTATAACTGCTATAATATACAGGGTGTTTCTTAAGTAGTGGACCACCCTTTCTAACTTCGTTATTTTCAGGAAAATGGAAAAAAGCTTCTAAAGTAACCCCCCTTCATTTTTTACAATGAATTCGAATATCTCATTCCCGCACTATGCGCATGCGCAGAAACATGCGCAATTGACACCAAATTCGGTTTTTCAAATGGGTACCCTAATTTTTTATTGCAGATTCAGATTCTACGTAAAATTACATGAACATTTGACCCCTCAATCGATGAATTTGAGTGCGCAGAACCGGCTCTGCGAGCGTGCAAAGTTGCTCAGATGCCAAATGTCGCAAAACATAGCGTCTAGTAATCCCCAAGTCGGAAGCTAAATATGCAGAGGAGTGAGATCTAAAAGAACCTCTAGTGCTGCTGTGGGGGTTGCCCCTCTAGTGCTTCTGGGTTCATAGCCCCTGTAATGCCAAGGCATGCTTGCCTCTGAATTTTGGTAAACCTTGCGTGGAGATCACATAGGGGACACTCTTCTGACACATCAGAGACATATGGCTTCCCATTGACATCCAGCATTTCCCCGCGGTTTCTGAACATCCATCGGAATCTCTTGTAAGGCAATTTTACTGTAGAATTGAGCTCCCTATGCAGCGTGAAGTTCTCTGATGACTGAGCTCTGGCCCACCACTGCTCACGCTTTTTCTCGAAGAAAACCCTCCAGAATCTCACTAGCCTCTCCCCTAAGATTCGTCCCATCGAATGAGTACAGGGATACTTAGTCCACTACTGTTTTCTGAGATATGGGACGGTTGTAAATGATCTGAGAGTGTTACCATTCGATTCAGCGTAAAAGTGTGCATGAATTGCGATATCAAACTAATTTTTATGGAGCAAGTCGGCTTTTGGTGGAAAACGTTGATTTTCACCTAAAACCCCACGTTTTTCAGGACTCAAACGTCATTTTCTCCGTCAAAATCCACCGTGAAAAGTTTTTTTCTTATACCGTTGGAAAGCTGAGATTCTGGGCAAGTTTTTCTCAATGAGTGCCCGCCGAATGACCTTCGTAATAACAAAGCGAACTACTAAAGAAAAAACGGTGATTTTAAGAAAATCTTCAAATTTTTAAATTTCGCCATTTTTTCACCAGTTAGGCCAGACTAAAAAAATCGAATTTTGTATCAAAGAGATAGGAAATTTAACGCTCTTTCCAACGGTATCCTCAGATTTTATTTTACATAATAATTTAAGGGATTTAGGTCCGTTTTACGGCGACAAGGTCGAGAAGACGAAAAAAAATCTTAACAGTGAAAAAAGTCGGATTTGTAGTTGAGTAAGAAAAAAACTTTACGAGGCATTTTTTGTTGCAAATTACCTGTAGAATCGATTCCTTGAGTTTGTCACATAGTTACACTAGACACCCTGTAGATCTCGAACTACTCCTGTTATAGGTTCAAACGATACTAACTGAAATTATGTGCAGTTATCCTCTGTCATTATGGTGTGTTATATTGTATAACGGTCATAAATAAACTTGTCCAAAAAAAATTGCTTTGAAACATTTTGTCAAGACGAACATTTTGATACCTCAAACACAAAATTCCATTGACCCAAATTCTGAGTACAGAGGCGATCCGGTTGACGTCTGTCAAATATTTCTGTCGATTTTGTTTGTTACTTACAAGAACCTGACTTTAACCGTATTTTTCAGAGTCGATGTCGTCGGACGTGGAAGCCCAACCGGAGCAGCGTCAGACGCGACGGAGCATCCTCACGAGGGGCCGTAGGGAAGAGACTCAAGACACGAAGAACGTCCAGAAATACTCGTTGAGACAGAAGAAACCCACAGTTCAGCGGTTCCAAATAGGCGAGTGACATTAACAACGTCAAAACACCTTTAAAAACTCTCTTTTCGCGAATTTTCTAAGAAAATTTAGCTACTGTTCTCGGTCCAAAATTTTTAAAACTCGAATTTTCGAAACATTTTCATACCAAAATCCGTTTCAGACCATCCTGAATCCACAACCAAAAAACACCAAAAATCATGTTTTCAGGGTGGAATTTTAGAAGATTTGGTGCAACCGTTTTAGTTGCTAAAACCCAGTTAATCTACGTTTTTCGAGTGTTTTTACGCTAAAATCCCTCGAAAACACACTCCAATGAGAAATCCTTTGTAAATAAACATTGTGGCAAATCAAATTCTGCGTTGAATGAGACCAAGCGCAGCTCTAATGACTGAATCCACGAGTTTTGGCAACCGTTTGACAAGCCAAAACCCAGTTTAGTCGACATTTTTGTGTGTTTTGACGTGAAAAAATTACCCATAAATTCCCAAAATGGAACAGTCTGACAGGTGACACCTCATTTCAAAGGTTTTTTCAGGCTGAGCACGATGGTGAAGTCAGAATTGCGATATCTCGCTCCGTTCACAAACTGGAGCACTTTGAAGATGAAGAAACGTGGTTGTTACTTGAGATGTGCGTCACGTTTCATCTGCTCTGATCTGATAACGGAATGATATATCGCAATTCTGACTTCACCATCTTGTTCAGCGTTGAAAAAACTATAAATTGAGGTGTTACTCGGCCAAAAAAGGAGACAAAAGTTGTTATAACACCAGTAAAATGGAGACATTTTACATGAAACCAGTCATTTCTTCGAACATTTGCCCTTGTAGCCATACTGCATGACGTCTTCTGTATCGTTTTCTCTGATTTTTCTTCTGATTTTGTTTTCTCCAGAAGCTCCTCCAAACCCGTTTAGGGAAGTCGTCATCTCGAGGAGGAAAAAGCATCGTCGGCGGAGGTCGTCCACGTCAACGAGCAGCTCGTCAAGCGGTGATCGGGATCGACGAGATCGACGCAAGAAAAGGTAGAAAAAGACTACTTGGTGTAGCAATTATGGTGAATACGATGTTTTCAGTATTCGAACCCTTAGCTCTAGGGGTGCATATAGATAATCGATTATTTGACTCCGATTAATCGATTAGTTTTTATTGATGTTTAGCTGCGGATTATTTTTATTAATCGATTATTATTACTGATTACTCGACGTTATTACTGATTAATCGGTTTTTTAATACATCAGGAATAAATAAAAATTTTCAATCAGGATTAAATCGAATTTTGTTGCATTCTAATATGCTTATGCTTATAATCGATTACTTGACTCCGATTAATCGTTTAATTTTAATGGACGTTTAGCTGCCGATTAGTTTTATTAATCGATCATTGTTTCTGATTAATCGACATTATTACTGATTAATCGGTTTTCGAATACATCAGGAATTGAAAACATTTTTTAAGCATATAAGAATGCTCCAAATCCTGATGTATTCGAAAACCGATTAATCAGTAACGATATCGATTAATCAGTAATAATGATCGATAAAGAAAAGTTATAAAAGTAATAAAAACTGGCTGCTAAACACCGGCGATTTGTCTGCAACCCCTACCTCTACCCTTTTGGTTGTGAGAGGGGGGGGGGAGGGTCTAGATTTTACGATTATAATAATTATGAGTGTGAAATAAGTAAATAAAAATCGAAATTTTTTTGCTTTCGATTAGTCGAACATCGATTATTCAATACCAATTAATCGGACACCTCGATTATTACCTTATTAATCATTTGATGTTATAATCGATCATTTGGTTCCGATATCGCATCCCTACTTAGCACCGTACTAGTGGCATTCACCAAGTGAATTTGCGCTGATGTTGACCTAAACGCTGTGACAAGTGTTGAGCGGGTTTAATGCGTACAAAACGAGACCAAAGTGCAAATTTTGACATTTTCCAAAAAGGACGTTCTCCAACGATTTTTGATGATTTGTCTATGAGAAAAACTTGTTTGAAATGCCACCTGTTGAACTGTAGGGGAAGGTCATGTACCTTGGGGAGTTTTGTGTCAATTCTGATTTTGAGCATCTTAAAGCAATGTAAGACAAATGGTTTTTGAGTCTACAGGTCCCTCAGCCTGTTGGCTTTCTATTCATTTTTGAAATTTTGGTGATTTTGTTTTTCTCAAAAAAGTGATTTTCTGCCCAACGTACAATCAAGAGTTGTACCTTGGGCACCCTTGATTGTACCTTGAGCATGCGTTTTCTCAGTTGTGAAATAGAAGGATAAAGGCTAGTTCCGTAGATGAGCAGAATCGGGCCACTCTAAGGGGGGTTTTGGGGAGTTTTAGGGGGAGAAAATTACCCATTGATTCCAAAAATGAGACAATCTAACGAGTGACACCTCATTTTAAAGGTGTTCTTATGCTGACTTTGATGGTGAAATCAGAATTTCGATATCTCATTCCGTTCTCAAGCTGGAGCACTTTGAAGATGAAGAAACGTCGTTGATACTTGAGATGTTCTTCACGGACATCATGTTCTTTAATGGAGACCTTTCACATAAAACCAGTTATTTCTTCGAAAATTCGCTCTTATAGCCACGCTTTATAACTTTCAGATTGGAACTCGTTGGGGCCGACAGCAAAAAAGACACCGGGAAGTTGAACGCAGACACGGGCTTGATGACGTTGGACCAGTCCATCAGGTGAATTAATATTAATATTGATTACTGGTGCACTTGGCGCATGTAGCCAAAAATGTACTTGTCTTAGGCCTATACAAATATCAGGCGTACTGTGATAAGCCTAGGCGTATTGTAATACAAGGTGTTCACCACTTGGTGTAAATAAATTGGTAAAACTAGACTGAAAATGGAGTAGAACGCCGCCAACCGCACCTTTCTGTCTCAATCCGTTCCCAAGATATGATTTTTTAAATGTTTTTTCTTAAGAAAACCACGTTTTTTGCCATAAAAACCCACTTTTCTTCACTTTAATACAACTTTTTTCTACTTTTGACCACATTTTCGGATTCAGCGTTATTTTCTACGTTCGCCTAATGCACGTTCATAATCAAAAACGAACTCCTAAGGACCGCAATTGCAGTTCAAACATTGACAATTTAAAAACAATTACATTTTTCAAAATACTTGTACGTTAACTGCATTGCCAAAAAACGTGCTAGAAGCTGCCAAATCTCAGGGAAACTTGCAAATTTAATCAGCTTTCTAATGGTATGGTTAACTTTGCGATTCCTTATCGAGTTCATGGAGAAATTCAAGTTTGAATGCGGAAAAACTGTAGGCACCTACAAAAATACGAGTACCTACTGTTTTTCCGCATTCAAACTTGAATTTCTCCATGAAATCGACAAGGAATCGCAATGTTGACCATACCATTAGAAAGCTGATCAAATTTGTAAGTTTCCATGAGATTCGGCAGCTTCCAGCACGATTTTTGGAAATGCAGTTAACGTATAAGTATTTTCAAAATTTTAATTTTTTTTTAAATTTTCAATCTCTGAACTGCAATTGCGGTCCTTAGGGGTTCGTTTTTGATTATGTACGTGCATTAGGGGTATGTAAAAAATAACGCTGAATCCGAAAATGTGGTCAAAAGTAGAAGAAAGTTGTATTAAAGTGAAGAAAAGTGGGTTTTTATGACAAAAAACGTGGTTTTCTGAAGAAAATAACTTCAAAAAATTCATATCTTGGGAATGGATTGAGATAGAAAGGTGCGGTTGGCGGCGTTCTACTCCATTTTCAGTCTAGTTTTACCCAATTCTTACGTTTAACACCAAGTGGTGAACACTCTGTATATTTAACGAAGTTCATGAACACATGAATGTGTTGGTTATTGGAATTTTTAATGGACACTAACGCGTATTTTTCTTCAGGTTCAACAACATCGGAGGTCTTGAGAAACACATCAACTCTCTCAAGGAGATGATCCTCTTCCCGATCCTGTACCCGGAAATATTCAACAAATTTGGGGTCGCACCTCCAAAAGGCGTCTTGTTCCACGGGCCACCAGGTACGAGTCAGTCAGAATGGTTTCTATTAGGGCTGTGGATGTACAGCTGTACAGGGACTGTGGAACGGAAGTTCCTTTATTGGTCCAGTTCCCTTATCGATCCAGTTCCGTTACTGGTTCAGTTCCCTTATCGATCCAGTTCCAAGGACCGGGAAAGTATAAATACTCGTAGATAGCTAGCCGTTAAAGTTCCCTTGTGAGAGAGAGGGGGGCGACAAATTGACCACTTCACAAAGCTGTATCGGTAAGGGAACTGGAACGAATGGTAAAATGAAACGGTTACTTCGTTGTCACTGTAACCATTGGAACCGTTCCAGGTCCAAACCACCCCTAGTTTCTATAAAATTGTAATTAAACTGCATATTTCATCGTCAAAACAGTGTTTAAAACAAACCCACTCTTATTTTGTAGGCACCGGTAAAACGCTGATGGCCAGAGCTTTAGCCAACGAGTGCTCTCAAGGAAACAGAAAAGTGAACTTTTTCATGAGAAAAGGAGCAGACGTTCTATCGAAATGGGTCGGCGAGAGTGAAAGGCAGCTGAGATTGCTGTTTCAAGAAGTAAGGCCCTTCAAGGTTTTTTTATATATTTTTTTTATGGAGGGGGGGGGGGGGGAGAACACACATAATTTCCCAAAATGAAACAGTCTATCAAGTGACACCTCATTTTAAAGGTTTTTACACGCTGAATACGATGGTGAAGTCAGAATTGCGACATCTCATTCCGTTCTCAAACTGGAGCACTTTGAAGATGAAGAAAGGTGGTTGTTACTTGACATATTCTTCATCGTTAGTCTGCTCTAATCTCATAACGGAATGATGTATCGCATTTCTGACTTCACCATCGTATTCAGCGTTGAAAAATCTATAAGTTGAGGGGGGGTTTGGGGAGTTTTAGGGGGAGGAGAGGGGGGAATACTCCATAAATTCCCAAAATGATCAGTCTGTCAAGTGACACCTCATTTTAAAGGTTTTTACACGCTGAATACGATGGTGAAGTCAGAATTGCGATATCTCATTCCGCTCTCAAACTTGAGCACTTTGAAGATGAAGAAACGTGTTCTTCATGGACATCATGTTCTTTAATGGAGACATTTCACATAAAACCAGCTATTTCTTCGAAATTTCGCTCTTATAGCCATGCTGCATGACTGTGGATTGGCATTTTAGTCGTCCTTATTGATCCAAAAAGTACCCCCCCCCCCCCATTTCCCCGAAAGTATAAAAATTACTCCTGTACTTTCATGTGACAACTTCATTTGACAGGCTCACCAAGGGAGGCCTTCAATCATATTCTTCGACGAGTTGGACGGCCTCGCTCCCGTAAGGTCTTCCAAACAGGACCAAATCCACTCGAGCATCGTCTGCACGTTGCTGGCCCTCATGGACGGTTTGGACAACCGCGGAGATATCATCATTATCGGTAAGGGCTGATTTGCAATCGAAAACATGAAAAGAAGAGGTACAAATCATGCAGGTATATGGCGTTTTTCTTAAATCTTGCCACAAAGAACAATATCTGATGCTTCTTATTCTTTTGATTATCTGATACATGTTTGGTCGAAGGTGTGAAAAAATATTTTGCGTAAAATTACATAAAAAATGGAGTGAAATGCCACCAACCGCATGTTTTTATCTCAATCCGTTCTCGAGATATGATTTTTTAAAGTTTTTTCTCTCAGAAAAACCGTGTTTTTCCCCCTTCAAACTCCTATTTCTCCGCTTTAATCCATTCAATTTTAACTTTTGACCACACTTTCAGAATCAGCATTAAATTTGCTATATGATTAGTGTACGTTGATTCTTGACAAGTGCCATTTAATGACCATAACAGCAGCTCAAACATGTACGAATTCGAAAAAAATTAAAATTCTGAAAATCTTAAGGACGTTACTACTCTTCCAAAACCAATACCGAAAACTGGCAAGTCTCAAGGAATCTTCACCATTCAATAAGCTTTTCAACGGTATGGTCAAATTTGAAATTATCTTGTTCCTTCGATCAAAAATTCAAGTTTAAATGAAGAAAAAAGTTAAGAGATTCAAAGCTTTTTGTCGGTAAAGGAGTAGTGACCCTGAACAATTGATGAATCCAAGGTTCAAAATTAGCTCATTACAAATTCGTGTATCCATTTAAACAGCATTTAAACAACTACGTTACTTATTGCATTAAAACCATTTTTTTCTACCCTTTGATTAAACTTCCCCTTTTTCAAGTGTCCAATTTTGTTTGCCTTTAAACTTGAATTTTTGATCGAAGTAACAAGATAATCTCCAAGTTGACCATACCGTTGTGAAGCTTATTGAATGGTGAAGTTTTCATGAGATTTGTCAGTTTCCAGGGTTTGTTTTGGAAGAGTAGTAACGTTTTTAAGATTTTCAGAATATAAATTTTCTCAAATGCGTACATGTTTGAGCTGCTGTTATGGTCATTAGATGGTACTTGTCAAGAATCAACGTACACTAATCATATAGAAAATTTAATGCTGATTTCGAAAGTGTGGTTAAAAGTTAAAATTGAATGGATTAAAGCGGAGAAATAGGAGTTTGAAGGGGAAAAAACACGGTTTTTCTGAGAGAAAAAACTTTAAAAAATCATATCTCGAGAACGGATTGAGATAAAAATATGCGGTTGGTGGCATTTTACGCCATTTTTAATGTAGTTTTACGCAAAATATTTTTTTCGTCGACCCTGTATAATATCAATCGCATTTCTTGGTGTTCAGGTGCGACCAACCGTATAGACTCGATAGACCCAGCGCTCCGCCGTCCAGGACGTTTCGACCGTGAACTCCACTTCCCCCTTCCCGGCGTCAAGGAAAGGCGGGAAATCCTCGGGATTCACGCTCAATGGGCGGATCCGGACATCCTCAATAAAATGGCCGAAGTAAATTGAACTTATCGACGATTGATTTCTATATTACAGAGTTCCTAAGAGATAAATCCATTCAGATGTGGACATATCTAGTGGACACATCTAAGAAGAGCAACTTCTGGATGCATAACCAATATGGCGGAACTGATCACATGCTAAGTAACGTCAAGTCACCTTAGCACAACGCGAAACCCATCCCTTAGGCGCTGCACTGTTATGATAACAGTGTTATCCCGGAGTAAGGTTACTCGTTAAGGAAGGTTATTCGTTAAGGCGACGCGCATGCGCAGTTGAGCTAAGTTCAAACTTGTGTCCGTAGGAATCGACACATGTATCTGTCCGGTTGTGATCAATTCAAGGCGATGTGTCCGGACTTAGCCGACGCGCATGCGCAGTTGAGATAAGTTCAAACTTGTGTCCGTAGGAATGACCCCTTAGGAACTCTCTAATAGAGAGTTTAAAGTGGCACAAAACCGAAGACGTATCGACAGAACGTATCCGTATCGCTGATACGTAACGCTGTGACGCTCATCTAAATCCGCCGCGCATCACAGCACAGTTTAGCGTTCTGCTGATTGCGCGGAGTGTTTCATAACCTTCACTTCTTGCAACCTCATCTCATAAGGCTTGTTACCTCTGGAGAAGCGACGTTCAATTGCTGACATCACTCTTCTGTACAAGCTGGTCAATAACCAGCTTGACTGCCCGGACCTGCTCTCATTGGTTGGCCTCCGGGTGCCTCGTGTGTCCCCTCTTGCATGATACTGTTGTATGTAAATCCTTACAATTAATGAACTATTTAAAAAAACAACAATTACAATCATTTATAAATATCTCTTAGCTGGGAAACTGGTGAGAGCAAAAAATAACACTAGGTCGGATAGTAAACTTAAAATAACATTGCCAAGGAGGTACACAACTGCCGGTATTAAATGTTTCGATTATTCGGGTGTAAAAGTTTTTAATAATTGCTTATTTGATGAAAATGTACTTAAATTAAGTCTTACACAATTTAAATTTAAGATTAAGAAAATATTTTCAAAATAGAGGCTCTTTAGCTCATTCTGTTTAATTTAATATCTAAGTTCGAACTAGAGCTCATAGTTGGAACTCACTCTTTTATAAAATAAATTTTGTACAATTCATATAGATTGTTCTTTTGTTTTTTGTAATTGATTGGTAATTTGTAATTGCTGTTGCGTTGTACGGTAACTTACTTCTTTATTTTTATACAAAGTTTATACAACTCCTCCCCGCGTCACAAGTGTTACTTAGTGCGGGGAGTAGCATAAGAAGAAGAATATTATTTTGCAATTGTAATTATTCATTTCATTCAATAAATGTATTAAAAAAAAAATGTGTAATTGGGCTTGCCCGTATATAAATAAATAAATAAAAATAAATAAATAAGAACTGGAAGAAGCTACAGTAGTACAATGCGGGTTGGTCGGTTCGCCCTCGTCGCCAAGTTGTCCAAGTACCCCAAAATAGCGGCGTTCGTTTCTGGGGTAGTGATCATCCCGACACTGCACATTTCGGCGATATCAAGATCATTCAAGCAAAAATGGTAAGACAAATAGATGAGCTGTTGGAGATTGGGTTGACGCGACTTTTTGACGTTACTTCTTGGAGATTTACGTTGGACGATACAGCGATGCGGCGACAGCGTTACAGCAAAGACAGACTCATGGGATACGTTCTGTCGATACGTCTTCGGTTTTGTGCCACTTCAACCTTACCTTTACCTTTTTGTCGCAAACTTTCTGAATTGTGTGCTATATACATTTTTTTTTTTTTCTTCTTTCTGTACAGGTTTGTGCGGGCTACTGCGGTTCCGATTTGAAAGCCTTGTGCACTGAATCTGTGATACATTCCCTCAAAAGAGTCTACCCCCAGATCTACAACTCTAATCGGAAGTTGTTACTCAATAACGAGAAAGTTAAGGTAAGTCGCTTGCGTGCTTGTCTCAAGACTAGGGCTGCTGTCCGTCCCGAGTTATTGGGACGTGTCCCGATTTTTTTGCCGTCCCGATCTTGTCCCGATTTTTGAAGAAGTCAAAAGAAGACCAATTCCAGGAGTTCACTAGGCAAAATTTGTTATAAAACCCGAAAAATGGAGACCTTTTACATAAAACCAGTTATTTCTTCGAAAATTCGCTCTTATTGCCATGCTGTATGACTGTGGATTTTTAAATGTTTTTTTACGCTGAACACGATCGTGAAGTCAGAATTGCTGTATTTTATTCCGTTCTCAAACAGGAGCACTTTGAAGATGAAGAAACGTGGTTGTTACTTGAGATGTTCTTCATGTTTCATCTGCTCTAATCTAATAGCGGAGCGAGATATCGCCATTTTGACTTCACCATCGTGTTCAGCGTCGAAAATTCTATAAACTGAGGAGTTCACTCAGCAAAATTTGTTATACAACCCGAAAAATGGAGACCTTTTACATAAAACCAGTTATTTCTTCAAAAATTCGCTCTTATTGCCATGCTGCATGACTGTGGATTTTTAAATGTTTTTTTACGCTGAACACGATCGTGAAGTCAGAATTGCTGTATCTTATTCCGTTCTCAAACAGGAGCACTTTGAAGATGAAGAAACGTGGTTGTTACTTGAGATGTTCTTCATGTTTCATCTGCTCTAATCTGATAACGAAATGAGATATCGCAATTCTGACCACCATCGTGTTCAGAGTTGAAAAATCTATAAACTGAGGAGTACGCTCCGCAAAATTTGTTACAAAACCCGAAAAATGGGGTCATTTTACATAAAACCAGCTATTTCTTCAAAAATTCGCTCTTTTTGCTATGCTGCATGACTGGATTTTCTCAATACAAACCGTTCTTCTCAATCCTTCAGGTGGAGCGAGTGGACTTTGAACGGGCTCTGAGGGTCATCGTTCCTTCCGCTCACCGGTCATGGGCCGCTCTGGGGAGGAAGATGCCGTCGTACCTCGACCCGATCCTCGGCGGTCCACTGGCGTCGCTGTTGAGTTACGTTGGCGACGTTTTTCCAATGGCTTTCAACCGGAGAATCGGAAGGTAAGAAAACGTCAAAACTTCACTCGAAAATAGTTGGGACTTGCTGAATCTTTAGAACTTTCCAGAAGGCAGCTCAGCAACAGCAACATCCGCAGAAGAAGTGTCCAGAAAAGGTGTCCCAACCCTACAACTGGGTGAAAGGGAGTTCTGAAAGTCAATCCATATAGAAATGGACACATGTATGTGGCCGGTTGTGGTCGACTTGAGGCGATGTGTCCGGACACAGCAGACGCGCATCCGCAGTTGAGATAAGTTCAAACTTGTGTCGTCAGGAATGTCCCTTTAGGAACTCTCTACTATTTAAACACTACTACTATCATTTTGCTTCCCTCTCCCCGAGAACGGGGGCACTCATTAGCCGTACATTACAAAGGCGCGGAATTAAAAGGCTTATTAAAAGAGGCTTATTAAAACCCGATCACCTAGACAGCCAGCCCTCTGACGTCATACGCTCGTGCGTCATAGGCTCTGACGTACTAGTCTGCATCCAGCCGTCTGACGTCATAGGCTCTTACGACATAGGCTGTGACGTAATGGTTGGCCCCCTGCCAGCCGTCTGACGTCATACGCTTGTGCGTCATAGGCTCTGACGTAGGTACTGGTTGGCCTCCTGCTAGCCGTCTGACGTCATACGCTTGTGCGTCATAGGTGCGTCTGACGTAGTGGCCCGCCTGTCGCTTGTGTTCTGACGTGATCTGAGGAAAAGGGTGAATCAAGGAAACAAATTTTTCCCGTTTCAGTTTATTTGCCAAAGCAAAGACATGAAAATGTCAAAAGAATGTCAACTCCATCCTGTTGTTGATACAGTTGAGAATTAAATGCTTGCATACGAGTCTGCAACACATTGGGGCATTTTATGTCTTTGAAGAAGTGATTCAAGAACCTTCGAACAATGCTACATCACCTACCCCAGTAGCGTAGTTGTTATACTTAATTGTAGGGTTCATCATAAATTATGAAGCTTGCATTCGTATAGACAATATAAATTATTGAGAATGATCACCTGTGTGTAAACAATTATTTAAACAATCACGCTCATACCGCAGGTTGTCGGCCACGCACTCCGCAGTGGTTAACGTAATATGGTTAGGTAAATCGAGAGCTATCCAACGAGTGGTGAACGATTTTTGTACGATCATAACTGGCGAAGATAAAGTTCCGTAGCAACGAATCGGTTGGAAGCGAAAATCATCAGAAATTTTCGTGACGATTTCGTGTGACGCTTTTGTGTAACGTTTTTCGAGTTATGTGACAGAGTAAAGACATAAAATGTCAAAAACTCCACCGTCCAATAACCGCTGTATGTCCGCAGCCAGCAAGTGAGCCGATCCCCTCGCCTGCTCCTGGTGGGCGATCACAAGGCGACGTCCGTTCTGTCATCGTCGCTCCTCTACAAGCTCGAGCACTGTCCAGTCCTCAACGTCGCTTTCGACACTCTCTACACCGAACCCGGTCGGAGCCCTGAAGAAGTCCTGAAACAGGTGAGAATGAATGAATAATTGATTTATTCCGATAGACATAATTATATATACATCAATGGTAGTATAATTACATGATTGAAAGTACCTATAATAATATTTACAATAATAAAGATCATAAATGGAATGTACCCCTAGCCATAGGGAAAACCCTGTGCGGTAAGGGGGAGTTGACGTCGAAAGATGATTACAAATTTATGTGGTTGGAGTAAAACGAGAAAGAGAGACAGAAAAAAAAACAAAAAAAAAACTTCATCTACGTATATATGCTACTAAGAAATTGTTGGCAATTATCCAGGCCTTCGGAAATTAGCCATGAGAAAATTTTCTTCTTGTATGCTGACTGTGCAAAGTCTGAAGGTGTCCTCAATGCTATGGGCAGGTGGCGAATTAAAAATGGAAGGGAATAAAAGATATGTTTTGAAGTACTCCAGAGTCGCGTTTTTGGTGCAGGTACTACAGCTTGAGAGGTAAGGCGGAAATTATAAGAATTTGGTTTAGAGAAATCAAAGAAATTCGGATGTTTGTGAAAAAAGGTTAGAGATAATTTCAGGTATAGCTGATGAACGGAAAATACTTTTATGTGGTTGTAAAGATCAACTGTTGGGAATCTTCGTGGTTTCCTTGATATTATTTTAAGAATCGATTTTTGCAATATTTAGAGGTCTTAATACAGAGTTATCGGCACCTCCCCACGCAATGATACCAAAACCAATTAACACCCATGGACTTTGGACCCGTGTATGGACTTTGTAAGTTCATACATCCACGGAGATTGTAAAAGAGATGGGTGAACCGGCGGAGCCTGTGAACCAGCGCTAGGATATGACGATCCCATTTAAGGTCCTCATCAATCACTACTCCAAGATACTTTGTGGAGCGTACACGCTCCAGAGCAGGACAGGAGCAGACGCACGGGTCATCGTTATAGGTTCCCTCAGCACCACAAACATGGAGTATTATTGAATTCACAATAGATTTTTTCGTTTGGGATTTACTAAAAACTAGGTACTTGGTTTTTTGTACATTTAGGCTCAAAGTGTTATTGCACAGCCACTTGAAAGTACGATTAATATCATTGTTAGCAATAGCAAATACTTCTTCCCACGTATCCCCTTCACATAAAATGGCGGTGTCATCAGCGAATAGATACGAGGTGCCGTGGAGATCTTGGCTCCCAAGCTGGTTAATAAAAATCAAGAAGAAAATTGACGCTAAAGTACCACCCTGAATTACTCCAAATTCTATTGGTCTTTCAGAACTGTCAGTGCCATCTATAATGTGAACATCACATTGAACAAGTACCCACTTCAGTTCCTCGTCTTGTACTGATTGACTTGATGAGGACGATTTAGTTTCTAATGAATGGTTTGCTGCTTACAGATATAGTTGACTAGAATGGATTATTAAGGTATGACTAGAGTGCTAGGACTAGAAGCTGCTAAGGCTTATAAAACGAGAGTGGCTTAGCTGGTTGTTGACGATGGCTTCAGTAGTCCTCCAGAAATCCCAACGTAAATGGGCCAACCATGTGGTTCAGGCGTATCACGGCCCAGTCCAATCGACGAAGTTCCAAGTTCCAAGCTGTGTTCCAAGCTGTGGTATCTGTGGAATTTGGATGTTTCGTGAGACTATTAAAACTATTTTTGTGAGCATTCAGTCTTAACTTGAGGTGGGAGTGGGTGTGACCTATGAATGTTTTCCCACATTGACAAGGAATTTGGTATAGCAAATCTGATTTCATTAACTTTGGGCACTCCGATAACTGTTGATAGAATTGAGATACAAAGTTCAAAGTTGCTCAAAAAATCTGTCTTGGCAATCGACAGGCTAAGTTCGTAGATGGGCAGAATCGGGCAACTCTAAGGGGAGGTTTTGGGGAGTTTTGGGAGGGAAAATCCCCCATGAATTCCCAAAATGGAACATTCTGACGGGTGACACCTCATTTTAAAGGTTTTTTTCATGCTGAACACGATGGTGAAGTCAGAATCGTGATATCTTATTCCGTTCTCAAACAGGAGCATTTTGAAGATGAAGAAACGTGGTTGTTACTTGAGATGTTCGTCACTTTTCATCTGCTCTGATCTGATAACGGAATGAGATATCGCAATTCTGACTTCTCCATCGTGTTCAGTGTTGAAAATACTATAAACTAAGGTGTTACACGGTAAACAATTGTAAAAAACTTGTTATAAAACCAGTAAAATGGAGACATTTTACATAAAAACCAGTTATTTCTTCGAAAATTCGCTCTTATGAATGAGGATTTTAAAGTTTTTTCTACGCTGAAGACGATGGGTCAGAATTGCAATACCTTATTCAGTTCTTCAACTGGAGCACTTTGAAGATGAAGAAACTTCGATATTCTTCACGGTTCATCTGCTCTAATGTGATAACGAAATGGGATATCGCAATTCTGACTTCACCATCGTGTTCAGCGTTGAAAATTCTATAAACTGAGGTGTTACGCGGTAAAAAATTGTGACAAAATTTGATAGAAAACCTTTGAAAGGGAGACATTTGACATAAAACCCGTCATTTCTTCGAAAATTCGCTCTTACAGCCACGCTGCAAGGCTGTGGAGTTTTGTCTTGAATTTTCGGGTAATTTTTACAGAAATACGAGTTTTAAAAATTTTGGACCGAGATCAATAGCTACGTTTTCTTCAAAAATTCGCTAAAATTAAATAAATTACATTTTCTTCAGGTCCTAAACTACCGACAGAGTCTTTTAAATGTGACAAAAAATTATCTAAAATTATAAAATGAACGAAAAGGCTGCAAAAAAGTTTGTTGTCCTGCCCTGGCCTCGAACCCACGACGTCGGGTGAAGAGTGGCTGTGTTGGTTCGTCAGCCTTTTTTTACCCGAAATTGGCACAAGGGGGGGATTTTGAGGACACTGATCACCTACTTCATGATGGTGGTGGATCATAATGTTTCGAAAATCAACCGGTTTGATGTTTACATCAAATTCGGTGTATTTGACGCTTGATTCATCAAGTCCTGACCTGAACCGTCAAACCTGTCTAAACTTGCAACGTGAACCGTTATCTGATAAAAATCTGATAAAAAATTAGATATCGGAATTTTTGACTGAACTACGGAGTTACTGGGCCAAATAAAACCAGTTAAATTGGAGAAATTTGCATAAAACCAGTTATTTCTTCGATAATTCGCTCTTATAGCCACATAGCCCAAGGAACCAAAATATTTAAGGGGTTTCTATTTTTCACTAATTCAATCTGTACTGACATACGGGATAATAGGATGGGGAAGCTGTTCAAAGAGTCTAATGGAAATGGTGTTTATTTGTCAAAAACGTCTTATCAAGATATTGCTAAAGAAACCTAGATCCTTTTCGACTGTGAAACTCTTCGAAATATTTAAAGTTATGACGGTACAAAATCTTATAACCTATCAAACCGTTACTAAAGTCTACAAAGAATGGAGTGAAAAGAAAATAGACAGAGTTGAACACGGAAGAACAAGATTTAGTAACGATATAAACTTAAAACTTCCACTCAAATTAACTACGGTAGGTCAGAACCAATATGTATACAAAGGAACGAAATTAAAAATATGGAAACTGTCAGTAAATTTAAGTTACACCCAAAGAAGCTATTATGGAATCAATTCATGACATTATGAAGAATTAACCCTACAAATTGTCTACAACATTAAATGTTAAATATTTTGAATATAAAAATAAATGATTAATAACATAATAATACCATCGAAGCAGGAATACAGGATGGAGATACTCCTCCCCTCAGCACGAGGTCTATCACCTCAAAGAGGGGAGAAGCATTTAATTTAAGAGAAGTTGTTTTATTTTGTAAGTTACGAGGGTGAATCAAATATAAACGGGACTTTTCGCCCTTCAGGCACAATAGTGGAGGGAGAACGTTCCCGCTTTGTTTGTTGTTGGGTACGTTTGTCAGGAGTAGGGGAAGCACGTGGGCTCGCCTCCTCGACCCCCTCAGTGTCCACAGTGACGATGTCAGAGCAAGAGGTACCTCCGTCAATTGCGCAACTCGTTATAATCAAGTTTCTCACCCCAGAAGGCGTAAAACCGGCCGAAATGTTGAGGAGATTGACTGCCCAGTTTGGGGAAGAGACACTGTCGCGAGCCAGAGTGTTTGCATGGCATGAACAGTTCGTGGAGGGTCGTGATCGTGTTGAAAATTAGAGCCATGACCGCAGACCTCGCACCAGCGGACAACATCAGCAGTGTTCGACGGCTTATTGAAGATGACAGACGTCGTACCACTTCTGAAATTGCAAGTGAGGTTGGGATAAGTTATGGGAGCACTTACTCCATACTCACAGAGGAGCTAGGGTACCATGAGGTGTGCGCCAGGTGGAGGTTCTTCTCCATGACAATGCTCGCGCCCATACAGCAGCCTTGACTAAAGAAAAATTGGAGCAACTGGGTTGGGAAACTTTGGAACACCCTCCTTACAGTCCAGACCTGTCACCCTGTGACTTCCATGTGTTTGGGCCTCTCAAGAAAGCTTTGGGATGCCAAAGATTCGACAGTAATGCTGAAGTTGAAGCCTACGTGCGCAATTGGCTGCAGACACGACCTGCATCTTTCTACGTGGAAGGAATTGGAAAGCTGCCTATCCGCTGGGAAAAATGTGTTTCCAAATCTGGAGATTATGTAGAAAAATAAACTATATTCTTTTTTACGTTAAAAATAAAAATAAATTTTTTGAGAAAAAAAGGATTTTTGTTCATTCAGGTGTTCAAAGAGCTCCCTCACCGGAGCGGTTGCATCCTCTGGTTCGGCGACGTCTCTCTCTGGTGGTCCAGCACGTCGTCGACCGTCAAAGCGACGTTCGAATCTCTAGTCAGCCAAATGGACCCGACGCTCCCCATTCTCTACTTGGGGACGTCAATGGAGGAACGGCTGCCCCACCAGGTGATTGAACTAAATTAATTCGTTAATTTAAATTTTTTTTCGAATTTTCGTGTTGATGTTTCGATTATACGACTACTCAACTTCCAACAGGTGAACAGTCTTTTCAAGCGACGCCTTAACGAGGTTTTCGTCGTTCCAAAAGCTTCGAAAGAGCAGCGAGAGAATTTTTTCCGCCCTCTGTTTCGAATCAAAGCCCTCAAACCTCCCCCCAAACCAAAACCGAAAAAAGGTAAGTAGATCGGACTTGTGACTATTTTCTACGTTATATTTGGAAATTGATCGTGACCCCCTCAACTGAGGGCCCTATTGTCCTAAAATTGTGAATAGTTTCAAGGAAAAGTTGTTTAGTTGCACGGGGAAGGATAAATGAACGAATGAAGTCGGGAAGTCGGTCATTTATTGTTGTAGAACGATTGAAAATCCGCAGTCATGCAGCATGGCTATAAGAGCGAATTTTCGAAGAAATAGCTGATTTTATGTCAAATGTCTTCATTAAAGAACATGATGTCCATGAAGAACATCTAAAGTATCTACCACGTTTCTTCATCTTCAAAGTTCTCCAGTTTGAGAGCGGAGTAAGATATAGCAAAATTCTGACGAAACCAACTTATTCAGCGTGTAAATCCCTTTAAAATGAGGTGTCACTTGTCAGACTTTCATTGTTTGGGTGAACCCCCCCCCCCTCCAACCGACCCCCCCCCCCTTAGCTTTTGGCCATTCCAACGCTGAACACGACGGTGAAGTCAGAATTGCGATATCTCATTCCGTCATCAGATTAGAGCGGAATAACCATGAAGATCATAATATTATCAAGTAACAACCACGTTTCTTCATCTTCAAAGTGCTCCAGTTTGAGAACGGAATGAGATATCGCAATTCTGACTTCACCATCGTGTTCAGCATTTTAAAAACCTTTGAAATGAGGTGTCACTCGTCAGAATGTTCCATTTTGGGAATTTATGAAGAATTTCCCCCCCCCCCTTAAAACTCACCAAAACCCCCCTTAGAATGGCCCGATCCTGCCCATCTACGAACTTACCCTTTCGAATGCCACGACAGATTTTTTGTGCAAATTTGAACTTTTTATCTCAATCCTATTGAGAAGAGTTGCGATATCTTAACCCGTTCTCAAACTGGAGCACTTTGAAGATGAAGAAACATGGTTGTTACTTCAGATGTTCTTCATGGACATCATGTTCTTCAATGGAGACATTTGACATAAAACCAGCTATTTCTTCGAAAATTCGCTCTTACAGCCACGCTGCATGACTGTCGATTTTTGAAATTTTTCATTTTTCAAATTCAACTTCACTAGACGATTTTCCGTTTTCCCAGAGGAGATGGAGCCGCTGGTTGAAGCCCCGCCGACGCCTCCCCCGAAGCTGTCAGGCGAGCAGCTCGAAGCCCTTCGCGACGAAGAAGAGAACACACTGAGAGAACTCAGAATATTCCTGAGGCAGATCTGCGCCAAATTAGCTAGAAATAAACAGTGAGTTCCCTCCGTCTCGTTCTACGTAAAATGAAGGGTGAGGGGAGGGGAGGGGGGTGCGAAGTCTCAAAACGCTCGATCGAAGAAGAAACTTTACTATCTCACGGGTTGTATGGACTAATATGGACTGTATCACTTTGAAATGGTATAACTTTGAAAATTTGATTTTTTTTGCTCTTCAAATTTATTGAATTTTTCCTTGGGAATCATGCAAATTTTTGTTGTTAACAATCATTGTAACTGGTGAGGAAGAGACAAAGTTTGCAGAACGTAAAACCCGCGATTTTCGACCAAAAATCGAGAATAACCCGAGAACCGGTTGGAGAGGTGACAAAATCCGTTACACTCATTCGAAAGCCCAATAAAAATTCCAGAGGCTTATTAAAACCCGATCACCTAGCCCGCCAGCCCTCTGACGTCATAGGCTCTTACGGCATAGGCTGTGACGTACCAGTTGGCCTCCTGCCAGCCGTCTGACGTCATACGCTCGTGCGTCATAGGCTCTGACGTACTAGTTGGCCTCCGGCCAGCCGTCTGACGTCATACGCTCGTGCGTCATAGGCTCTGACGTACTAGTTGGCCTCCTGCCAGCCGTCTGACGTCATACGCTCGTGCGTCATAGGCTCTGACGTACTAGTTGGCCTCCGGCCAGCCGTCTGACGTCATACGCTCGTGCGTCATAGGTGCGTCTGACGTAGTGGCCCGCCTGTCTTATCGTTGAAAATAGGAAAACCATCATAACTCCTTTGTTTTTCTTCTTAGGAATCTCGTTTTCATTTCAAACGGAAGAGTTCAGTAAGCCGAATCAAACTAAAAAACAAAATCTGAAATAGCTCCACTTTTGAAGAAGTTATGGCCATTTGAAAAAACTGAAAATTTCCGAAAAAGTCCAATTTTTCAGTTTTTTGCTCATATAACGAAAACAGTGTAATTTTTGATGTACCATTCTAAATACAAAATGAAAGCTGTTAAAATTATCTACAATTTTGATTCTATACGTTTTCTACTAATTCCCAACCGTTTCCGAGATTACCAGACTCAAAAATCGGTAATTTTCAAAAATCGGCTTTTTTTACCCCTCGTATTTTGACAAACACTGCTCTGTTCCTCTAAAACCGTTCATCTGAGAAGAAAGTGGTGGGAAAAGAAGTTGTAGAGGGTTAAATTACCTTTAAGAATATACGGCTGAATGCCAATTTATCTCGAACAGGTCCTAAATGCAAACATTGAAGGGAAAACGTGTAAAATGGGCAAACAGGAACTCAAATGAATTTTGATTTTTCGAAAATTTTCTCGTAAACTTTGAAGGGTTGTTTGGGGGTGGTAGAGGGTCCAAAAACGCGAAATTTTCGCACTTTTTTCAGTTTTTCATTTATAGCTCGAAAAGTACGGATCCTAGTGAAAATGTCACTAGTTTATTTTTTAAAGAGCATCACATTCCGCGTCGGATGGCGTTTAGAACAACGAAATTGGTCCAGCCGTTCGCTCACAATCGCCCGTCAAAGATAGGGGATTTTGGCCATAGTCGCTAAAAAGATGACCACCCTCAACTTCTAACGCCTGTAGGTCGAGAATGACTGCTCCGATTGAAAAATGTCACAGGACCAAAGTTGTAGGAAATCTAATTTTGTATCAGATGCGTTTTGAAATTTTAAATTTGCTCACTCCAGTGCTGAGATATGAAGATTATGAAACTTCGTGCCAGGATGTCTTCCAATGCCTCCTATGCCCTTCTCTGCATAATTAACACGCCATGTCATATAAGTTTTTACATCCATTTTTTTGTTTTTGTCTCCTCCCCAGATTCTACATGTTTTCAAAACCTGTGGACACGAACGAAGTCCCCGACTACCTCCAAGTCATCAAAGAACCGATGGATCTCGAAACGATGATGACCAAAATAGACCATCTCGAATACACTTGCGCTCAGGTAAGCCGAAAGTTTATATCGAGATTCCTGTTGATCGTTAGGAAAATTGATAAGCTGAATACTCGAAAGGATCCATGTATAACCTTAAATATACTGCCCCTGTAAGGAAGAACGTCCAAAGTCCATTTTTGCAATTTCGAGAAAAATGAGGTTAAGTGGGATTTCTTCTGCCATCCACCCAGTTCAGGCGATTGTAAGCTGAGCCCAAATCCGGAGTAGCCGATGTAAACTGATCCCAATCCTCCCTACTTGCGCAACCCCTTGATGTGTAAACTGAGCCCAGGATGCACTCTTACTCGTAATCTCCTCAACTCGTGGCTGGGCTGAGTTTACATTTAGATAAGGCGGTCTGAAGATTGCTGTCCCTCTCCGAAACTTTTCCTGATTCAAAATTCAACTGGACACTGCAATTGTAGAGCATCCTCAGGGAGGCAAATTTGGAAAGTTTGTGGCCACCCAGGGATCTCTTCTGGATTAAGAAGAAAAGGCGGTGGTTTTTGGGTGTCTTGCTCCATGGCCTGTGGCAGGGGAATGTGGACAAGTCGAATTCGTCCTGCTGCCAGATAAGATGTGCGAATCCCTCTTTTTGTGATCCTTGACGGAGTACTAAATCTAGGAACGCGGTAGCGTTCCGCCCCGCCAAGCAAAGAAGTTGAGAAAACGAACGGTGCCGAGTTTACCAGACGTCACGAAACTCGTTTTTGAGGTATCCATATCTCGGCTCCTATTTGACCGATCAACTTGAAAGTTAGTATGGGTCTTCTTGGAGTGGATATTAGAAAGCCCTGAAAGTTTCAAGTCGATAGGTCTAAAGGGAGCCGAGTTACATAACTTCAAAAACCCGGTTTTTTGGCCTTAGCTTGTTCTTCTCCTTCTCCTTGTTCAGACAGGCAAGGCTGGAGCCTCTCCACGTTCACCGATTGACTTGAAATTTGGCACAGAGCTTCATTTAACCTTGAGACAGAGCCTTATATAAGATTTAACCCATTATCTCAACCCAAAAAAGTTTTAGAAACAAAAAAAACAGAAACTTTAGGAAAGTTCTGTCCACTTTGACGAGTCTACAGCCTGGGTAAAAGGACCAATCGACTTGAGTTTTTTTACATACCTTCTTTATAGCATGTCTCAGTGTCGGGCGGCTACGAATTCCGTCCCGGAACCTCATTAAAATATTAAGCCGGCTTAAAAAACCTTGGGATTCCGTCCCTACCTTTAGCGTGGGGCTCACTGGCACCTTGGGATTCCGTCCCAACAACTTGGACCCAGCCTACTGAAACCTTGGAACTCCGTTCTGAGGAAAGTAAAAAAAAACTACAGACATTGTGTAACATATCATCGTATAATATACACTAATAATATAATATACACGCAAGGCCAGTTGTGACAGTACCCTATATGGTACTAATCAGTTGATTAGGGGATGTTTTTATTCCGCAACCCCGTCCACTTGATCTATATGTCCAACTAATCTATATGGTACTAATCAGTTGATTAGGGGATGTTTTTATTCCGCAACCCCGTCCACTTGATCTATATGTCCAACTAATCTATATGGTACTAATCAGTTGATTAGGGGATGTTTTTATTCCGCAACCCCGTCCACTTGATCTATATGTCCAACTAATCTATATGGTACTAATCAGTTGATTAGGGGATGTTTTTATTCCGCAACCCCGTCCACTTGATCTATATGTCCAACTAATCTATATGGTACTAATCAGTTGATTAGGGGATGTTTTTATTCCGCAACCCCGTCCACTTGATCTATATGTCCAACTAATCTATATGGTACTAATCAGTTGATTAGGGGATGTTTTTATTCCGCAACCCCGTCCACTTGATCTATATGTCCAACTAATCTATATGGTATTAATCAGTTGATTGGGGGAGGTTTATCGGAGGAACCACTAGCCATTCCTGATCTTCACTTAAAACCGTGAAACGTTTTTTAAGTAACGTGTTTATGTTGGCTGTTCACAAAGACTTCTAATCAACGCTGAGATTGAGCGGGACGGAAATCCAAGGTTCGCCCGAGCCGAGGGATTAACCGTGCGTGGGTTTTACCTGCTCCCGGGACGGAATCCCAAGGCACCCCTCAGTGTCATTTGAACGAAATAACCCATTATCTCAACCAAGGATTAGGATTTCTGCTGACGGTTTTACGCCATTTACGCCAACGGGCATTCACCATAAATGAGGGTTTCCTACGAATGAATTGAAGCTGTCTTGTCAAAGGAACTCGTCATCTATCACTATCATTAACTTTTTTTCAATTTCAGGATTTCCTGAATGACATCGATCTCCTCTGTTCTAACGCCCTGGAGTACAACCCTGACCGAGATCCTGCCGACAAACAAATCCGACACCGGTCAGTCTTATTAAAAGAAATTTAAAAATATAATATATTTATGTATAATATATATATATATTATATAGGTTTTCCAAGTCAGAAGAGAATTTCCAAACCAAAATTGAGAATTTTCCAAATCAGAACTTTTTTTTTTCGACACAGGTATATTTTGTAGAAGAGACAAAAAAGACGAGTCCCTAATGCAAGATTTATGATGAACAATTTTTTAATTATAAATATTAACGTATAAGCGCTGTAGTTATTAAGAGATTTCGTAGTTAGAAATGGAAAGTTCTCAATTTGGTTTGGAAAATTCTCAATTTGACTTGGAAAAACCGATATATCGAGGTTCTCACGGTAACACCCCACATCGTCACTTTTGGGCCAAAATGAGTTACGCGTACCATTTGAAGCGTCTTCTTCCGGCGGATCGACCTAAGTATAAGTTAGGTCCCCAAGTTAAGTAACACTAAATCTCACGATTTATTTTACTGAATCACTCAGTAAACACAGTCATTGGCAGGTGGTTTTTTGGCTCTGCTGAAAAGTCGCCCGAAAGTGACGATGTGGGGAGTTGCCGTGAGACCTTCGATATGTGGTATTCTTTTTCAAGTCAGCCACCACCACCTCTGTCCATTTCAATTTCGGGTAGAAAAAACTTTTGGACCACACCAAAAAACTTGTCAGAAAGTCTACTCTACTTTTTGATGCCGTTTGGCCTTTTTGAAAAACAAAAATTCTAACCTCAAAAGAAGGCTTACTCTAGTTGAAGTAAGGTAGCTCGCAAAAAAATGTCATTTTTCAGTCAAAAATGATTGAAAAAATTTTAATTTCTCAATATTTTCGACCAAATTACTCAGACGAAGTATTTTGTTGGTGACTGAACAAGAACCCGCTGTCAGATTATAAATCCAAGATGGCGGATGCAAAATGGTGGACGGCATTTTCCTGAGCGTTGACTGATTTCTACAAATTCTGTAGGTATATTGGGATTATGGAATATGGCGAATTAACAATAATTGCCGAATGCTGATTATAGTACAATTATTGTACTGTTAATAATAATAATATCATGTGTGGTATTGTGATTTGTAGAGCTTGTTACCTCAGGGACACCGCCTACGCCCTCATCAAAGCCGAGATGGATTCGGACTTCGAGATCAACTGCCGGTGAGAACCTCAATAATATTAATAATAATATAATAATAGGTAATATTATCAAAGTTCCATAAATTACAGGATCATACGGGGTTCCTCAACCTTCGTCAGGGAGTAGACTACCCGCAAATGCTTTCTGTCAGTCCTGCCATTGATTATTCAATTCAATAGTTTTATTGCAAAAAAAAAAAAAAAAACAGTAACATTGCAAGGAGTGGCGTACAGGGTGAAATAATATTATGTAGTGTAAATTGTTTACGAGCAAAATCAACAAAATAAACTTTTCAGGTATAATTTCGTAACAAGACTAACAGATATATCAGGATGAAAAATATCGTTTATAAATATCGATATATCGCAAGTGGTAACGGTATGTAGAATCTGAAAATCGAATACCTACTGCAACTCTGCAACTTTTCCACAACGGTGGGTTATCTTGTGTTATGATCTGTAACAAATACATCACGATGAATAATATCTGTTATAAATATCGATATATCGCACGAAAAATATCGATATATTGATATTTTTTATACATCCCTATCGTGGTGGTAACTATACGTAGAATCCAAAAATCAAATAGTGCAACTCTGCAAGTTTTCCACAACGGTTGGTTAGTTATCTTCTGTTATGATCTGTAGGTAACAGATATTTCGGGATGAAAAATATCGGTTATAAATATCGATATTTTCTATAAGTACATCCCTAGCGTGGTGGTAACGGTATGTAGAATCTGAAAATCGAATACTGCAACTTATCCACAACGGTGGGTTATCTTCTGTTATGATCTGTAACAGAATCTGATACATTGGGATGAATAATATCGGTTATAAATATCGATATTTCGCAAGAAAAATGTCGATATTTCGATATATCAATATTTTCTATGCATCCCTAGCGTGGTGGTAACGGTATGTAGAATCTGAAAATCGAATACTGCAACTCTGCAACTTTTCCATAACGGTGGGTTATCTTGTGTTATAATCTGTAACAGATACATAGGGATGAAAAATATCAAATAAAAATTGCGATATATCGCAAGGAAAAATCGATATATCGCAAGAGAATAGCGACATTTCGATATTTTCTATACATCCTAGCGTGGTGGTAAAGGTTTGTAGAATCCGAAAATCGATTAGTGCAACTCTGCAACTTTTCCACAACGGTTGGTCATATCTTCAGTTACAGATCACCCTTCTGTGTAGATCGATGTTATAGCACATGTAATTTCTCATGTCGGTCGGCACCCCTTGATATCCGACTGTAACCGTCTTGTACATTAACTATAATATATATTTTTAATTATAATAATATATTATGTTTCAGGCAAATTCGGGACGACAGGAAAAAACGAGCTCAGAATGAAGATGTGCTTACTGATGTGATGGTCAAAGAAGAGAACGATGCTAAAGATAAGAAAACAGAAACGGACTCGGTAAGTTTACGATGTAAAATTCCGAACTTAAAAAAAAATTTAAATGACCCCACTAAATTTTCACGGGAAATTCAAATATCACATTTTCGACAAGTTTTCATACCAAAATCCGTTTCAGACCATCCTGAATCCACTGCCAAAAGACACCAAAAATCATGTACTTAACTCTCGATAGAGTTGAGATAAAAAGTGGAAATTTGCACAAAAAATCTGTTTTGGGAATCGAAAGGCTGAGTTCGTAGATGGGCAGAATCGGGCTACTCTAAGGGGTGGTTTTGGGGAGTTTAAGGGGAAGGGAAATTCCTCATAAATTCCCGAAATGAAGCATTTCAACAAGTGACACCTCATTTTAAAGGGTTTTTTACGCTGAATAAGATAGGGAAGTCAGAACTGCGATATCTCATTCCGTTCTCAAACTGGAGCACTTTGAAGATGAAGAAACGTGGTTGTTACTTGAGATGATCTTCATGTTAACTCTGCTCTAATCTGACAACGGAGCGAGATATCGCAATTCTGACTTCACCGTCGTGTTTAGAGTTGAAATTCCCAAATGATGAGGGGCTTTAAGGGGGGGGGGAGGTTCACCTATAAATTCCAAAAATGAAACGGTCTGTCAAGTGACACCTCATTTTAAAGGTTTTTACACGCTGAATAAGATGGTGCAGTCAGAATTACGATATCTTATTCCGTTCTCAATTGCAGTTTCAAATTGCTGGCTGGTTTAATGGCTGGAAGGCTGGAGACTTTAGTTGAATCAGGGTCAATCATGAATGAATGTCAGACAGGCTTCAGGAAACGATATAGTACCACTGATTGTGTTTTCACGCTGACCAGCCTAGCCCGCCTAAGAATAAATTCCCCTAGCAAGAGGTTCTACACATTCTTTGTCGACTTTAAAGCGGCGTTTGACAGGGTCCAGCATGACCTGCTATTCCAAAAACTCAACCATATTGGTGTTAGTAGGGCATTCATCCAGGTCCATGTATTCTCAGAGCGCTGTATTCTCAACTGTTGAAACTAAAACTAATTTAGTTCCAAAAGTTAGTTTCGAAAGTCGAACTAATAGTTTCAGTTTTTACTTCCAGTTCGGAACTAATTTTGTTTTAGTTTCAGAACTAATTTTTGCCCAACTCTGGTGTAGTGTTATGATTCTATTTTCTCATTTTATTGTGATTTCTTAGTAAGAGTTACTTATAATTAATAAGCAAAAGTGTACCTGGTCTGAATTTAGAGACTGTTTAATTCTACGAAGTGCAATCTCATATACTTACATAAACATTTTTGTAAGGACAAATTGATGGGAAAAAATGAAAACTTTTTTTCAACATTTCGTTAATTTTTCCCCCGCAAATGATATTATATGACGATTTTTCAAATGCCCCGGGTGTTTCAAGTCAGAGAAAACGAATTTTAACGTTTCCGATAGCACTATCGATAGTTTATTGCAGGACGAGTATTGCGGGTGTGATACCCATACAGCTGCTGGCTGCAGAAAAGAAGCGAGTGTATGAGTGGAAAGACGAAGGACAGAGACCCCGCGTCTCCAGGGAGGAAAGAGACCGCACAATGGAAAGATGGCAGGAAATGTGGACAGGCGAGCTGAGAGGGCGATGGACTGCTCGGTTGGTCCCTGACATCAAGGTGTGGATGCAAAGGGGGCATGGAGAAGTGAAAAATTTCCTGACTCAGTTCTTCTCAGGACATGGACTTTTCTATGCCTACTTGCACAGAATGGGAAAGGTGGATACTCCATTGTGCCGCTGCTGTCAGGATGTGGAGGATGATGCGCTTCACACGTTCTTTGGATGCGCGAGATGGGCAGAGGAAAGGAGCTGGCTCAAAGAAGCACTGGGCATCACGTCTCCCAATATGACCCCAGAAATATTAGTTGCCAAGATGTTGCAGAGCGAGCAGCATTGGACCCTCACATCAGAATATGTGGAGAAGGTGTTGAGGATAAAGATGCTCCTTGAACGGGAGCGGCAACGTACGGAAGGCGCGGACCGACGAAGGGAAGCAGAGTGAAGAGGACTCCCGAGGACTCAGCCCGAAGTAATGGGTTAAACAGTACCAGGCTGAGCTCCAACACGGAAAAGGTAGATGAGGTTTTAGTGAGGTTTGAGTTCCACATAACCTGGAGGTGCGGTCCTCTCCAGGTATCTTACGAGATCCAAGTCCACCTATGGTTCTTAAAGATTTCCTCACCGGCCTACGAAAAAAAAAAAAAAAAAATCGATAGTTTATAAACTATCGATATTTACGATAATTCAAAACTATCGATAGTGCTATCGATAGTTTTACATCACTATGTTGCCTTTTGAGCCCATTGTTGTTTGCCCTTTATCTCAATGATCCTGAGGGTATACTGACAGACGGGCATAGCCCAAAGTCATATCATGTACGAGTATTTCATTGATGTTTCATTTCCTGTTTGAATTTTATTTAAATACATGTATTTTCTTCTTCTTCTTCTTCTTCTATTCCGTTCTCAAACTGGAGCACTCTGAAGATGAAGAAACGTGGTTGATACTTGAGACGTTCTTTCATCGAGAATTTTACATTTTCACATAAAACCAGTTATTTTTTCGAAAATTCGCTCTTATAGCGAATATTTTAACTACATTTTAATCATCATTAACTACCTACATTTTCAGACGCCGTCGAAATCCTCAGGCGACCTCCAGTCGTCGAAAACGTCGCCGCTCGCGAATTCGAGCGCTAAGAAACGCCGGCGACGAGCCGCCTGGTGTAAAGGTCTCATCAAAAAACCAAGAAAACATTCCGGCGACAGTTCAACCGTGAGTTGGCGTATTTAGTGTTCCATTAAGACGTTTCTACCGACTATTTGTAACGTAATGGTTTGCTGAGTGAGCCCCTGTTCTCGGGGGGGTTAGGCAATATGCCCCACCCAGAGGGGTATGAGGTCTGTGTCTCCACAGAATCGTACATCCTCAGAGCGGTCGAACAAAAACATCGAGAACAGGAGGTCAGCAGCCATCACTTAGTATACTATACTGTTAATAAGGTCGAAAATGGTCAAGGTGGTTCAGTACTGTAGTTTAATTTTCCTTTTAGCGAATTTTTGAAGTAAATATAGCTATTGTTCTCGGTCCAAAATTTTCAAAACTCGAATTTTCGAAAAATTTTCATACCAAAATCCGTTTCAGACCACCCTGAATCCACTGCCAAAAGACACCAAAAATTATATGTAATTATATTCCAAACGATAACTCTGATAAAAAGTTCAAATTTGCACAAAAAATCTGTCTAGGCAATCGACAGGCTAAGTTCGTAGATGGGCAGAATCGGACCATTCTAAGGGGGGTTTTGGGGAGTTTTAGGGGGGGGGGAATTCCTCATAAATTCCCAAGATGGAACATTTTGACTAGTGACACCTCAATTTAAAGGTTTCTTCATGGTGAACTCGATGGTGAAATCAGAATTGCGATATCTTATTCTGTTCTCAAACTGGAGCACTTTGAAGATGAAGAAACGTGGTTGTTACTTGAGATGTTCTTCATGGTTATTCCGCTCTAATCTGATGACGGATTGCGATATCGCAACACTGACTTCACCGTCGTGTTCACCGTTGAAATGTCCAAAAGCTGAGGGGGGTTTTGGGGAGTTGGGGGGGGGGGGGGTTCATCCGAAAAATGAAAGTCTGACAAGTGACACCTCATTTTAAAGGTTTTTACACGCTGAATACGATGGGGAAGTCAGAATTGCGATATCTTATTCCGCTTTCAAACTGGAGCACTCTGAAGATGAGGAAACGTGGTTGTTACTTGACATATATGTCAAGTAACAACCACGTTTCCTCATCTTCAGAGTGCTCCAGTTTGAAAGCGGAATAAGATATCGCATATATATGAAGAATATATTCTTCATGGACATCATGTTCTTTAATGAAGACGTTTTACATAAAAACCAATTATTTCTTAGAAAATTCGCTCTTATAGTCATGCTGCATGAGTGGGGATTTTTTTTAGATTTGAGTAATCTTATATAAACATAGTAGCAATCTATCCATACTATTTGGGGGTATGGCGGATGCCCTACAGTTGTTGTTACGTAGAAATCACAATCTCTCGTGTTTCAGGGTGCGAGCGGGTCCAAAGTCGACAGCCTTCCAGACCCGTGTCAACCACCTCCAGTCCACAGCACGCCTCTGAGGCCCCAAAACAAACATTCCACGTCTTCAGATACGCCTGGGGAGACCTTGAGCGAGTCGATAGCCGCCAGCGAGGACCGAGCGAACGAAACTCTGAACGGATACATAACTGGGGTGACGGACGAATCCGAGGAAGAACCGTCTGGTACGACCGTTTAAGTCGATTCAATCATTTATGACCTGTATGTCGAGGGTGACGTGGCAACAAGGCCTACCTCATGGCCTACCTCAAACAGTACAGAATAACATGGCCTAACTGACCTTTTTGGGCATATTGACTTCTTTTTATTCAGCGAGATTCAAATTAAGATTGATTACAATCATTCATCATCCCATAAGTTGTCTTTGTAATATACAGGGTACACCCCCCTGCTAAAATCCTTACATGCCCAGGAAACAAAATCTTTCTTTTCGGAATCTATGTATTTTTTTGTGAGGATCTCAAATATTGTATTATTATGCACGTGCGCAAGCGCAAAACATGCGCAATGCGCACTAAATTTCTTATTTCAAATGGGAACCCCCAATTTTTTGGAAGATTCGGATTCTACGTCAAATTTCATGTACTTTTTACTTCGACAACCTTTTTGTTTGGGTGCACTCAGGAGCGTCCAGGAGCGCCCAAAGTTGAACTAACCACGTTCGCTCCTAATTTCGATAAGACGGGAAAAACCCCAGTGTGGCACATGAAATGTCATTATTTTTCGACTCTGAATCACGTGGTGATGTCAGTTTTTTTATTGGACTTAATTAAAGCGCGATTACAGCCTGAAACATGGTCGTTTTCAAGAAAAATCACCTTATTCTCGATAACTTTAGTTTTAGATGAGTTGTTAGGCAGGTGGGTAGGTATCTAAAGTATCTTGTTAAGGCCATGTGATTCAATTTCCCTCGCCCTTTCTCAACCCAGGCTAGGATTAATTTAATAATAAATCCTAGTCCTACCTAGAGGTAGGCCCCGACTACGTTGGATAGATGACGTAGAGGGAGATCTATTCCAGATCCGAGGTTGGAGGTGAAGAGCATTGGATAGGAGGGACTGGAAGGATATAGTTGAGAAGGCCCTGGTCCTCCAAGGACCGTAGTGCCAAGAAAGAAGAGGAAGAAGAAGATAGAGAAAAAATTAAGATAAATAAGTTACATATTACCTACTGCCACATGAAAAAATCAATTTTTGTCCACCAACGTAAACACACTAACCCTTCAGTTTTGTGGGTCGTTGAATCCAAATCTGGGGTAAATTGACCTTCATCAGGTCACTTTATAGGTCAATTCAGGCAGTTTTGGTGTAAATAGGGCATTTGACCTTGAAATGACCTTAAAAGTGACCTGATGAAGGTCAATCGACCCCAGATTTGAATTCTGCGTCCCAACAAACTAGAGGGTTAGTTTGGTTGGTTTTTGTTGTCTCTATCATATCACAGCCACAAGAAAAAAATTCGAAAAAGAGGTCGCTGAATCCAAATTTGGGGTCAATTGACCTTCATCAGGTCACTTTTAGGGTCATTTCAGGCAGTTTTTGCTGTAAGGCATTTGACCTTGAAATGACCTTAAAAGTGACCTGATGAAGGTCAATCGACCCCTGATTTGAATTCGGCGACCCAAAAAACTAGAGGGTAGTAGGTTTTCGTTGTCTCTATCATATCACAGCCGCAGGAGAAAAATAAAAAGAGGTCGCTAAATCCGAACTTGGGGTCAATTGACCTTCATCAGGTCACTTTCAAGGTTAATTCAGGCTGTTTTTGTGCTAAATAGGTCATTTGACCTGATGAAGGTCAACCAACGCCAGATTTGAATTCAGCGTCCCAAGAAACTAGAAGTGAGTATAGGGATGCCACATCCGAACCAGATAATCGGTATGGAATAATCGATTATTCGGATTAATCGATTTTATGTGATGTCAATTTTCTTGTTTCGAGATACATTTCACGTTCCAATGACAGTTAACAGGTTCTTTTCTTTTTCTTACATTCCAGACACTCCTAAAAAGGTGAAAGCGGACCGAGAAGGCCTCAACAGGTTGTTCCTTGACACAGTTGAAATGACAGGTAATTTTCTAAGTACTCGTAATTCCCACTTTGTAGTTGAGATGGGATATCAATATGATTGGAATATCGATATTTGCCTTTCGATATCCGATATCGGTATTTCAATATCGATATCCGATATCGGTTTTCAATATCGATATTCGGTATCGGTATTTCAATATCGATATCCGATATCGGTATTTCAATATCGATATTGTTACCTTGATAACATCGGATATCGTTATTTTTCTTTCGATAATATTATATCAGATATCGATACTCATAATCGATGTATCATTTGATGCCAATATCGATACTTTTCTTTCGACATCCCGTTCCCACTTTGTAGTAAACATCAGGAGCAGTGTCCCACTTGCAAGGCCTCGAGGGCCAAAACCAAAACCTTTGATGCGGTTGCGAGCCGTATAATAATTTTTAACGTGAGTTATAAGTACAAATAATTAAAACAAAGGAGTATTATTTCTTTTACTGTTCGACAACTACATTTTTTTCTTTAGATAAGTGGAAAATGTAATATAAAAGAAAATATGTGACACTAATTGATAGCACCGCCAGTTGGACGACCCTGATCTAGAGGAAGAAAATACACCCAGTACTGATACCCACCTCTACACTGCGTACAGGTTTAGTGAGGAATATACCAGTATTCCTTGTTATAGCGAATTTTTGAAGAAAAGGAAGGTACCTACTGTTCTCGGTCCAAAATTTTGAAAAACTTCGAACATTTCAGAAAATTTGTATACCAAAATCCGTTTCAGACTATCTTGGGTTTACTGCCAAAAGACCCCCCAGAGATAAAAAGTTCAAATTTGCCACAAGTCCCCAAAATGAGACAGTGTGACAAGTGACCCCTCATTTTAAAGGATGTTTTACGCTGAACCCGCTGGTTAAATCAGATTTGCGATATCTTATTCCCTTCTCAAACTGGAGCACTTTGACGATGAAGAAACGTGGTTGTTACTTGAGATGTTCTTCATGGTTAGCCTGCTCTAATCTGATAACGGAATGAGATATGGCATTTCTGCCTTCACCATCGTGTTCAGCGTTGAAAATTCTATAAACTGAGGTGTTACACGGTAAAAAAATGGAGACATTTTACATAAAACCAGTTATTTCTTCGAAAATTCGCTCTTATAGCCATGCTGCATGACTGGATTTTTTTCAAAATTAATGCTAGTGTATATTTATGTTTGAAAGGTGCGAGGAACAATGCGGAAAGGCTTATCGACCTTCATGGCAGCCTGTCGAGAGTGATAGACTCCTACATACTCAAATGGGATCGAGCTCAACTCGTTAAGGTACAGTAGACCTATTTCAAATTTCAAAACGCATCTGATACAAAATTAGATTTCGAACAACTTTGGTCCTGTGACATTTTTCAATCGGAGCAGTCATTCTAGACCTAAAGGGCGTTAGAAGTTGAGGGTTGTCATCTTTTTAGCGAAGTTGGCCAAAATCGCTCATCTTTGACGGGCGATTGCGGCCGAACGGCTGGACCAATTTCGTTGTTCTAAACGCCATCCGACGCGGAATTTGATGCTCTTTAAAAAATGATTGAGTGACATTTTTCGTAGAATGCGTACTATTCGAGTTAAACGCAAAAAACTGATGAAAGTACGGAAATTTCGCTGTTTTTTATTTTTTTCGTGTTCTTTTTTTTGCCTCTTGTAAAAAGCTCAAGGTTCTCGTGTTCAAAAACTCTGCAAACATACCCTCTACCGTCACCAACCAACCCCTCAAATTTTCGTCAACTTCCTTTCAGAAGGCTCCTGGACTACAGCAGAAATTTTATGCTACGGCCTTTTCTGGTGTATAATCCATATCTCAGCACTGGAGTGAGCGAATTGCAAATTTCAAAAAGCATCTGACACAAAATTAGATTTCCTACAACTTCGGTCCTGTGACATTTTTCAATCGGAGCAGTCAATCTCGACTTACAGGCGTTAGAAGTTGAGGGTTGTCATCTTTTTAGCGAAGTTGGCCAAAATCGCTCATCTTTGACGGGCGATTGCGGGCGAACCGATTTGAAATTTATGATTTCGTCAGCTTTAACGGGACTTTAAGATCAGTTTGTTGATGCACTATCGATATATCGATGGAAAATATCGATATTTCGATACTATCGATGGCCATCCTCACTTGACGCTGCGATTTGCTTGGTGATAGGTAAATTAACCGATTCCGTCAGGTTATGATTTCGTCAGCTTTTTCAAATTTCAAAGCGCATCTGAGACAAAATTAGATTTCCTACAACTTCGGTCCTGTGACATTTTTCAATCGGAGCAGACATCTGCGATTCGCTTGGTGATAGGTAAATTAACCACTTTCGTCAGGTTATGATTTCGTCAGCTTTATACCAATGGCCATCCTTACTTGACGCAGCGATTTGCTTGGTGATAGGTAAATTCCGTCAGTGTATGATTTCATCAGCTTATATCATCAGGAAAATATCGATATTTCGATACTATCGATGGCCATCCTCACTTGACGCTGCGATTCACTTGGTGATAGGTAAATTAACCGATTCCGTCAGGTTATGATTTCGTCAGCTTTAACGGGACTTTAAGATCAGTTTGTTGATGCACTATCGATATATCGATTGAAAATTTCGATACTATCGACTATCGATGGCCACCCTCACTTGACGATGCGATTCGCTTGGTAAATTAACCAATTCCGTCAGGTTATGATTTCGTCAGCTTTAACGGGACATTAAGATCAGTTTGTTGATGCTCAATCGATATATCGATGAAAAATATCGATATTTCGAAATTATCGACTATCGTTGGCTATCCTCACTTGACGCTGCGATTCGCTTGGTAAATTAACCGATTTCGTCAGCTTTAACGGAACGTTAAGAGCAGTTTGTTGATGCACTATCGATATATCGATGGGAAATATTGATATTTCGATACTATCAGCGGCCAATGGCCATCCTTACTTGACTTATCCTAATGATAGGTAAGTTAACGGGACGTTAAGATTAGGGATGCAAATAAATAATCGTATAATCGATTATTTGACTCCGACTAATCGATTAATTTTAATCGATGTTTAGCTGCCGATTATTTGTATTAATCGATCATTATTACTGATTAATCGATATGATTACATAATCGAAAAAATCATTCTCGAAATCGTTTCGTTTTCAGGATCTCCGCGATCAACTGAGGAAATTCGAGGAGGACACCTCGGACGACGAGTCGATGACGACATTCTACGGGAACTGACGACCGGAGAACGCGGCCGGTCGCCCGCGCTAAGTGTCTTGTCATGTCCGAACATGCACAGACAGGCACGCGGTCGCTCGCCCCTCACTGTTCATCGTTGATTTTTTATTTTATTTATTTATTTTTTTTTTTTTATATGTACGTCCACAAGTTATTTATTATTGCCCCCTCCCTCCCCACTCCACCCCCCCCCCCCCCATCCTCCTCCTTCACACGATATTTGTCTCCTTTGCTTCAACGTTTTTCCGTAAGAGTGTGAAGTGAAAAAAATCTCCTCTTATTCGTGATAAAATTAAGAATTTTTACAGAATGTTGTAATATTTATTTCTTCCAAGACTGATTTTAATGAAATGTCCCCGTTGTGAACCTAAACGAGTGGTGTAATTTACGAATCTCTTCTTCGTGAAGGTAACCTTCCTCTGCCTCTCCAAAGATGTAACCTGTCCAAAAGACCTGTGCAGGTCGGCTGTTTATTACTTATCCACTGGTATAAACAACACTGTGTTCATGTAATATGTGAGTGTGTTTGGATCGTATAAAACAAGCGGAACGTATTATTGTTTATGATATGCACTATATTATGTTTATACCATTAGTTTTGTTTATATTATACGGAGCATAGCATGCTCCAGCCTTCGTGGTTTGTATAACTAACTCAATGTTTTAATTTTTTCTCAACGCGAATTTTATTGTTCTTGGTCCAAAATTTTTAAAACTCGAATTTTCAAAAAGAAAAAAACCTACAGGTACCAAAATCCGTTTCAAATCATCAGCCAAAAGACCAAAAATACGATACAGACGGTAAATATCGGTGAATATTCGATATGACTACATATAAGTTCGTAGATGGCCAGAGTCGGGTCCTTCTAAGGGGGAGTTTTGGGGAGTTTTAGAAGGAGAAACAAACCGACAAGTGACACGCCATTTTAAAGGTATTTTACTGCTGAACACGATGGTGAAGTCAGAATTGCGATATCTCATCCCGTTCTCAAACAGGAGCATTTTGAAGATGAAGAAACGTGGTTGATACTTGTGATGTTCGTCACCTTTCATTTGCTCTAATCTGATAACGAAATGAGATATCGCAATTCTGACTCCACCATCGTGTTCAGCGTTGAAAATTCTAAAACTGAGGAGTTACACGGTAAAAAATTGTGACAAAATTTGATAGAAAACCAGTAAAATGGAGACATCATACATAAAACCCGTTATTTCTTCGAAAATTCGCTCTTACAGCCACGCTGCAAGGCTGTGGAGTTTTGTCTTGAATTTTCGGGTAATTTTTACAGAAATACGAGTTTTAAAAATTTTGGACCGAGATCAATAGCTACGTTTTCTTCAAAAATTCGCTAAAATGAAATAAATTACATTTTCTTCAGGTCCTAAACTACCGATAGAGTCTTTTAAATGTGACAAAAAATTATCTAAAATTATAAAATGAACGAAAAGGCTGCAAAAAAGTTTTTTGTCCTGCCCTGGCCTCGAACCCACGACGTCGCGTGAAGAGTGGCTGCGTTGGTTCGTCAGCCGTTTTTTACCCGAAATTGGCACAAGGGGGGGATTTTGAGGACACTGATCACCTAATTCATGATGGTGGTGGATCCTAATGTTTCGAAAATCAACCGGTTTGATGTTTACATCAAATTCGGTGTATTTGACGCTTGATTCATCATGTCCTTGACCTGTCGATCGAACCGTCAAACCTGTCTAAACTTGCAACGTGAACCTTCAATTTGGCAAACCTGCACAGAACTTGTTTCAACCTGCATCTCTCAGATACACCAACATACCGCATTGTTAACCACTTTTGTCGACCGTTTCTCTTTGTTATTTTAAATTTTTGTAATTAAGATACGGATTCTGTATTTTGTATCGCTCTAGACTAATAAAATGTATAATTGATTACCAAAACCGCAAGTTTCATTTCATTTGTACTACCTCACCTTGAAGCTCTCTTTTGGAAGATTACCCTAAACGTAGGGATAGCAATCATACATCGATGTTTTTGCGGGAAACATCGATGTTTTCTGAGCCGATGTTTTTAGAACATTGATGTCGGGGTTTCGATGCATCGGCACATCGATGTTTCAATTTTTTTGCCTTAGGCTGCTGAATGTTCTAACGTTTTTCTCACATACCTAAGAATATTATTTCTGAATTTTTATTTCCTATATTTATATAAGTATATTTTTAGTAGTTGTGAGTAAACTATGTACCTTTCCTACAGACGTCGTTCTGTGCTTAAATTAAAGCTAATTTCATTTGCTACAACATCTTCTCCCGTAATTTTACTCGTAAAATTATTATTATCCCCGATATTGGGTTTAAAAATTGATCAAATCTTAAAATTTCACTTTTTTTGGAAAAAACTGCCAATTTTTGGTAGGTGTATTTTTGTTAGTATTGAACCCTCAGGGCTGGTTCTGGTCTCAAATTGGAGCCATTTTAGTATACTTTAAAAATGGACGGAGCATATGTTTTGGGAAAAGGCGTAGTTTTGGACTTATATTGAAAAAAACAAAAAAAGTGTGGTCATTTCGCGGTTTTTCCAGGACTACAAAGTTAGCACAGGTCTTTCGAAGCTGCAAACTTGGATATACACTAGGTACTGGTAGTGGTCCCAACAACATTGAGATAAACCTTTACGATAGTAAAAGGCTTTATTGAGCAAAATCTTGACGAGAAATGAAATTTGGTGTTCAGGGAATTCGGGATAAACAAACTATCGTAGCAACTGGAGCTGGGGACAATAATTATAGCACATTTTCCGCCGCTTGGGTGGAACTTGTTACGTAAGCTGGAGGACGCCTTGCTCGTTCACTTCTTCTCAAGACAGTCTCTTCACTTAGCTGTTCTGACGTTATCCCCTCTGATTGCATTTCTGCTGGGATCCCTGTGATCTCTTGGGTCTGGCCTGAGTCTGCTGAAGGTTCCGGTAGCTGTTGGTCGCCTGTCGGATGTGACTCGCCTGCCGGTGCTAAATGCCGAATCGAAACCGTTGACTCGCGTCCATCTGGGTACCGAATGTGTGTGTAGGGGACTTCCCATTATTTATTTATTACTATTTCAACTTTTCAACAGGTGACAGAGTCGTTAAGTTATCGTTAATAAAAACAAGTTCAGAATTTTCCGAAAACTTGAATTGTGTTCACGCTAAAAAATAAGTTGTACTAAAAGTACCTAAAATTGGTGACCCCGACGTGATGGCCGAAGAAGACAATTTTCAAATTCAGAATCCAGCAACAGGTAGCAGATGAAACAACCAAAATGAAGACGAGGCCAACGTAGTTCGACTGAAACTTCCCCCATTCTGGATTGAAAACCCCGAAATCTGGTTTTTCCAAATTGAGGCACAATTTTTCAACGAAAGAGTGAGATCGGAAACCAGTAAGTTCAATCAATTAGTAGCAAACCTGGAGCCAAAATTTCTTGAAAATATTTGGGATATCATCACAAGCGATGATACAGCGAAATACTCAGCTGCCAAAAGACGACTGCTCAACATTTTTAAAGAAAGTGATGATAGGCAACTTAAAAAATTGTTGACAGGCCTTGAACTAGGTGACATGAAACCAAGTCAGCTTCTCCGAAAAAAAAAATAAAATAAATAATAAAAATAACAAACACGCTACAGAAACCAGTACCTACAAAACGCAAAGAAAATCAATAGACGAAGAACAGCGCTCGAAAATAGGATAGAATCGATATCGAACCAAAAAAAAAAAAAAGAAAAAGAACAAAAAAAAAGATGGTGAAATAAAGAGAAACAAAGAATAATCAAGAGATATAATGTAAAGATGAAAAAAAAAAAGATTAATGAAATAGATATATAGAGAAAAATATAAAAAGAGATAATAGGAAAATAGAAATAAAGAGCAAAGAAAGAAATAAAAAATAAAAGGGAAATAAAAGAAAGAGAAATTAAACAAAGAAATAAAGAGAAATGAAGAAAAAATGAGACAGGAAATAAAGAGGAAAAAAAGAGAAATAATAAAAAGGAAAATAAAGAGAAATAAGAGAACAAGAAATAAAGAAGTGAACATTTCTATAGATCGTATAAAACCTGCTTATCAACTATGTGAAGCAAACGAACTCAACTTAGAAGACATGAGTAATATTCGAACATACAGCGGAACACGATCCCTCATACAAAAAGAAAATAAGAATACAAGAAAAAGGAAAACAGTACACTTCCCTACTCGTGGCCTAACGGAAGTTTGTTATTTCTGATTGGATGTGTTCCTGGAGGGGGAGTAAATGTAGGGGACTTCCCATTATTTATTTATTACTATTTCAACTTTTCAACAGGTGACAGAGTCGTTAAGTTATCGTTAATAAAAACAAGTTCAGAATTTTCCGAAAACTTGAATTGTGTTCACGCTAAAAAATAAGTTGTACTAAAAGTACCTAAATGTGCATACTGCGAGTTTGCTTCAACTAGCTCAACTTCATCTACCAACGGTTCGTATTTGCTGGAACGAACTTGTCGTCTCAGTAGAACCTTTCCCGGTTCAAGGAGCCAACTTGGTAAGGCTTCCCCACTGGATGATTTTCTAGGGTGCATGAACATCCTTTCATGGGGCGTTTGGTTGGTAGCGGTGCACAAAAGAGAACGAATGGAATGCAATGCTTCTCTCTCTTCCCATTGGCTGGTGGAAAGATTGTGCGTTTTCAAGGCAAGTTGGATCAGGGTTGCATGATTTAAATCAAATTGATTTAAATCATGATTTAAATCACGATTTAAATCTGTCAATAAAAATCGTGATTTAAATCTACCATTGAAAAGGCGGGGGAAAAAAGTGAATTTTCTCTAAAAACGAGAAATTGTTCGGGATCGGCAGAAGGACTTCAGTTATTAATCACCTCTAATACACAGCATCACTATTTCATATTGATGCTGTCGTATCAGCTGTCATATCAGGCTGGCACCTCCTAGAGATGGGTATCGTATGCTAAGGTATCGATATAAAAAATATCGATATCATATCGTTGCGATATATCGCCTATCGATTTATCGACCTTGAATATATCGATATAACAAATATCGGATACATATCGATAAAAAGTTAAATTTAATAAATTTCGTTTTTTTGAAAGCGTGATTATTTCTTGATTCTGCTCCTTCACTATCTCTTTGCTCCGTTTATCAGTAAATTATTCCTTATAAATTTCCATATTTCTAAGATGCTTCTTATGCCATCTCCTCAATGAACAACATTGCTTACTTTAATGTTACAATAAGTAAAACTTTTGCAAAAAAATGAATAGGGTAAAACCACCAATTGTTGACACTATTAGAGAGAAAAATCGTTCGATTCTGCGCTCTACCCAAGTATTCAAGAAATTGAAACTTTTGGGTAGTTATCATGAATTGTGAGTTCCTTGGCAACAATTTGCACTTATTGGACTTGATTAAATAATGTTTTTTCAGCATAAAAAACAAGTTTTTCAAAAATGGAATTTTCCCCCTAATGTTGACACTTCTGCCTTCGGAAATTCCTATTGTTGACATTTGCAGTTCCTAATGTTGACACCAGTCTAAATTTTTGAGAAAGTATTTAAATATGCTTTCCCTCTAGATATTTCTCAAAGTAAATGAACAAACGAGATTAGGAACGCGTTAAAATATATTTAATGTTAGACTAGACATTAGAAAATAGATGTTGAACAGCATAATCAGAAAAATGGGTAATTAAATTTGTAGCATAGGTGCTCAATCACAGTGGAACAGAAACAGAAGTAGGGAACACAAATTTTCTAGGGTTTCCCCCGTAATATGTAGGCTTAGGCAGTTTGTATTTGACGTTACTGACTGAAAGAAGGCGATTCCCCTCGCTCGAAGGCCTGAAAACAGTCCTCAGTCTGTTGCAGGGATGAAGCGGTGTTACTTCGGCAGCATCTTCACTTTCAATTTTGACAACCAGACAAACACATTCCGTCTGCTTTTTTTTTTGCGGGCAACACAGCCACCACCATGTCCCCTTCATTTATTGGTCCTACTTCTTCCTCAGCACAACTTGTTTCTCCTACGGTCCCTCCAGGTAGTGATATTGCTCCGTCTTCATTTGGCAATTCCTTTTCCCTACCTGATATCGGCTCATCTTCTTTCAGTGATATCTCCACTGGCTCCATTTCATTTAACAATTCCTCTTCTGTATCTTTAGCTAAGGTATGCTGCTGGACAACATCCAAGTCTTCATCCATGTCACTGTAATTCTCAGAAAAATGAATGTCGTCCACGGTGTCAATTGATGGGGCCCACTCGTCTGATTCACTGGAACTCTCTGATGGTGATGAGTAACCTGCGCTCCTTTTACTTTTCTTGATCGGCTGTGACTTCTTTGCTTTTAGCTCTTCTTTCTTCCTCTTCATTTCTTCCTTCTGACGTTTCATTTCTTCTTTCTTTTTATTGATTTCATCTCTCTTTTTTTTGAGCTGCTCAGCCTTTTCTTCCTTCTTCTTCAGACGTTCCCTAGCCCGTTCGATCTTGGCAGCTTCTGAGTCCTTCTTTTTCTTCTCTTTCTTGTCGTGATATTCTCGGAAATTATCTGAAGTTACAACGCTTGGCACTTTATCCTGCCGCCGTTTTTTCGACTGTTGGGGAAAGTGGTTTCCTTCAGGCCAAAGCAAACAGTTTTTGAAAGGACTCGGTAGCACACTGGGAGCATGTGAATGACCAGAAGCTTTTCCAGAAGATCCAGCACTTACGCGAAGTGCACCTGTATCCCTGCCACCATGTGGATACTCATTGTGAAGCACTGGATGAGGGTCACTGGCATTTCCTGGAACGCTCCAACAAACGTCCTCAATATTTTCTCCAGATCCATCATTGCCGATATCAGCCGATTGGATCACCAACTCATCACTGTTGAGATTTTCATTTTGCAAACATTCCTCGTTGTTGTTGTAACTGTTGCTGTTGTTGTTACGTGTGTCTTGTATTTGTATGCGACTTTGAAGTTCATTCCAAAATTCATACAATGATGAATCTGCCACTTCACTCGGGTTCACTGAACCACAAAACGTTTTGTATCTTTCTTCTCCAATTATTTCTCGAATGACAGATGCACAAGTGTGATACCTCGTTTCTTCCAAGGAATGTTCTCTGCTTTGAACGGGTTGTTTTTGTCCTGGGGTTTTTTCTATGTTGCACTCGAGTGAAATTGCTCGAGGGTTCCAGGGCAAGAGGCCACATTTTCGGAAGCCATTGGCAATAATAGAAGGTGTTATTTTTTCCTCTAACACCGTTTTAAGCAGCCCACAAAATTGATGCTTCTTCAAAGTAGGATTATCGGCATTTTCAATTCTCCACTCGTGAACAGTTGTCTTCCACTTTTCTTTAAGCGCACGGAATACAGACACATCCATTGGCTGAATCAGATGTGTTGCATTTGGTGGCAATGCGATCAGTATTATTCCTTTCTCCCGGCATAAATTACTCAAGTGTAAAGTTAGATGAGAAACGTGTCCATCCAAGAAAAATATAATGGGCAGTGTGATGTCAGTCTGCAGTAGCCATGGGTAAAATACATTGGCCACGAACTCGTAAAAAGTAGCTCCAGTCATCCAGCCACTTTCAGAGCGGCCTATTCCCCAACCAGCTGGCACACTATTAGTGATGTAGGTAGGCACCCTCTCATACTTGAAAACGACCAGTGGTGGTACCAACACTCCAGCCGCGTTTGCTGTTACGAGAACAGTGAGACACTCCTTTTCATCTGAATTGACTGTGAGGTAAACGCTTTTTGAACCTTTCTGTGCCAAAACCTTATTCCCTTTGGGGTTTAAAAAAAAGGCGGTCTCGTCTCCGTTGAAAACTCGCTGGGGGTCATCTAAAATGTCCATTATCCCCTTATCCTTCAAAAAAGTCTCCACCTCATCATACCAAGACAACAGCCGTTCCTGTGTTAAAGATGCTCTACTGATTGTTAGATTTTCGGCAGTTCTAATAGATATTGTTGGGTTTCGTTTTAGAAATCCAGCCAACCACTTTTTGCCAGGCCGCCCGTTATTGAAGGGATGGTCTCTCCCCAGGGTCTGAACTAGTTGTTTAGCGCTGTCACATACCTGGGCCTGTGTGACTGGAAAGCCAGCCTTTGCTGTTGTTTTGATCCAGTGGACCAAAATCTCCTCTTCATCTTTTGACAGCACCGATTGACGCCCTATTCTTCTTTCGAGAGGAGTTTTCCCTCTCACCTTGTACAACAAAGTGATACGAGGTACTCCATGGCGCTTTGCAGCTGTATAAACCGCTGTGCCGAGCTTCACATCTTTTATAGCGTCTTCCATTTGCTGGACAGTGTACTTCCACATTCCGTTCTTGTCGGGAGGCATGGTAGTAGTCGACCTGTTAAAATGATAAGACACTGTATCAGAATCATACTGTTATTTTAAAATTCTGATAGGTACCTGATAGTGTTGAAAAGGTCATAGGTAGGGGTCTAACAACAAAAAGATCAAGTTACCTATACGTAGAAATGTAAATAAAAAAATTAGTTATAATATGTCAACTTAAGGAACCAAAATATGTCAACATTGGGATCCCGATGTCAACTTAAGGTTCCAGTACGCTGATTTGAAAAATTCAATAGTCTCAATATACTACAAAATTATTTAAACCCAAATATCACATTGGCAACCTGATCAACATTTTCCCCTAATATTGACACAGGTGTCAACATTAGGACACACGCCCATTTCATGAAACCCTAATGATGACACCCCAACTTAACCATCTATTTCAAAGAAATTCTGGGGTTTAATGCTTACAAATTCTTCCTTACGCTATTATTAGGGCAGGCAATATGATATATAACTGATTACTCATAATATTTGACTTGAAAAGTCTAATTTTGTTGACTTACCTCACTAACCTGCGGGATAGCGATGGCGTCGCTGGGTTGACTGATCCAGTTGTCACCGGCTCCAATATTAGCCAGACGTTCGATATGGGTAATAACAACTAGTGGAGCCGGCCTACCTCAAATCTCACATCCTTATCAACAGAATGACGCCAATTCCGAGTACCTACAGTGTCCCAATACCTTATTTTTACGTTTTGAAATTGAAGTGTCAACATTAGGATAAGTGTCAACATTTGGTGGTTTTACCCTAATATACAAAATATTATTTTGTATTTAAATTTAAAAAAATCCGATTTAAATCAAAAAAATGCGATTAATTTGATTTTTTTAAAAAATCGTGATTTTTTTCAACCCTGAGTTGGATAGCTTTCCATAGTATCGTTCAACCTGTCCGTTTCCTTGAGGATTGTATGGAGTTGTTCGGCTGGTCGCAGCTCCGTTTGTATGAAGAAAGGTTTTCAGCTCCTTTGACATGAAGTTAGCTCCTCTATCCGAGTGGACGTAAGAGGGCATGCCAAATACAAAGCTAAGATGTTTCAAGTTCGAGATTAACCCTTAATGACCCAACGTATCTTTTTGGAAACACGATTTTGGAGGCGATTTGCTCTCTTGCGGGCTTTTCATGAACCACAACGCTTGTCCCACGGGCTATTAAGGGTTAAGCCATCTTCAGGGGTTGGTAGGTGTTTTTTCTCCTCGTCGAAGTCTCTACTTCTTTCAGTCCACTCGTCAGGTTTATTTTGTTTCGTTGTATGTTGTTCGATTTGTACAGAGAAAACAAAATAAACCTGACGAGTGGACTGAAAGAAGTAGAGTCTGGGACGAGAAGGAAATACCTACCAAACCCTGAAGATAACTTAACCCTTAATAACCCGTGGGACAAGCGTTGTGGTTCATGAAAAGCCCGCAAGAGAGCAAATCGCCTCCAAAATCGTGTTTCCAAAAAGATACGTTGGGTCATTAAGGGTTAAAGTGGAAGTGCTCAAATCTGAACATGGTACAGCAAAGGGAAATCTTGAGTATTCATCGACGATTACCAATAAATAAGGTCTTAAAAAATCAGAACTAGCGGTTAGTTTGCGATTTCTAGTGATTTATATGGCTAGGATTTATAAAACCTTGAAATCGCCCCAGAGGCGAGACGGAATGCGATGTTGTCCACATCTGAATGGATTTATCTCTTAGGAACTCTCTTGTATCAAGTGAACGATGTCATGCGTTTTGGTTCGTTCAAATCATTTTTAAAAAAAATAGTTGTTCAGCAAAAATATCGATACTATCGATAGTTATGTGACGATAGTATCGGGCTATCTATACTATCGTCCTAATTAAGAACGTCATTTAAACTAACTCCATTTTTGAACTTTTCGAGGTTAGGACATATTCCTACAGATTTCGACGAGATCTGCCGATTGGACTAGGTTAAAAAGCCCTATCTCGATCAGAAGTGCTTGAAAATCAACGGTCCAACGGCAGCTCTAACTTCAACCTTATAGCAAATGGAATATTAATTACAACTATCTATTATATAAAAATGAATCGCAAAATGTGTTGGTAAGCGCATAACTCAACAACGCCTGGTCCAATTTGGCCAATTCTTTTTTTAAAATGTTCGTTGAACTTCAAGGATGGTTTTTACGGCCAGAAAAATTCGAATAATTGCCGGAAAACCCATAAAAACAGCCCTTTTCTTTTTCCCATACAAATGTTTTCCAACTAAAACGTAGTCAAGTACTCACTGTTGTCTAAGCAACGAGGATTGCCACATGCACACATTTTGATTTGGTGGGTTGAAAAGATAAGGCCAAATGAAGTTCATCAGCTGAAATCCCTAATGTACAAGTAGATCCTGGATTGCATGAGGTAGTTATCAAAAACATGATAAATGGTCCCTGTGGAACTCTTAATCAAAATTCACCGTGCATGATGGATGGTAAATGTTCAAAACGATATCCACGGAAATTAATATCGGAAACAATTACTGGTAACGACGGTTATCCATTGTATCGTCGCCGATCGACAGCAGACAATGGAAAATCAACAATTCTCAAATTAAATCAACAAGATATTGAAGTAGATAATCGTTGGATTGTTCCATATTCACCCATTTTATCAAAGACATTCAAAGCACACATCAACGTTGAACCTTGCCATTCAGTGAAATCTATTAAATACATTTGCAAATATATAACCAAAGGGAGTGATATGGCTGTGATTGGAATTGGTGCAGAGAATTCCAATGATGAAGTTACCCAATACCAAATGGGTCGCTATGTTAGTAGTAATGAAGCAGTTTGGCGAATATTTTCTTTCCCAATTCATGAGAGACACCCTTCTGTTGTTCACTTAGCTGTACATTTAGAAAATGGACAAAGAGTGTATTTACAGCACAGAACGCAGTACAAAGAGCTGATCAGCCACCATCTGCTACATTAAACAGTTTTTTTGAGACACGCCAAAACGATGATTTTGCACAAACATTGCTATATTCTGAAATATTATACCAGGAATCAATCCTCAATGAGATTTATACGACGGAAACAAGGAAAACCAGTTCCAGGATACCCAGATCTATATTCCACCGATGCGATTGGTCGAATTTATTCAGTACATCCAAGCAATGATGAATGTTTTTATTTACGACTGCTATTAGTCAATGTACGTGGCCCAACATCATTCCAAGATTTACGAGCTGTTGATGGTGAATTGTGTGGATCCTACAGAGAAGCCTGTCAACGTTTGCAATTGCTAGAAAATGACGCTCATTAGGATCAAACTCTCAATGATGCTGTAATATCATCACACGCTCATCAAATACGAACATTATTTTCAATAATCATATGCTTCCCTGATTCCTATAATTTCTATAATGCTTCCTATGATTTCTATAATCACAATGCTTCCCATCAAACCCAATTGATTTGTGGATCAAGTACAAAGATTATATGTGTGATGATATTTTGTATCAAATACGGATTATAATGGGAAATCCAAATATACAAATCAGTGAAGAAATATACAATGAAGCATTGATTTCAATTGAGGACATGTGCTTGATGATGTCAAACAAACTATTAATTCAATTAGGCCGGACCGCGCCCAATCGTCCAATGCATGATGCTTTTAACCAAGAGTTGCATCGAGAAAAACTGTATGATCTCAACACTTTGAAAGCATAATTCAAACAAATCTTCCACTGTTGAATGAAAAACAGAAATATGTATTTGATACTCTTATGAAAGTAACAAATGATGAAATTGGGGGGATTTACTTCTTAGATGCACCTGGTGGTACAGGAAAACCTTTTTTGAATTCATTAATATTAGCAACAATTCGCTCACAAAATAAAATTGCACTTGCACTCGCTTCGTCGGGAATACGACTATAAAATACGTAGGAACAAAAAACTGCCACATTACAAATCTTCATGACAGGACGAAGTCTGTCGGGTCCGCTAGTTATAAATATATTATAACTTGTATAACAATCTAGGAACTTCTAGTGGACGAAACCGCGTAGCTCGGCTAGTGTGCGGTCCGTTCTTGGTTAGCCGTACTGTATTTTTAAATCGTTAGTGAATGTATTAAAGTGGTCTTAACCCTCCAGCGCCCAAAGATGACCCACCAGAGGAATTTCAAATTTTTATATTTTTCCATCTACTTAGGCTCTAAATAGATAATGTAATGTGTTTTCACCATCCCCACCCCTCCCCCCCTCAAGTTATGCTACCGTCACCTGTAGGTGACATTGGGCACCTGGGCAAGTAAGGAGGCAAATATTTCATCTATAGGTTTATTTTCAAATATGAATACATGAACATGAACGAATATGTGTAGAACATATTTATATATAGATATATAAATTTACATATATATTACCTAGGTATAGTATAAAACTTCCCTTTATGGGATTGAAAAGTTCCTTATTCTTTGGGACTACGATGGTAGTCAAACCAGCAATGAATTTGCAAACCTACTCCACATTTCTTGCACATGAAACAAGTTTGTTTGTGGCATTGCTTGCACCTTCTTTGCATGATTCCCGTATATGCACTGAGTCAGTAGAGTCACTATTGTTCTTTTGATTCTTCAACGTTTTAGGTGCTGAAATGACGGAAAGAGTCTTTTTAGGTTTGGTGCCGTAATTGAAGAGGTAGTTCTGAACTACTGCTCTCCGGTATTCACAGTAGGTGATTGCCTTATTTTGTTGAGTGGTTTTCTTGTAAAGCAGCCACGTGAGTACCGGTTACATAAACATAGGTTCGTGCACATAATTTATTAGACCGAATTATGAACTGCATGATGATACAGAAAGTCAGGTCTTTGGGAGATAAACATGGAATTCCACAAACCGGTACATACACATTCGATTTGGCATGCCAACTCACTAAAAATAACAATTTTCTCAGCTAAACATTGAAAACATTACTCCGAAACATCAAACACGAATGTGAAACGCCAACGCTGCGGTCTCAGGCCACAGGAACTTCCGAGGTGCGCGTGTGCCCAACGTCACCTACAGGTGACACTGTAACATTCAGCCACATTATTCGAATACCACAGATAGTTTTCACAAATATTTCGATAGATCTCGTTTACATAACTATCTAACTACACAAAAATGTGGAAGAAGTAGGAATACATACCGTTTTTTGGGCATGATGAGCCGAAAACAATCACGACTTCACTAACAAACCGAACATGGTGGACAGACAAACTTTGGACGGTTATTACCTGATTCTGGGGTTTCAACACTGACTCCTTCTTCCTTTTCTGTGTTTATGGATACTTGAAGAAAGTAGAAATATGCGAACCGAGCAACCAAACCATTACCAGATGGATTTATACGTCATCAAAGTAGTGTCGCCTGTAGGTGACATTGGGCGCTGGGGGGTTAATTGTGTAAGTGTAAGTTTATTTTTACTAATATTGTCATTTTAATTATTATCATTATTTATTTATTTTGTTTTATTTATTCATTTTTTCTTTTACTTTCTATTATATTGTATAGTATGACTTGATTAGCTTTGAGTGGTATAGGTCTTCATTCATATGTGAGAAGTGTGCATCAATATTTCTAGAGATTATTTTAGGAGTTAATTTGAATTTAAGTTGGTTGTGGTAGAAATTGAAGAAGTTGTTAACCACAATGAGAGTTTTGTAAAATGGTGCTGACATGGTGGACGACTTTTTTATGATGGGGATATGTATCCTATGGGGGTGCCCCCTTGTGTATCTTATGTTTTGTTCTATTAATTTTCTCTTTTTATAAGCAAACATGATTAGGCTTTTTACATAGAATTGATAAATGCTTAAAACTTGGCATCTATTAAATAAGTCTTTCGTAGGGTAACTAGGTGGTAACTTATGAGCGATTTTAACCCCCTCGTGGGAACTGCCTATGAGGCAGATACGGTTTAAAGGTTGACCACTGGACTGCTCCACTGTCAACCTGTGAAGCCCAGGGTCTCCATGTGTTTCAGTCAACATCTCCTCATTGCAGAGGGAAGGTCACCCCTGCTCAAAACTGCTTTTTGTCAAGGTACCCGCCATTTTCCTAAACTATTGTCTGCCTTACAGGCAGATGTTCCTTTTAATGTATGATCCAATATCTGCCTGACAGACAGTTATTCCCTCTAATGTATATTTTAGTGCCTGCCAGAAAGACAGGTATTCCTACTGATGGATCTTTTAGTACCTGGCAGCCAGATAATCCCACTCATGAGTACTTTACTATCTCATGTGATACAAAGGTTAGTTACTCTAAACAGATTCACATTCTTTCACTTTACTTAGATTTTGTGTTATTTACTTTAGTTAGTTCAAAGGTTCCTGTAGTGTGGGATTTATAGTAAAACAAAACCAGTCATGCAGCATGACCGTATCAGCGAATTTTTAAGGAACCCGTAAGGTATCTACTACTGTATAATATATTATATTATATTCTCGAAAATTTTCACAAATCTCAATGAGTTTTTGAAACATAAAAATTGTCGTTTGAACAGTTTTTTGCGTGCCAAAATGATGATATGATACTGACTCCTGTTCCACTTCAGTCCTTATTCTGTGATTTGTTTCTTACAGAAAATGGCTAACAAAGTCTCAACAAACATTTCAAACCGAACAAGGGGGATTGGGGAGCTTGCTACACTGCAAAACCAATCCGACAGGGACAGTGAAATTGACTCAGACGAATCCTAGTCATGTCCCGAAGAAATGATATCTCACTCATCAGGGATTTCCTTGATGAGTGTGATATCATTTCTTCGTGACATGACTATGATTCGGAACTCGATGTAAATGAAGATGATGTTTCTCCGTCTATGTTGATTGGCATATTACTTCTTTGTTCCTCTACTTCTTCGTTTTTTATCATGCCTTTTGGACTTCGTTTGCAACTTCTTTACCAGTCATAAGAGTTGTGCAATTTTGTTTCAAATTTTATTTTGTCAGAAATTGTCAAAACCCGAGGGGGTTAAGTATTCTTTTTTGTATGGTATAAAGTGGATTTATCACAGATCTGTATGTACCTGCCCAAGCAATAATGCCGAATTGCAGTATAGATTGCACAATGGCCATGTAGACAACTCTTTTTAATCTATCTGGTAGGAACCTCAAGTTATACAATATTATAATATACACATTTCCTTAGTTTATTAGCTGTGTTTTTGGCATGAGTTTTCCATGATAAATTACAGTCAATAGAGATTCCTAAGTATTTAGCTTCATTCGCTCTGGATACTGTTAGGCAGCCTGCGCATCCAGTTGTGGTTCCACATGTGTCTTCATGTGCCACTATCGTCATATTACTCGGACCTTCATCCCGGTTTTTGCATATAGGTACAAATACACATTTGTTTGAATTGAAGACCTAAGTGGATGAAGGGGGTATGTTACAAAGCCTACCTTTTGAGATATGGGCTGTTAAAGTTTTTATTTGTCTACTTTTATCATTAAAATAATGATCTTGTTATTTGGCTGTATTTATATTGCCATAAGCATTCATTTACATAAAATGTTGATAATTTGTTTTTATTTTTAGTATTTTTGTAAAAATAAATTAAAACTGTACATGCCTCCTTCTTCCATTAATTTTAGTTTGCGTAACTATCCTTTATCTGAAAGGATGAAGGGGGTATGTTACATGAAATAATACTCAATAATCAGTATTACAGAAATTTATGTAATTGCAATAATGTAATAATGTTATTATTGTAATAATGTATATTGCATTGTATAATGCATAATACACTCCCTTCCAGAAAGTCAATATTTTTCATAAATTAAATGGAACGCCAGTTCTTGATGGAATTATTTCCATACCACGATTATCAGGCAGTACAGGAGTTCTGAAACCACCCAAAGTTGAGAATCTTCGAGACCAGCAAACCTTCATTCCAGAACAGCACAAGTGGTGGTACGAACGCATCCTGAACTTTCGTTCCCCACAGAACTGTAATATTGAGTCCTTTATGATTTCTGTATTATTACAATTACATTATTACAATAATAAGTCATTCTCTTTGTTTATATCTGAACATCCTGTTTGTCATCTTTAGCTCTTAAAGCTAAGTTTAACAGTCGTTTTCCTCTTGAATCCATAATATTAAGATCTATGCACACAAGACTTGCATTGTTATGGTTCCATCACTACCAAACCGCCGAATCTAACATCCAGTCAAACTCGTATTGAACAGCTGAGTCAGTGGATGAAGGTGGTATGTCACAGGCATTTAGCATCCATGAGTGGAAGATGGTGGTATGTGCATATTATACCGGTTCCATACCTCCTTCTTCCATTAAAGAATCATATTTTACATGTTACATACCTCCTTCATCCACCAGAATATCTGTGATTAAGGGTTTTAGAGTTACAGTTTAAGTGTCATATGATAGAGAAGTCACATACAACCTTCATTCACTAGGAAACTCAAAATTTTAGAAAATGTGACATACCTCCTTCTTCCACTAAGGTCTTCAATTTAGTGTTAAATGATTCTGAACCATCCACTGACTTATGATTTTTATGTCTTCTTTGGCTTCATTGTAGCATCTCTCCCAACTCTCAGCCCAAATACTCAGCCATTCGCACAACCTCGTTTTTCTCAAGACTATCCAAATGGAGATAGGGCTTTCTTCATTATGACGGCAGTATAGTGGTCGCCCAACGCTCTAGCATAGAGTATCATAAACTGACTTCAAATATGCATTTATGTGAAATTGCCAAAAAATGACACTTAGGCGGTTTTGGCAGTGTGGTAACGCTATAAGAACATAATCCACAATAGTCAGTAAGGTACATTATATTTACAATGAACTTATAGATATAAATACACAAAAAAAAAAAAAAAAACCCCAATCGTCAACAACATTATCAGTTATCAGTTATTAGTTATCAGAGTCAATATCGATTGTGCAGTATCGATGGTTCATCGTCTAATCAGTATCAGAGGAAGTCGACTCAGCAGATGAGGTGCGTTGTCGCTTGGAACCAGAAGTTTTAGAGCGCAGACTCTTCAGGAACGTCGATGGCTGCGCTTTGGTGTCTGTCAGAATCTCTTGCTTCCTGATTTTAGATGATTTCTCGCCTGCAATGAATTACAATAATTTGAAGAAGGAATAAATATACATTAGGGTGAATTCAGGATTTAGTCAGGGACTGCAAACCCTAATAGTTGATGATACAAAAATATAGTAGGTAAATCACATCCACTTTTATGAAGGGAAAAATCACCAGAGGAATGAAAGGATGGTTACTTCATCAATGATGCAAATTACAAGCACTCAGTGGAACTAGAGTAAATATATGGAACTATAGTTTTAGTAACTAGACCTGCAGGTACCTGTGTGGGTTCTCATGTGCCTTGAAAGAGTAGAAGAGTCAGCAGCCTTGTAGTCGCATACCTTGCATGAGTGTGGTTTCTCTCCTGCCAAACCAGAGAAAAAAGTTTTCAATTTGGATTCCTGGGGGGTTAAATGTTCTACAGTGTGCAATCTACAAGCAATCAATAATGATGGGAAGCCCTGCCACTCATAATGAGGCTTTAGCTACATATTGGTTTATTATCTTCGATAATGAACCATTGGAATCGCCCAAAGAAAAAAATTTTTTAACCCTCCCTCAAAATTTGTTGGTTTACGTTTCAAGATACGTAGATTCAGAAAATCGAATAAAAAAAAATCCGTCGGTCCGCCATATGCCGTCCGCGCCACTTTGCCCAGTTAACGTTGAGCTAAAATTACGAAATTTGGTTTCTGGGTTTGGACCAGCCCCACAATGATCCTCGAAACTTTTCATAACCCTAGGTCAAGGGGAAGGAGTTCAAAACGAATTTTGAAATTTTGAAAATTCCATATCTCGAAAAATTCATATAGAACGGTGTGTTTTTTATTTCATATTTAGGGCCGGTTTCACCAACGTTTTTAATCAACGTTTAATAATTAAATCGATGGTAACCAACGATGTCGAGTTTCACCAACGTCGATTTAAATAAACCAACGAGATAAGAAGATAAATCAACGATTAAAATTAACCAGCCGATTTTGGCTGGTTTAAGCCCTAAATCAACGATTTACCACTCCGCCATCTTGCCAGTTCTCAAGTTTTGTTGTGATCCGTTTCTCTATTCTTTTTCATTGTTGACACCTATGATGAGCAGGGGATTGATTAGAGCATTTCGGTTGGTGGACGAAATTATTGATGAAGATGAAGACTTCTCAATTCGACGGCCGCGATGGATTAGAGAGAGGCTAAATGATTTTGACCTCGATGAAATCGACTTCAGGGTGAGGTACCGGCTCTCGAAAACATCAGTTCTATCCGTTCTTGAACAAATTGAACATAAAATCGAGTATCCAAGTGACAGGTAGGTGCAGTAACAATAATTACAAAGTTAAAAGAGTAACAAGTAACAAGTAGGTATAGTATTAAAAGAGTATAATCGAGTAACAAGTAGGTTGACCGGACATGATGTTTTAGTAGAGTGAAGTGGGGCAAGTAATATAATAAAGCTATATTTTCCACTACGATCCCTCCAAATTATTATTATTAGTAATATGTTAATTGTACAGCTGTCTTTTATCAATAGGAAAAGTCATTTGTTTTATCAGATGACGGGAAATATTGATAGTTCGAGAAGTTGAAGTGTAAAAACAAGTCGCATGACGAGTGGAAGGTAAGTTCCACTTTCAAAGTTCCATTTCATGAATAAAATGTACGAATTTAGTCCAAATTATTATTAAAACATCTTCGTAGTGTATTCTAATTTCCAATGATGCCTTTGGTTTTCCTATGATGTTTTTGAGCACGCACTTGCCCCACTTCACCCTATATTGTAATACAACATACTATGTTACTCTTTTTGAGCCCATCTCCTCTGTATTCTTATATTTTTTTCTGATCAGAGCCCTAGGTAGGTATATACTCTGTTTTTTGCCGGAAGAAGGAAAAAGAGTATTATTCAGTTGGGGAAAGTTGGAACGTATCGCATGGAAGTGGGTTTACTCTCAATGCTTTCTGCTGATGCAACAGCTTCACAAATTTTTGATGAGAATTTTGTCCATAGGAATCTGTTTCGGGCTATTCTAAAACGAATTTTAAATTTTAACACCTTTTTATCTAGTATAATGTATTGTCTGCGGATTGTTGAGGATCGAAGTAGGGTATGGGTTAGTAATTTATGGTAATGTAATGGTTAGTAATATTATTGAACATGAGGAATTTATGAAATATAATATTGTATTCTAGGAACGACAGCGTGTCTCCTATTAACCAGCTGCTTTGTGCCCTCCGATTTTACGCAACAGGCTGTTTCCAAAGTGTTGTGGCGGATCTGGGAGGATTCAGTACAGCAACGGCTCACAGAATTGTCCACAAGGTGTCGATTGCAATTGCTGAGTTGCGACAGCAATACATATGTTTCCCCGAAAATGAAGAGGACATAAGAAGAGCTCAAGTGGATTTCTACAATAAGTATAAATTCCCAAGGGTCGTAGGTGCAATAGACTGCACCCACATCAAGCTTGGGCAATCACCTGGTATGTATGATTACACCTGAATGATAATATCGACACCTTAAAGCACAGAGGTACTATGTGCAAAAATATCGATTTTGAGATCTTGGTATCAAAAAAATCGTATTTTAACGCTCTTTCGATTGGATCGAGACTCGTATCCTTGCGAACGAGAGAAAGGGACAAAAAAGAGGAAAAACTGTTGTTGGAATATGTCCACAACCGAAAAAGTTTGTCGACCATAGGTTTGGTGCTCATAGGTTCTATGTCCCGACAACTTTCTCAGCCTCGATGTTTTGTAGTGCTCAATGGTTCTATGTCCAGTCTTTAAGTTCGTATTATTTGAATGAACGAAAAGTAAGAATAATTAGTAATAATAATTTATTGAGATATTCTTCATAGACACATGTTCTTTAATAGAGACATTTTTCTTAAAACCAGTTATTTCTTCGAAAATTCGCTCTTATATCCATGCTGCATGACTGTGGATTTTTGTTTGTTTTCAACTCAAAGATAATTATTATCTTTAAGTTGAAAACAAACAAAAAATCCACGGTCATGCAGCATGGATATAAGAGCGAATTTTCGAAGAAATAACTGGTTTTAAGAAAAATGTCTCTATTAAAGAACATGTGTCTATGAAGAATATCTCAAGTATCAACATTTTTCAACGCTGAACACGATGGTGAAGTCAGAATTGCGATATATCATTCCGTTAACAGATTAGAGCTGACTAACCATGAAGAACATCTCAGGTACCAACCACGTCTCTTCATCTTCAAAGTGCTCCAGTTTGGGAACGAAATGAGATATCACAATTCTGATTTTACCATCGTGTTTAGAGTAAGAAAACTTCCCAAAGCCCCCTCTTAGAGTGGCACGATTCGGCCCATCTACAAACTTTCGATTGCCAGGACGGATGTTTTGTGCAAATTTGAACTTTTTATCACAATTTTATCGGGAGTTATCGTCCAGAGTGACACATACATAAACACATGGAATGACACATATCTATATAATTTTTGGTGTCTATTGGCAGTGGATTCAGGATGGTCAGAAACGGATATTGGTATAAAAATTAACGTTCAATAACTATACCATAAATAAAAAATTAAGAAAGCTTTGTTTACCTTGAATTATACATCAATTGCCCATTGGAGTCATGTCCTATTTGCTCAGCGGTGCTATGTCTTTCATTGTATCTGCTCAAAGGAGATATGTCCTTTCAATTTGACTATGTAATCCTGTTTCATTCCACCGAAAGCATATGTCAATAAAATAATTATTGTGGTGCCTTCTTGAGGGTTTTGGCTTGAAGGAAATGGAGGGTTAAAGAGTGGACATTAATTTTCATTCCAATTTACACGTATTTCAAAGCTTTGTTTGCACTTATCTCAAAATGGCCATTTTGGACATAGTACCTCTGTGCTTAAAGGTATCGATATATTATATTACTTACTTGTTTGATATTACCTATATTGTATTGATATTCGTACTGCTATTACCTGTTTTGATTTTTGAAAACTACCCACCAATCATTATGGCCAATTTACATTCCAGGTGGACCAAATGCAGAGGTCTTTCGCAATAGGAAAGGATTTTTTTCTCTAAATGTGCAAGCTATATGCAACGCTAATCTTCAGATCACAGACCTAGTAGCCAGGTATCCAGGAAGTGCACACGACTCCCGCATATTTCGTCAGAGCAGGAGAAGAGGTCTTTTCGAACAACGAGCTTACGGTGACGCTGTGTTGTTAGGGGATAGTGGGTACGGTTCCCGGCAATACATGATGATTCCATTAGATGAATGCCACACCCCTGCAGAGCAACTCTACAATGAGTCCCAGATCCGTACCAGAAATGCTGTAGAAAGGATGTTCGGGATTTGGAAAAGGCGTTTTCCTGCCTTAGCAGTGGGTTTGAGAGTGACTCTTCCTCGAACATTTCCGATAATCACTGCGACAGCAGTTCTACATAATATAGCACGGAGAGCAGGAGAAGAGGTTCCTTCCCGCATGGAATGCAATTTGCCTGCTCCATGGGAAGAACTTGTAGCACAAGATGATATTCCAATGTACCCTCAGGCAAACCAACACAATAGGAGGGTTACAATTGACAATCGCGAGAGAGAGGAAATTATATCCAACTACTTTGGAAGGTAAATATTATTAAGATTTTGATTTATCTACCTATTAATGATTTTCTATTATTGATGATGAGAATAATAGGTACATTAGGTACCTGCTTCCTATACTTTCGAAATGCGAGCAAAAAATAACTGGAAAAGTTACTAGAAAAGTTACAAGAAATAACTGACTTTTCCAGTTATTTTTCGCTCGCATTTCGATAGTATAGGAAGCAGGTACCTAATGTTCCTATTATTCTCATCATCAATAATAGAAAATCATTAATAGGTAGATAAATCAAAATCTTATATTTACGTTTGACGTAATATTATTACCATTGACGCAATAGATTTTTATGATTTTTGAAATCTGATTTTCAAATTTTCCAGATTGGCTATTCAACAGCAGCAAGCACTGGGAAGATGACACCTATACAATCAATATGCTTGTATCAGTCCTACCTATAATATTTATCTACACTCAGACCATAGTGAAAAATATATAATTTTTTGCTTTCTCATAGATATGGAGTGTTTAGAAAACTTCTTTAGCCTACCTAGTAATGGAAATTCTCATTTGGAAAAATTCTCTTGTGCAAAGGAAAATAGACTGATAGCAGAGAAGGTCCACAATGATGCAGGTGAAAAATAAATTGAATAATACACAACATTCTAAAATTGTATGTATTTAAAATGAAAAACGGAGAGGTTTAAAATAAAAAACGGAGAGGTTTACTCAGGAGTCTCACTCCTCTCAGCCTCCTTCTCCTCCAACAACGAGCTCCCTGTTTCTGCCAACAGTTGACGACGAAGAAGGGCGGTTTTGATTTTTTCTTGGACCAATCGTTCCTTCTCTTGCATCAATCTTTCCTTCTCTGCCTTCTCCTGCAAAAGCAGAATTCTCATTTGCACCTCGTGCTCTTTCTTCGAATGCTGTGTTGCACTGCTTAACGTTGACACCTTGGCCTGTAGCAGTGCCTCTGCTTCTGCTTGCTTCAAGACAGGGCGCCTTCGTTGGGATACGCTGGTTACACGTTTTAGGGTACCATCAGGAATTGTCTTGTCAGGTTGTTCTTTTGTGGTTTCTGTTGGGCCTTCCAACTTGTTTTGCCCGAGAATTAAAGAGCGAGGTGTTTTCAGCATCGAAGGGGTGTAATGAGACCAATCCATTGTACCCTGTAAGATAATAAGTTATGCAGTTAATTATGTGTAGGTATAAAGTCATTTTATGAAAAATTAGATATGGGTCTATATGAAAAGAAAAGTAGTTATCACTTCAAGGGTTAAAATCGCCTATTACTGGAAATTAGCAGTATGCCTACTGCTACCTGAGGAACCAAGTAATCTACTCAAACAAAGAGTGAGCATCGCATCCTAGGAAATTTGTATTTCTTATCATCTACCCTTCAGTAACCATATCATGTCTGAAAGCATTGTGTTATCATCTCGGAAGGAAATTAAAGATTATTATTATTATTATTATTCAGGTTTGGTGAGGGAAGTAAAAACCCAAGGGGGAAACAAACTAGTTGAAAATGGATGGGAACCTGTCTTGTTTCCTGTAACCTGGGTACGTACTGAAAAATCACTATATCGCCCATCCCTGGGGAGAAGATACTTACATCTTCTATGATGACGAAGCTGTCATTGGCGTTGGCGCTGTCATTAGCCATCCCATCTACGATTACATCTACATGGCCGTCTTTCTGGGTTTCAAATGTCTCTGTAATAAAATATAGGAACGTATTTTAGCCAAACATAAAATAATGAAATGTAGGTAATTAAGGGTAGGATTGTCAGAGGGGAATCATTCAGTAGATGCTGATGGTACTGTTTCCATAGTAGGGTCCAAAGCTACCATAGTGATAGTAGGATTGCTGACCAAGTGTAAGCCCTTCAACTTACCACATTCTTGACGTACAGGATCGATGTCGCAGTCGTACGGATTGGTCATGGGCTCTACCTGGGGGCGGATCAGGTCGACAACGATCTCTAGCACAGGATCGCTAATCACCGGTTTGCCTACTCCTCCTCCTGCACAGAAAGGCGAAAACAAAATAATAAACGTCTGGGATTTGGGGCATAGCTTCCTCTCATCCATGAACTGAAGAAATAATAGATGGCATTTGGGTATGCGTAAGTGAAGTAGGCAGGTACCTACAATAATCATAAGGGACCAGTGAGGAAATTTCAAAAAAATTCAAACGATTTACGTTTGATTATTGTACTTATTCTATTTATCTTACCTGTGCCTTTAACATTCTCCGTTTGTATTGTTATGGCTTGTCTCGCTTTCCGCCGTAAGTTCTCCCACAACATTTTTAATGTTTCCCAGTTTCTGGGGTAGACACCGCTACTTCCATTGAACAAAATCCCTATTTGTTTCCAAGTTTCGTTCTTCAATCGTGAACTTGAACCATCTGTTCTTTTATTTTCAATTATATGGAAATACTTTCGCACTATTTCCACAAGCTTTAGTTTTTCACTTGAATCAAACTTCGGCTCCCTCTTCCGCTTCTGCGACGCTGCAGCTTCCATCGAGGCAACCGAATCACACAATTTTAAAAATGAAACAATAAACAATCACAACAATCAGTAAATATAGGGAAAGCAGAAAAATCGGGAGGACCTCTCACAATTGAACAATCGGTATGCCGTTATCGAATAGCATCCATGCTTCGCATCCATGCTAAGCATCCATGCTAAGTCGCCGTTTAATTCCATGCTAATCCATGCTAAATCGTCGTTTAAACTTAAATCGATGTTTTACTAAAACGACGTATTTTTAATCGTTGATTACAGTGGTGAAACTCATTTCTCCTTATCAACGATTAAAATCTCTGGTTTGATAAATCAATGATTAATTTTAACCATGGTTACGAGTGTTTGGTGAAACCGGCCCTTAGATAGAGTTTGTTCCGTAGAATTTTTTAAGACCATCCGCAGCTTTGTACGACCAGCCGTTCGTTCACAATGAAGGCTCAAAGGTTGTGCCTCACAACACGATCGTGAATCAAACTGTTGAAATACAGGTCCATTTTCATACTAACAAGCTCTTTGGAACATCATATGGCTTAAGTGATGTCGAGTTTGTTGATCTGAGGTGCGTTTCGTGCTACGGAAATGAAGGTAATTTCGAATGTTTGTTGGTAGGTACTTCTTTTATAGAAAAATTATTACCGACGTAGTATTAAAAACTCCAGAATTATATCGTATTAATTAATCATAATTAATAATAATTATTACTAATAATAAATAGAAATTATTAATACCTAACAATAAATTATAATAATTTTCACTAGGTACTTGATAAAATTGTTAATAATAATTATTAACAATTTTATCATTAGTGATTATTAGTGATAATTGATAATAATAATTAATCTAACATTTAGGATCTAGACATTTAGACCTAGTGATCTAGACAGAAGGGTGATCTGTACAAAGAAGATAATGAACCGTTGTGTCAAGAATGTGCAGAGTTTTTTTCAAATCAAAGTATACTTCAAGATGAGGTCATCCCATTCACTCAGAAGAATGAAAGGATAGTTACTTCATCAATGATGCAAATTACAAGCAGTCAGTGGCGATAGAGTAAATATATGGAATTATAGTTTTAGTAACTAAACCTGCAGGTACCTGCGTGAATTCTCATGTGCCTTGAAAGAGTAGAAGAGTCAGCAGCCTTGTAGTCGCATACCTTGCATGAGTATGGTTTCTCTCCTGCCAAACCAGAAAAAAAGTTTTCAATTTGGATTCCTGGGGGGTTAAATGTTTTACAGTGTGCAATCTACAAGCAATCAATAATGATGGGAAGCCCTGCCACTCATAATGAGGCTTTAGCTACATATTTTTCAAATCAAAGTAGACTTCAAGATGAGGTCATCCCATTCACTTAAAAGAATGAAAGGATGGTTACTTCATCAATGATGTGAACTACAAGCCCTCAGTGGAATTACAAGCCCTGGCATATATGGAATTATAATTTTAGAAACTAAACCAGCAGGTACCTGTGTGGGTTCTCATGTGCTTTGAAAGATTAGAGGAATGAGCAGCCTTGTAGTTGCATAGCTTGCATGGGTAAGGTTTCTCTCCTGTCAAAAGAAGAAAAAAGTTTTGAACTTGGATTCCTGTGGAGAAGGAGGGGGGGGGGAGTCATAAATATCTGGCAGCCTGCAATCCTTAAGAAATGGGTATGGATATCTTCCATGCTAGCATGGGTTAGTAAACAACATGATTAATAGTATCCACACAATTGGAAGTGGATCAAGTTGTTCAACTAAAGTTCATCAACTCTTTGTGTTTTCCAATGGATACAGAATGTTGACAGGAATCTGGTGTCAAAACTGCTTCTTTAGGATAAACCATCTGGAACACCAGTTAGCGCCTTGTCTAATATCACATAAAAAGGTAAAATCTTACTCAGGTGGTGACAATCTAGTAACCGCCCCCCTCTCTCTGGACCTCTGCATTGGTGACTGCTGTTCCCATGTAGAAGCCCTTGAGCCACTTTGCTCCTGCCCTTTCAAAAATAATTAAATCTGCTCCCTTTTGTAGCCTCCACCCAAATGTGAATCGAAGGAAGGATTTTGTCACCATCATTGCCACCATATCATCATACCCTCATTTTCACCCTTAGCAGGGATCCTTTCCTCTCCCTCAATCCTCCTTCTGGCCTCTACATTTGAAAAACCTCCCAAATTCAAAGTAAAGACGTAAATTTACTCAATATTTGTCCAGAGGTAGTCCTTTGGCGGTCCTTCAAACCCCTTGGGGCTCATATTAAATTTAGAGTAGCGAACCAGCTAGCTGTCCCTTTCCTGCGGATTTCATTCTCTAGACTTTCAAATTGTAATCCTCCACAACACCATTGTTTAAAAGGCCATACAGGAAGGGTCATTTCAAATATAATATCCAGTAGAGTATCGAATTCTCAGGAGTGTTTACTAAGTCTACATACTAAATTCCTCTCCCAACTGTCATTGATACATCAAGTAAATGATGGAAGGGCATCGAAACATTAGTAGGAATGAATAGTTAGGTACCTGTATGTTGTGACCTAATAGTTGATGATACAAAAATAAGTAGGTACCTAACTAAAATGTAAGTAGGTAGTGTGACTGTCAATGTAACAGGTACCTCCCATTCATAATGGGGCTTTGCCTACATATTTTCCAAATCACTCAGAGTATAATTCAAGATGAGGTAAATCTCGTCCATATGAGAAAAAAACACCTATTCACTCAGAAGAATGAAAGGATGGTTACTTCATCAATGATGCAAATTACAAGCACTCAGTGGAACTAGAGTAAATATATGGAACTATAGTTTTAGTAACTAAACCTGCAGGTACCTGTGTGGGTTTTCATGTGCTTTGAAAGATGAGTGGACCAAACAGTCTTGAAGTCGCATACCTTGCATGAGTATGGTTTCTCTCCTGCCAAACCAGAGAAAAAAGTTTAGAATTTGGATTCCTGGGGGGTTAAATGTGTTACACTGTGCAATCTTCAAGCAATCAATAATGATGGGAAGCCCTGCCACTCATAATGGGGCTTTAGCTACATATTTTTCAAATCAAAGTAGACTTCAAGATGCGGTCATCCCATTCACTTAAAAGAATGAAAGGATGGTTACTTCATCAATGATGTGAACTACAAGCCCTCAGTGGAATTACAAGCCCTGGCATATATGGAATTATAATTTTAGAAACTAAACCAGCAGGTACCTGTATGGGTTCTCATGTGCTTTGAAAGATTAGAGGAATGAGCAGCCTTGTAGTTGCATAGCTTGCATGGGTAAGGTTTCTCTCCTGTCAAAAGAAGAAAAAAGTTTTGAACTTGGATTCCTGTGGAGAAGGAGGGGGGGGGGAGTCATAAATATCTGGCAGCCTGCAATCCTTAAGAAACGGGTACAGATATCTTCCATGCTAGCATGGGTTAGTAAACAACATGATTAGTAGTATCCACACAATTGGAAGTGGATCAAGTTGTTCAACTAAAGTTCATCAACTCTTTGTGTTTTCCAATGGATACAGAATGTTGACAGGAATCTGGTGTCAAAACTGCTTCTTTAGGATAAACCATCTGGAACACCAGTTAGCGCCTTGTCTAATATCACATAAAAAGGTGAAATCTTACTCAGTTTGTGACAATCAAGTAATCGCCCCCCTCTCTCTCTCTCTCTCTCTCTCTCTCAATTTATACCTCTCAACGAAGGTGGATCAGATAAGATCAAAGGTGGAAGTTGTGAATCTCGAAATTGCAAACCTAATTGTATGGTTCAAGAAACATGGATTGGTGGTGAACCCACGAAAGAGCTCGAGCATGATTATAAGTCATAGTAGATTGCGCGCCACCATATGTATTTCCGAAATACCGAAACTTGAAGTAGGTAACGTCAGTCTCGAATATGGTGATCACATCAAGTGTCTTGGTGTTATTATGCAGAGCAACCTTTCGTGGGACAAACAAACGAGTGCAGTGTGTAATAGAACAAGAGCCTTATTGTATAGTTTCAACAAGCTGTTAACTTATAAATCACGTAACCTTAAAATTAGCCTATTTAACTCAATGATTATGCCTCAGTTACTATACTGTCTTTCCGCGATGTGCGATATTGATTTCGTATGTAGACAGAAACTTCAGAGAGTCCTCAACTCATCCATTAGATTTATCCTTAACCTAAAATTTGATGATAGAATCTATGACAAATTTAAGAAAATGAAAATCCTTAAGTATGATGATCTCATCCAATTTGTTCTTTTAACTACAGTTCACCGTGTTGTATCATCTAAAAGGCCGTCATACCTATCATGTAAATTTAAAACCTTCTCTGATACTCATAATGTCAACACTCGTTTCAGAGACATAAATTTCCGCCTCCCTTTTTGCCGAACGACTGTGTTCCAAAAATCGTTCACTTTCAAAAGCGTGCAACATTTTAACGATCTTCCAAAGGAGATAAGAGAGATCCAGAGCTATAATACTTTCAAGACGAAAGTCAAGGAATTTTTGCTTTCCAAATATTAGCACACCCAGCGAAAAGTGAAATGAAGTTTAATTTTCTTTTTGTCACTTTATGTTCCTCCTATTTTTCATCATGTATTTACGCAGATGTCTGTTTATTTTATTTTTGAATTGTATCTGGTTAGGTGGTAGAATGGTCTGATGTGACCAAATCTTGCCAGATTATGTAAATAAAGCGATAATCAATCAATCAATCAATCTCTCACTACTAGGGTAAATATATGGAACTATAGTTATAGTAACTCAACCTGAAGGTACCTGTGTGGGTTCTCATGTGCCTTGAAAGATTTGAGAACTGACCAGCCTTGTAGTCGCATACCTTGCATGAGTATCGTTTCTCGCCTGCCAAAACAGAAAAAAAAGTTTTGAATTTGGATTCCTGGGGGGTAGCGGATCCGTGAACTGTAAAGATCCAGTCGGCCTTCACGTGGAAATTGGAGCAGTGAGAAATTTGATGTTCGTGTAGTGGCTGCTCTGTGAACGAAGTGGCGTCTTGTGTTGTTTTGAATAAAAAAATGTCACTTTTGAGGGGAGAAATTCCAGAAAAATTATCGTAAGCATTGGAATCTGCTTGACGATGAGAGATAATTAGTTCTACGTTCTCCAGAAGAATGCGCCAAAGGGAGGCAAAGTATCTGTGGCAGACCTATAGCCGGCAGGGAGTTCAGAATGTACCAAAACAGTTCTTACCATTGGAAGAAGGAGGTTCACTCTTAATAGCTGGTTCTTCTTCAGAATCTCGTTCCTCCTCTTTGACTTCCATGAGATCCAGTTCAGGATTCAGAGGGTCAATAGGCGCTGCACCTTCTATAACAAGACAGGACTGTTATTGGGTCGCCAATGTCATTCACATTCGATTTAGATGATTCCAAAAAACGGTTCTTACCATCTGCAGGAGAACGTTCACACTTAATAACTGATTCTTCTTCAGAATCTCGTTCCTCCTCCTTGACTTCCATGAGATCCAATTCAGGGTTCAGGGGGTCAATAGGCGCTGCATCTTCTATAACAAGACAGGACTGTTATTGGGTCGCCAATGTCATTCATATTCGATTTAGATGATTCCAAGAAAACAGTTCTTACCATCAGCAAGAGAAGGTTCACTCTTAATAACTGGTTGTTCTTCAGAATCTTCTTCCTCCTCCTTGACTTCCATGAGATCCAGTTCAGGGTTCAGGGGGTCAATAGGCGCTGCATCTTCTATAACAAGACAGGACTGTTATTGGGTCGCCAATGTCATTCATATTCGATTTAGATGATTCCAAAAAACGGTTCTTACCATCTGCAGGAGAAGGTTCACTCTTAATAACTGATTCTTCTTCAGAATCTCGTTCCTCCTCCTTGACTTCCATGAGATCCAGTTCAGGGTTCAGGGGGTCAATAGGCGCTGCATCATCTATAACAAGACAGGACTGTTATTGGGTCGCCAATGCCATTCACATTCGATTTAGATGATTCCAAAAAACGGTTCTTACCATCTGCAGGAGAACGTTCACTCTTAATAACTGGTTCTTCTTCAGAATCTCGTTCCTCCTCCTTGACTTCCATGAGATCCAGTTCAGGATTCAGGGGGTCAATAGGCGCTGCATCTTCTATAACAAGACAGGACTGTTATTGGGTCGCCAATGTCATTCATATTCGATTTAGATGATTCCAAAAAACAGTTCTTACCATCTGCAGGAGAAGGTTCACTCTTAATAACTGATTCTTCTTCAGAATCTCGTTCCTCCTCCTTGACTTCCATGAGATCCAGTTCAGGATTCAGGGGGTCAATAGGCGCTGCATCTTCTATAACAAGACAGGTATTTCATATTTAGATAGAGTTTATTTTCTAGAATTTCCTAAGACCACCCACAGCCTTGTAAGACCAGCCGTTCGTTCACAATGACGGCTCAAAGTTGGAGCAGATCGAAAATCGTCAACATGATAGTGAATCGTGAGGCCGCCTGTTGGGTCCATTTTCAAACTGGCCCAGCTGATTCAAACAGCACATGGTTTTCAAATATCGAGTCAATGAATATTATCAATTGATAAATAATGAAGCATAAAAATTATAAATAACCAACAATAAATATTAATATTTTACACATCTTGATAATAATTATTAATAATTAATGATAATTCATAATAATAATTAATCTATCGTTCAGTAATCGAGACAGAAGGGTGATCTGTACAAAGAAGATAATAAACCATTGTGTCAAGAATTTGCAGAGTTTTTTTATTCGATTTTCGGAATCTACTTATCTTCAAACGTAAACCAACAAATTTTGAGAGGGGGGGGGGGGTTAAATTTTATAATAAACCAAAAAATTAAACGGCGACATGAACACGTGAAAGCGAAAAAGAAACGACGTCTAGTAACTGCCATCAGCCCAAATATGCCCTTGTTTCTCGTGAATATTGAAGTCTGTCGAGGAAGTGAAACTCCACTTATACACTGTGACATCGAGAGGGTTTTTCTGTTTTCAACTGTGAAATCACCTGAAGTTTTGAATATCTTTCACATTACAAACGTTGTTTTTAGTCCAGTCAAGATGTACATCCGTGCTTGCAAGAAAACCGGTCGTTCTGATTTTTTGATACGTTGTTTGGACCTCAAACAGCAGTAATAATCCAGTTTTTCCAACATTCAAAGACCTCGGGAAATTGCCGGTATGGCAGAAAAACCACGAGATTTTCGCACTTTTTTCGGTTTTTGCTCCATATCTCCACGAAGAATTGGTCTGACGGGTATGGTCACCCTATTGACTTTAAAAGAAGACTAAATTTGCAACAATTTGGTACCAGAGCGACCTTTCTACGGTTCTTCTTTCTCCAGATACATCCTTTCAAGAAAAGGCCATTTTTTCCCAAAAGTGAGAAATTCTGTAAAAAATGTCACATTGTTTGTGGAATATCTTCTAAAATACTCACCCCTCGTCAAATATTATAAGGGATCAAGTTGTAGTAAATTTAATTAGCTTTCATTTGAGACCAAAAAAGTACTTGTAGGCCTAGCGGTTCTCTACAAAATGGCAGGTAACCAGTAACAGTCATTAGTGGGTTTTGAGGGTAAATCCATATACGCGGTTCTCAGTACTTTTTATAGCTATTATTAATGTAAATGGTTATTAAAGGCATGTAAATTGTTCCATACAATTGTTCGCAGTTGAACTCGTTATTTCTCACACACGTCCACACTGTGAGGTTATAACGACTTGACGGTGAAGGTTTCTCTTACAAACGACATCAAATTTGGATGATTTCCCTGACACTAGATTCGACTACAACCCCCTCGTGGACTCATCCTACAGCTTATTCGCCTTCTGAATTCGGTGTAACGTCAAGTTTTTTACATTTTCACGTACGAACAACTCGAAACTGATTGATTTTCGTTCATTTTTTGATGTCATCGACGCAGAAGTCGAATATGTGATTCAGAAACAAATCGGGGTTGAGGTCGTTATACTACAGTTTTACCTTGAAAATCTCTACGAACTAAATCATGAGGCGAAGGAACTCGTGGAAACCCACGTTAAGGGAAACAAGAGTATTTGAAGGAATCGTCTATTTCCACTGACATGTGAGTGTTGTTTTGTTACTGACGGCGGTTTAGTCACTGAAAACCGGTCTAACAGTTGCGTGATATTTCAGTGGAAGTAGACGATTTGTTTGTGAAAATACTCTCGTTTTCCTATTGAAAATCTCTCGTACCTCCGAGTGAACTGACAGAGGAAACTCGTGCGTTTGATGAATCCGCGCCTTCAGCCATCAGGAACACTGCACCTGTAGCAACGTCGACGGACCGCTCACATGCAACAAAACCGACAAAAACTTGTGGAAATTTCACTGTGAACCTGTGACACTGACCACTCGACTGATGTTGATGGTATTTTGATATGAATTTGGCTGTTTAAATACACTCGTACGAATAGCACCCAACAACACGCTACTCGTAGCTCTCTCACAACAGGCAGGTTAACAATATTGAGGGGAGGTAACAAGTAGGTTATAGTCTTCCACTTGATGTTGGACGGGGAATCAACAAACGTCTCGTCACATAAAACCGTTAAAACTTATTTCGTTCTGCCAAACTCGTCGTTCTATTTCGAAATTATGTCCAAAATCAAACTGAAGATCGTTAACTTATTTTGAATATTGTACAGTTTGATTGACTCCACCTCGTCGTTTTGTTCATCGTTTCCGAGGTCGTTGTAGTATCCATAGGTGGATACTCGAGTCCCAAGACTTCACTAAGAAGCAGTCACTGACGTCTTGTCCAATTTACTATTTGAAAATTGTCTTAATTCCTGTTGATTTGTGAGGTAATTTTGTTAGAGGAGGAAGGCCAAGGTAAACGTTACTATCGTTGTCAATCAGGTCTATGTAGTATCCAACTCTTCACAAGACTTCATGTCACCTATTTATAGTATCCATACCACCTATGGATACTACAAGGACACCAAGTCTGTAAATAGGTGACATGAAGTCGTGTGGAGCGTTCCAACCAAGGAGTCTATATTATAGACTCCTTGGTTCCAACAGTTGGAGGCAAAGGACTATAGTATCCACCATCGTCCAACTGTTTCCTTCAAACCCGTTCAGACTGTGAAGTGGTGAGAATCGAAGGAGGACGTCGTTCAAACGAGAAAATGATTTCAACGTTTTTATTTCAAATTGAAACGAAAAAAACTCGACATTCGTCAGGTGATCAAACTGACGTGTGGCAGCATGGATACTGCAGAAACTGATTAAGAAATAGTCTTCCACATGGGTAGGTTTTTTCCATAACGGTACGTTACGTTAGTTATGAAAAAATAACCGTTATTTTTTTCTGCTACAAAATAACCGTTATTTCTTTTCTGCTAACCTACAAAAATAGTCTGTTTCGTTTTTCAGTTACTTCCTACATGCTAGTTTTTTTCCGTTTCTCGCTATTTTTCGGTTGTCAGGTTATTCCGAGCACACCACTTTTGATAAATAGCAGTTTTGCTTGTAAAATTGAACGTTAACTACTGCAATTCTTGTTTTGAAAAAAATGTTGGGGTAAAAAAATCTTTTTTAATTTAGCTCCATGGCACTTCCACATTTTACGATGTAATTTACTCTACTCCATTTTCTGTTGATATAACATTCCCAGTCAAAAAATTCTTTGTTGCTTATGGATGTATTATTTTTATACCTCTTCTGCTCTTCACAAACTACGAGTATCTATAACGCACTGAGTTTTTTGAAAATTATATTTATGTATACATAGTTTAAAAAGTCTCCTACACGAATATTATCGCAGTGATTCGTGAAAAAAACCTAGAGGATAAAATATCATTTCTACCCGATAATTAGATTGTATAAATACCAGATTGTACGATATAAATATAATATATTTATTATATATTATAATATATAATAAACTTGCAACTTAGCATTGAACAAAAGACAATATTATTGTCTTTTGTTCAATGCTAAGTTGCAAGTTGGTTATCCGACACACTGGTAGATAATAATAATAATTTCTACAAGCCATTCGTATAAAAATGAAGGCCGGTCAACTTTGGAATTGATGTTTACACCATCCTATTCTTTACCCCCTAAAATCTTTTAAACGCTAGGGTTGGGCAATACTGCCTCGATATTTTGAAGTATCGATACTTTTGATTCAATACATCGAATATTTAGTATCGATACTGCTCAAAAGCAATACTAGGGAGTATCGATACTTTTTTAGAAAAATATCGAGTATTGAACACGGGATACTTCTATAATTACTGTGTTGTGTACGATTGAACAAAACACGAATAATTTCTTCCTTAACTCCTGCGTACCGCTCAGAACGCCTCACAACCTCCAACTGCCACCGTTGGCTAGCCTGCACAAACTCAGAGACTTTGAATAAATGACTTGTAATAATATATGTGTCGGTGCCGTCCAAACTGTTAAAACTAGTCTATGGGGAAAAATCATTTTAGATTTTATTTATTTGACTTATATCATACACATAATATATTATTACATGTGAAATGTATGTATGATAAAATATACATATTAATAAATACATTTTGAATTTAACCCGCGGTTTTTCCATTTTACCTTGTCAGTAAGGGCACCTTTGGGTTACCCGGGAATTCTTCGATTCAATACTTTCAATATTGTTCAGTATCGATATTTTTTAACCAATATATCGATACCTGGTATTGAAAAAAAAAAACGAGTATCGATACCGTTAGTATCGATACTAGAGTTTGCGGTTCCCATCCCTATTAAACGCTATCCTACGTGCAATTTAATGTGGGATTCTCTATGTGGGCAAACCGATACTCCTCCGCAGTCGGTTATCGCCGATAACTTATCGGTATAAAAGCTGTAGTGATTACTTTCACCCCAGCTGATTACTTTCGTCCCAGTCGACGGTACCAAATTACCTGCAATTGAAGTTTATTGAGCCCAATAAGAAGTGGTTATTTGAGTATTGTTTGGTACTGCCAGGAGTGGACTGAAAAAATGGAAAAACTTTGAAACATTCACAAAGTATTTGAGTACCTACCTACGTATACGGCCAGGAGATTGAAACAACAAAAACGGAAACAACGAAAAAACTCTCGAATATCAAAATATCTGTGATGGCCGGGAGTACAGAAAATATTAATGAAATTAGGTACCAAATTACCTGCAATTGAAGTTTGAGCCCAATAAGAAGTGGTAATTTGAGCATTGTTTGGTACTGCCAGGAGTAGACTGAAAAAATGGAAAAACTTTGAAACATTAACATTCACAAAATATTTGAGTAACTACCTACGTATACGGCCAGGAGATTGAAAAAAAAAAACCGAAACTACGAAAAAAAGGTCGAGTATCAAAATAACTGTGATGGCCGGGAGTACGGAAAATAACGCATGCGTTATTTTACAGGTTACGTTATTTTCGGTTATAAAATAACGATAAATCCCATAACCGAAAAAAACGTAACCTGTAAAATAACTGAAAAATTCGAATAACGAAATAACCACTGTAATGTAACTGTTACATTGTAACCGATGGACTGACGCGATAACGTTTCGATTTTCGATTACAAATTACGAACGTTCGAACAAAAGACGAACATGATGAAGGATCACTGAAGTTTCTTCATCAGCTGTCGACAGTATGGGAGTGACAAGTTATTGTTATTGTGAGGCCAGAATAGCCGCAATATAGGAGCAAAACAAAATTTTAGGTGGTTTTATAACCGTTATTTTATCAATTGAATAACGGTTATAACGGTTATTTTGAAATAACCGGTTATTCATAACAGTTTCAGGTTATGCGACCCACCTCTAGTAGGTTACACCTTGGTAGGTTTTGTATCAGCACAACTCTGACACAGTGTTGCCAGATGTAGGGATTTTTCCCTACACGTAGGGAATTTTGGGGGTGCATTGAGCGTAGGGAATCCCTATGCTGAACGTAGGGATTTTCGGTCAAGCTAGGTTACGTGATTCAAACACTGGCAAAATTCCCCACCCCATCACACCAAATATGATGAAGTTGCTAGCGTCACAGAGCTTATACGCTTCTAATAAAAGCGAGCAATCCCTCGATAGTGACGAAGACGATTTGATTGGTTTTTGATGGCCTCTTTGATGAATAGTTTTGTTTTATTTTTGATATCCTCTTGAGATTAACCTAAGATTTTACTGCTCTTCTTTCTATTTTCAATCCCAAATTTTTCTGTTACATACTTGTTTTACTATTACTGTTTTACCATTTTAATTATATTTTCTCCTCGTAGTCATTCCTGGTCGTCTACATTAAGATTTTTTAAAATAGTGTAATGAAAATAATTCGAAGGCAAAGAAGCTCTCGGCTATCGGTGGGTTCCCAGTTGTCTTATCTCCGAGCATCGTCTTATGTATTGTTCCCCGTGGGTATTATCGGTCCACCGACGTCTTAAAAGTGATCGTAGGGCTTGTGAATTCCTGTAGATGTTATCTCGCATTCGAAAACCTCAGTCAGTCCACTCAAGTTGTACGCACAACAGGTGTTCTCTGCAAGAGCAGGATTATTCTCCATATTTGACGACTGCAGGGGCTAATAGTTTCCAAAAACTGTTCTTCTGGATGAAAACCAGGATTATATAATTCGAAGGTACGCAGAATTCCTTAAACAGATACATTTCGTGCAATAACTAAATCAATAATATTGATTATGATGAGTGTAAAATCATGAGACGTCTTTTTGGTTTACCCAGGTGGTTTTGCTACCTCAAAATTGCACGGAGTACTGGATTCAACAATTTGGAGCTGCTACCTTTTGAAAATCCATTCACTACCCCATTCTCTACGACTACGACTCGAACCAGGCTCCAATCAATTGATTGGTAGGTTTTCAGTTAATTCAATCTAAAAATATATAAATAATAATAATGAGAAATAATAATTAGAACTGGAGATAATTCTAGTTAAAAATATTTAGCGTCTGAAGGACAGGAGTCTAAATTAAATTTATTTATAGGAGTTTTTGTTTCCGCCCCGGATATTGGATCAGAAGAGTTTCGATTTGCTGCCTCCCTGCCTGCTGACCCGCATTCAACGATTGCTGCCACGTATTATTAACAATTTAATAAATAGGAACTTAGTAATAATAATTAGTAATAAGTCTTAGAATAGGGCAAATTTCGTTAAAGGTGATCACCTAGGTAGGTAGACAACTTTCAAATAACATAAATAACAAGATAAATAATAACCAGATAAATAATAACAAGATAAATATTGAAGTGTTTCTTTTCTCGATTTATTTTGTGAAGGTTTTCACAAGCCCGAACGTTCTTTTTTTTTGAGTTCAAATCCTCAATTAAAACTCAATATTTCAAATTTTCGTCATTTTATCCAGACCTGACACACATTTCTTCCTTTTTTTTATTCATTTATTATTTGATTGAATTATTAATTTATCTCAAATAATATCCAGGCCAGATTCATTTACTGATTTATTTATTTTATCTAGACTGGGCTCACCCTTTATTAATTAAGTAAACGATTCATTTATTTCAAATAATATTCAGACCCGGGTGGCTCCCCCTTTATTTATTTGTTTTCAAATTTTCTCTGAAGTAGCTTGGTAATAGGGAGGTTCGTCCGCTAGGGCCCTAGACACCAGTGTTACTCTACAATTTTATTTTATATATTATTTATTTGAATGATTTTTGACTTTTCCCAATTAAGACCAATTCAACAAGCGGACTGGCGCCCTAATTAAATATATGTCTCCTGATAAGAATTTGGGAACCCACACCCATCTCCACTATTGCTCAGCCGAGAGCACAGGTGGGTTATTTTGTGGTTCTAGGTACTTCAAGCCAGAGCTGAACTAAGTTTGCCCATAATCCACGTTGTACGCAGGTTGAGCGTTACAAAGTGGCGCCCAACGTGGGGCCTTTAATCAACAGATATCCGAAACACCGAACCCAGCAAAATGTCATCAGTACTAGATCTCAAACTAGACACGTCACGACTATGGAAGGAGGAACTCGCGCACGAGCTGTTCATCCGAGGGTTGCAAGCTACTGGAACTGCCAAAGAATTAGCCTCCCGATTGAATAAGGCCATTTCTGAGGGAGTTCTTCCAGACAAGACAGCCTTGAAGTCTTTGGTCCCAGCAGAAGAATTGAAGAAGTGCTCCGAAAGATATTCAGAACTTTATGATGGCATGGAGGTGATGGATGTTGACGACCGAAATGAAGTAAGGAAATATATTGGTCGAATCCTTCATTACCGCCAAAGACTACTCCGACAGTCGTTCACGAAGGATGAGGAGAAGGAAAGAATCGACCTAGTAGCCAGTTTCAAAACATTATACGACGCCGTATCAAAACTCAAAGGAGCACCACAACCGCTAACGCCAAACTCAGATTCGCTAGAAGTCCATCCAAGCGCTACAGAAACACCGCCCGCTCCAAACAAATATCCTCAAGATCCAAAACTATACAAATGGAATATCACTTTCTCTGGTGAAGCTTCGGGAACGTCTCTGGGTGACTTCTTAGATGAAGTTGAGGAAAAACGAGTGTCCAGACAAGTCTCAAAAGATACGCTGTTCAAATGCGCAGCAGATCTTTTCACTGGCACGGCCCGAATCTGGCTCAGAGCCAACCGAGAAAAATTTCAAACTTGGGATGCACTGGTCCGTCACCTGCGATGCGACTTTCAAGATCCAGACTATGATGACAAACTGCTTGATGAGATCAGAAGACGAAGCCAAGGTCCGGATGAGTCAGCAGCCGTTTATTTTGCCAAGATGAAATGTCTTTTCCGCCGACTTACTGTCCCCCTTTCAGAGCACCAGAAGATCAAAATCTTAGAAAAGAACCTGAAAAGAGCTCATATGCCTCACCTTGCAAACGCTACATACGATACCATTGAACAACTTGAAGCTACGCTGGCACGCCTTGAGTTGTGGACAAAAAGGGCTGATGCGTATCATGAACCCCAAACCAAGGGCCTTCTCGAACCTCATCTTGGGTACAAACCAACAACTCATCATCGTGTGACCCCCAAACTCCATGAAGTTGAGGTAGCTGCCGTTGCGGTGACTGGATCCACAGCCCCAAAGACTGGTAATGCAAGATTCCGTGATGTTAACTGTTGGAATTGTGACCGGAAGGGCCACACTTTCAGGGTCTGTCGAGCTCCAAGGACAATATTATGTGAGGGATGCGGGGAGAAGGGAATCCTAAAGGAGAACTGCCCAAAATGTCTGACCAAGTCGGGAAACGGATCAATGGGGGCCCCCAACAACCAAGGGCTGCGCCCCCAAAACAAGTAGATCAACGCGAATGGAAGGAATGGTTGCGCACAGTTGAAGGATTCATGTGTGCAGGGGTAACCCATTTCTTCCCGAATCCATCAAACCCCAACGATCGTCGAGCTCGCATCCCTATTAGCATCTTTGGTCAGAAAATGGTTGGACTTCTTGACTCTGGAGCAACAATCACACTCTTGAATGGAGTTGGATGGTCTAAAATCAAGGCTTTGGGTTGTTTGTTGAATGAAAACGACGGGAACCGGAACATTCTTTTGGCTGATGGGCGCTCTCAGACCATTGTTGGATCAGCCGTCTTACCCATACGCCTTCATGACGAGGTCCGGCTTATCCAAACACACGTTGTGCCTAATTTAAAAGAGCAACTAATCCTTGGAGCTGACTTTTGGGAACAAATGGGTTTGGTAATTGATCTGAAAAACAAGAACTACACATTCTCAGATCAAGTTTGCTGCATTGCTCCCCAACCCGCTCTGCAAGAACTAAGCCAACTTTCAGTTTCCCAAAGGAAACAGATGGAAGCCTTGATAACTCGATTCAAAGACGCTCAAGGAAATAAACTTGGATGTACAGATCAAGTCTTCCACAAGATTGACACCGGTGACAGTCCCCCAATCAAACAAAGATACTATCCCGTATCACCATTCATCCGCAAAATTATGTGCGACGAACTTGATAAAATGTTGAAGGATGGCATAGTTGAACATTCAAATTCGGCATGGTCGTCACCAGTCGTATTGGTAAAGAAAAAGGACGGCTCCTACAGATTCTGTGTTGACTTCAGAGCAGTTAACAAAGTAACAAAGAAGGACGCCTATCCTTTGCCATACATCACAGCAATTCTTGATCGTTTGCGGGAGGGAAAATACTTGTCATCTCTGGATGTCAAAAGCGCATTCTGGCAGGTTCCGCTAGACGAAGCAAGCAAAGAGCGTACAGCATTCTGTGTACCCTATCGGGGATTGTTTCAATTTTCCAGAATGCCATTTGGCTTACACAACAGTGGCGCTACCTGGCAGCGTCTGATAGACACCATCCTTGGACCAGAGCTTGAGCCTTTTGTATTTGCCTACCTCGACGATGTGATCATTGTGACTCCAACTTTTAAAAAACACATTGAAGTTCTCAATGAAGTATTGTACAGACTACAAAAGGCAAACATCACACTTTCGTGGGATAAATGCCATTTCTGCCGAGCTGAGTTGCGGTATCTTGGCCATGTGGTCAACGCTAATGGCTTGAGTGTCGATCCTGAGAAGGTCAGGGCAATAGTTGAATTTCCTCGGCCAACCTCAGTTCGTGAAGTTCGTCGTTTTTGTGGTCTGGCTTCATGGTATCGGCGCTATGTACCACACTTCGCTAACATTGCTGCTCCATTGACAGAACTACTCAAGAAGAAGAACAAGTTTGCTTGGGGTGAGTCACAGGAAAAAGCCTTTGTTGACCTTCAACACAAATTAATATCAGCACCACTATTGACTTGTCCAGACTTTACAAAGCCCTTTGTGATCCAGACAGATGCCAGTAAGTCAGGTTTGGGTGCAATCCTGGCGCAGGTTCATGAAGATGGCGAACGACCGATTGCATATGCCAGTAGAACCCTAACCAAACTGGAATGTAAGTATGGAGCAAGCGAACTTGAATGCTTGGCTGTCTTATGGGCAATAAAAAAGTTCCGACCATACGTCGAGGGAACTACGTTCCAGGTTGTCACTGACCATAGTGCGTTGCGCTGGCTCCAGAACTTGAAGGACCCATTTGGTAGACTCGCTAGATGGGCACTTCAGATGCAAGAATACGATTTTACAGTCACACACAGACCTGGGAAAGAAAATGCTGCCGCTGACGCTCTCTCAAGAACTTTTGAAACTGTTGAGATGATTGAAATCCAAGAAACTCCACAGGACAAATGGTATCTGTCAATGAAAAGAAGAGTTCTTGAGAACCCTGCATCTTACGTACAATGGAAAGTGGAGGACGGCAAACTGTATCATTTTGTCTTCAATACCCAGGACTTGTTGGGAACAGAAAACTTCTGGAAAATCGTCGTTCCCAAGTCTCAACGGAAGACAGCACTTGGGGAGTGTCACAACTCAGCTTTAGCAGCTCACTTTGGCGTGGCCAAGACGCTTGCCCGCCTGAAACTCCTTTATTACTGGCCTGGCATGACATCGGACACAGCCAAATACGTTCTCCAGTGCCACACCTGCTTGGCCAATAAACCAGAACAGAAAAGAATGGGTGGATTATTTGGAAAACAGCGAGTAGCCACTGAACCATGGCAAATAGTTACAGTGGACATCATGGGCCCAATGCCTAGATCATCCAACAGAAATGCATATTTGCTTGTGGTGTGTGACTACTTTTCCAAATACTCTCTACTCCACCCAATGCAAAATGCCACTACTCCAGGAATCATCAAGTTCATGGAACAACAAGTTTTCATGATTTATGGAGTACCTAAAGTTGTGATAGCAGACAACGGGAGCCAGTTCAAAAGCAACCATTTTCGTGAGTTTTTAAAAGAATACCAGGTGGAACCGTGGTATTGCCCCAGTTACCACCCACAGAGCAATCCGACTGAGCGAGTCAACCGTGTGGTGAAAACGGCTATCAGGTCTTTCATTTCCAGTGATCATAAGAAATGGGACAAACATTTGGCTCAGATTGGATTTGCTATCAGAACAGCTGTTCATGAAGCAACCGGCTTCACACCTGCCTATATAAATTTTGGTCGCGAGCTCAAGAAAGCTGGAAATGAGCATGATCTCTCCACCGACCAGAATCAAGTTCCAGTATGCTCTAATAGAAATGCGTACACTGCCAACCTGAGACAACTTGGAGAAATCTATCATCAAGTGGTCAAAAACCTGAAGACAGCTTACCAACACAATCAGAAATATTACAATCTTCGTCACCGTCCAGTAACATATCAACCAGGAGACATAGTCTGGAAGAAAAACTATGTTCTCTCTTCAGGAGCTAACGAATTTTCGAGCAAACTTGCTCCAAAATTCATCAAGTGTAAAGTCTTGCAGAAAATTTCAGACTCTGCATACCTTTTGGTGGATGAACAAGGACGCGATCTGGGAAAATGGCATCCAAAGGATATGAAGCCACACCCTCCGGAGTCTGAAGAACTGGCCTTGCCAGTCTCAAACCAGGACTGCTAGACATTCTCTAAGGACAGACAACAAGGAATCAAGGGTTACCCCGACTGCGGGTGCTTAGCAGACACCCTAGCCATCTGGAAAAGATCAAAAGCTGAGCTTTTTATCTTTTTTTGAGGAGAAGGGAGGGTGTAATGAAAATAATTCGAAGGCAAAGAAGCTCTCGGCTATCGGTGGGTTCCCAGTTGTCTTATCTCCGAGCATCGTCTTATGTATTGTTCCCCGTGGGTATTATCGGTCCACCGACGTCTTAAAAGTGATCGTAGGGCTTGTGAATTCCTGTAGATGTTATCTCGCATTCGAAAACCTCAGTCAGTCCACTCAAGTTGTACGCACAACAGGTGTTCTCTGCAAGAGCAGGATTATTCTCCATATTTGACGACTGCAGGGGCTAATAGTTTCCAAAAACTGTTCTTCTGGATGAAAACCAGGATTATATAATTCGAAGGTACGCAGAATTCCTTAAACAGATACATTTCGTGCAATAACTAAATCAATAATATTGATTATGATGAGTGTAAAATCATGAGACGTCTTTTTGGTTTACCCAGGTGGTTTTGCTACCTCAAAATTGCACGGAGTACTGGATTCAACAATTTGGAGCTGCTACCTTTTGAAAATCCATTCACTACCCCATTCTCTACGACTACGACTCGAACCAGGCTCCAATCAATTGATTGGTAGGTTTTCAGTTAATTCAATCTAAAAATATATAAATAATAATAATGAGAAATAATAATTAGAACTGGAGATAATTCTAGTTAAAAATATTTAGCGTCTGAAGGACAGGAGTCTAAATTAAATTTATTTATAGGAGTTTTTGTTTCCGCCCCGGATATTGGATCAGAAGAGTTTCGATTTGCTGCCTCCCTGCCTGCTGACCCGCATTCAACGATTGCTGCCACGTATTATTAACAATTTAATAAATAGGAACTTAGTAATAATAATTAGTAATAAGTCTTAGAATAGGGCAAATTTCGTTAAAGGTGATCACCTAGGTAGGTAGACAACTTTCAAATAACATAAATAACAAGATAAATAATAACCAGATAAATAATAACAAGATAAATATTGAAGTGTTTCTTTTCTCGATTTATTTTGTGAAGGTTTTCACAAGCCCGAACGTTCTTTTTTTTTGAGTTCAAATCCTCAATTAAAACTCAATATTTCAAATTTTCGTCATTTTATCCAGACCTGACACACATTTCTTCCTTTTTTTTATTCATTTATTATTTGATTGAATTATTAATTTATCTCAAATAATATCCAGGCCAGATTCATTTACTGATTTATTTATTTTATCTAGACTGGGCTCACCCTTTATTAATTAAGTAAACGATTCATTTATTTCAAATAATATTCAGACCCGGGTGGCTCCCCCTTTATTTATTTGTTTTCAAATTTTCTCTGAAGTAGCTTGGTAATAGGGAGGTTCGTCCGCTAGGGCCCTAGACACCAGTGTTACTCTACAATTTTATTTTATATATTATTTATTTGAATGATTTTTGACTTTTCCCAATTAAGACCAATTCAACAAGCGGACTGGCGCCCTAATTAAATATATGTCTCCTGATAAGAATTTGGGAACCCACACCCATCTCCACTATTGCTCAGCCGAGAGCACAGGTGGGTTATTTTGTGGTTCTAGGTACTTCAAGCCAGAGCTGAACTAAGTTTGCCCATAATCCACGTTGTACGCAGGTTGAGCGTTACAATAGGTATTCCAAGGCTAATGTAACCAATGCTACCATTCTTGAGCCTTAGTAATAAGCCTTGTTATATTTATCTCAGTGATATTTCTCAAGTACCTAACAATTCTTGTCCTGAAAAAAAAAATGACTGGACCTAATCTAACTATTATTGAGACAGCAATAAAAATTACATTGTGCAACTCAGTGGTTCAATGGTTATTTCAATCCTCAAACCAAACCAGCAGCAGTGAATGCAGTGATATTGTCGTTTTGTAGATGACTAGGAGGGAAGTGATCTTCTTTTGTTCTTTTACATTTTCAGCAATTTTACGCGTAGGGAATTTTTTAACACGGTAGGGAATTTGTAGGGAAAAGTAGGGATTTTGGAAACGGTCCGTAGGGAATTTCGAGGCAAGTTGCCTGGCAACACTGCTCTGACATCATAATGAAAGTAAAATATAATAATTAATAATTATAATTATAATAATTATAATAATTATCCTTGTTAAATGAACCGTCACATCACATCCTCTCTTTTTTTGGGGTAAAATTAAGTCAAAACACTTTTCAAAACAGAGTTCAACAAGAAATGAAAATACGTCTGAGTTTTGAAGTGGTGTCCACGCTGGGGCGTCAGTGATCCACGACTTTACTCTCTATCGTCAAGGATCCATGAAGGATCACAAGTTCCGTGTTATGTGGATCATTTTGAAAATCCAGCAGAAAGTCGCTTGATTGAAAAGTTATTTGAATTGACTAAGTGAATTTCGTGATGGTCTGCTAAGTTTTCCTGGTTCTCGAAGTTTTGGTTCGACCACTCTGGGCATACTCAGGTCTGTGTAAGGAGACCAGGACTTCCCTCTGGGTGGGGACACACTGCCTAACCTCCCCGGGTTCAGCAAACCCATGCATCACAATGTCTGGTGGAGAAATTGTCTCCAGTATAATTTCGACAAAAAATCACTTGATATCCATGGAAAAGATGATTTTCAAAAGGGATGAAAAATTAATGTACCTAGGTACCCACCTGGTTGAATTTACTATCAGACCTCATGTATGAGAAGTTGATCAAGACCAGTAAAATACTCATGCCAGTGAGCTAAAATCCAAGTATTCAGCGGTAGTATGTTTAAGATGTCAGTAGTAGCAAAACTTTGTAGACCACATCACAGACTGACTACTACTGTTGCTTGGACATTTAACCGACAAAAATAATTGAAATTAATTCAAAATATATGTGAAAAAGTGTGGTGAACAACAGTAAGTGGTACACAGGTCCTCCTTCCAAAAACCTCACTTGGTTACCCCTGAAATGTGCTGAGCTAACCAACATAAAAGGACGAGATCCATAGTAGTCAGTAAGGTGTAGTGTATTTACAATAAAACATTAATTATAAAATAAAAATACACAAATAAAACAAATTATCAACAACATTAGTTATCATAGTCAATATTGATTGTGCAGTATTGATGGTTCATTGTCTAATCAGTATCAGAGGAAGTCGACTCTGCATATGAGGTGCGTTGTCCCTTGGAATCAGAAGTTTTAGAGCGCAGACTCTTCAGGAACGTCGATGGCTGCTCTTTGGTGTCTGTCAGAACCTCTTGCTTCCTGATTTTAGATGATTCCTCGCCTGCAGTGAATTACAATAATTTGAAGAAGGAATAAATATACATTAGGGTGAATTCAGGATTTAGTCAGGGACTGCAAACCCTAATAGTTGACGATACAAAAATGTAGTAGTTAATTACATCCACTTTTATGAAGGGAAAAATCACCAGAGGAATGAAAGGATGGTTACTTCATCAATGATGTGAATTACAAGCAGTCAGTGGCACTAGAGTAAATATATGGAACTATAATTTTAGTAACTAAACCTGCAGGTACCTGTGTGGGTTCTCATGTGCTTTGAAAGTTCACAGGACCAAGCAGTCTTGTAGTCGCATACCTTGCATGAGTATGGTTTCTCTCCTGTCAAACCAGAGAAAAAAGTTTTCAATTTGGATTCCTGGGGGGTTAAATGTGTTACAGAGTGCAATCTTCAAGCAATCAATAATGATGGGAAGCCCTGCCATTCATAATGAGGCTTTAGCTACATATTTTCCAAATCACTCAAAGTATAATTCAAGATAAGGTAAATCTTGTCCATATGAGAAAAAACACCTAAGTATTCACTCAGAAGAATGAAAGGATGGTCACTTCATCAATGATGCAAATTACAAGCAGTCAGTGGCGATAGAGTAAATATATGGAATTATAGTTTTAGTAACTAAACCTGCAGGTACCTGTGTGGGTTCTCATGTGCACTGAAAGAGTAGAAGAGTCAGCAGCCTTGTAGTCGCATACCTTGCATGAGTATGGTTTCTCTCCTGCCAAACCAGAGAAAAAAGTTTTCAATTTGGATTCCTGGGGGGTTAAATGTTTTACAGTGTGCAATCTTCAAGCAAGCAATAATGATGGGAAGCCCCGCCACTCATAATGAGGCTTTAGCTACATATTTTTCAAATCAAAGTAGACTTCAAGATGAGGTCATCCCATTCACTTAAAAGAATGTAAGGATGGTTACTTCATCAATGATGTGAACTACAAGCCCTCAGTGGAATTACAAGCCCTGGCATATATGGAATTATAATTTTAGAAACTAAACCTGCAGGTACCTGTGTGGGTCTTCATGTGCCTTGAAAGACTTGAGAAATGAGCAGCCTTGTAGTTGCATAGCTTGCATTGGTAAGGTTTCTCTCCTGTCGAAAGAAGAAAAAGGTTTGAACTTGGATTCCTGTGGAGAAGGAGGGGGGGGGGGGGAGTCATAAATATTTGGCAGTCTGCAATCCTTAAGAAACGGGTACAGATTTCTTCCATGGGTTAGTAAACAACATGATTAGTAGTATCCACACAATTGAAAGTGGATCAAGTTGTTCAACTAAAGTTCATCAACTCTTTGTGTTTTCCAATGGATACAGAATGTTGACAGGACTCTGGTGTCAAAACTGCTTCTTTAGGATAAACCATCTGGAACACCAGTTAGCGCCTTGTCTAATATCACATAAAAAGGTGAAATCTTACTCAGTTGGTGACAATCTAGTAACCGCCCCCCTCTCTCTGGACCTCTGCATTGGTGACTGCTGTTCCCATGTAGAAGCCCTTGAGCCACTTTGCTCCTGCCCTCTCAAAAATAATTAAATCTGCCCCCTTTTGTAGCCTCCACCCAAATGTGAATCAAAGGAAGGATTTTGTCACCATCATTGCCACCATATCACCATACCCTCATTATCACCCTTAGCAGGGATCCTTTCCTCTCCCTCAATCCTCCTTCTGGCCTCTCCATTTGAAAAGCCTCCCAAATTCAAAGTAAAGACGTAAATTTACTCAATATTTGTCCAAAGGTAGTCCTTTGGCGGTCCTTCAAACCCCTTGGGGCTCATATTAAATTTAGAGTAGCGAACCAGCTAGCTGTCCCTTTCCTGCGGATTTCATTCTCTAGAATTCCAAATTGTGATCCTCCACAACACCATTGTTTAAAAGGCCATACAGGAAGAATCATTTCAAATCTCATATCCAGTAGTGTATCGAATTCTCAGGAGTGTTTACTAAGTCTACATACTAAATTCCTCTCCCAAATGTCATTCTCCCTGAAACTCTTCTTGATAAATCAAGTAAATGATAGAAGGGCATCGAAACATTAGTAGGAATGTATAGTTAGGTACCTGTATGTTGTGACCTAATAGTTGACGATACAAAAATAAGTAGGTACCTACCTAAAATGTAAGTAGGTAGTGTGACTGTCAATTTAACAGGTACCTCCTATTCATAATGGGGCTTTGCCTACATATTTTCCAAATCACTCAGAGTATAATTCAAGATGAGGTAAATCTCGTCCATATGAGAAAAAAACACCTATTCACTCAGAAGAATGAAAGGATGGTTACTTCATCAATGATGCAAATTACAAGCACTCAGTGGAACTAGAGTAAATATATGGAACTATAGTTTTAGTAACTAAACCTGCAGGTACCTGTGTGGGTTCTCATGTGCCTTGAAAGAGTAGAAGAGTTAGCAGCCTTGTAGTCGCATACCTTGCATGAGTATGGTTGCTCTCCTGCCAAACCAGAAAAAAAGTTTTCAATTTGGATTCCTGGGGGGTTAAATGTGTTACACTGTGCAATCTTCAAGCAATCAATAATGATGGGAAGCCCTGCCATTCATAATGAGGCTTTAGCTACATGTTTTTCAAATCAAAGTATACTTCAAGATGAGGTCATCCCATTCACTTAAAAGAATGAAAGGATGTGTTCAGCCCCCAGAGCTTGTTGAGCCTCTTGAGACCTCAGTTCCACTGTACAACAAATTCCTTAGTTCCCATTACTCCCACTACTAGCGCCTTTCCACTTATCACTATTACAAGATTTCCCGGACACACAATTATTTCACAATATTATTTACCAAATTATAAATGCCAGTTGGGGTAACATGCCGAGAAAAGGGGCAAACCTTGAATTACGTCAATATACAGATGTCGTCATGTGACGGCCATATTGCTCTCCTCCTCCCCCCCCCCCCCCCTTCACCCACGAACGCCATTCATTCAGTATATTTCTCTCAAGGAGACTACTGAACAGGATGGTTACTTCATCAATTATGTGAACTACAAGCCCTCAGTGGCACTAGAGTAAATATATGGAATTATAGTTTTAGTAACTAAACCTGCAGGTACCTGTGTGGGTTCTCATGTGCCTTGAGAGTTCACTGGACCAAGCAGTCTTGTAGTCGCATACCTTGCATGAGTGCGGTTTCTCTCCTGCCAAACCAGAGAAAAAAGTTTTCAATTTGGATTCCTGGGAGGTTAATTGTTTTACAGTGTGCAATCTTCAAGCAATCAATAATGATGGGAAGCCCTGCCACTCATAATGAGGCTTTGGCTACATGTTTTTCAATGGAACTATAGTTTTAGTAACTCAACCTGAAGGTACCTGTGTGGGTTCTCATGTGCCTTGAAAGATTTGAGAACTGAGCAGCCTTGTAGTCGCATACCTTGCAAGAGTATGGTTTCTCTCCTGTCAAAAGAAAAAGTTTTGAATTTGGATTCCAGTGGTGGAGGGGGGGGGGGGGGGTCATAAATATTTGGCAGTCTGCAATCCTTAAGAAATGGGTATGGATATCTTCCATGCTAGCATGGGGTAGTAAACAACATGATTAGTAGTATCCACACAATTGGAAGTGGATCAAGTTGTTCAACTAAAGTTCATCAACTCTTTGTGTTTTCCAATGGATACAGAATGTTGACAGGAATCTGGTGTCAAAACTGCTTCTTTAGGATAAACCATCTGGAACACCAGTTAGCGCCTTGTCTAATATCACATAAAAAGGTGAAATCTTACTCAGTTGGTGACAATCAAGTAATCACCCCCCTCTCTCTCTCTCACTACTAGGGTAAATATATGGAACTATAGTTTTAGTAACTAAACCTGCAGGTACCTGTGTGGAGTCTCATGTGCTTTGAAAGATGACTGGACTGAGCAGCCTTGTAGTCGCATAACTTGCATGAGTGCGGTTTCTCGCCTGCAAAACAGAGAAAAAAGTTTAGAATTTGGATTCCTGGGGGTTAAATGTTTTACAGTGTGCAATCTTCAAGCAATCAATAATGATGGGAAGCCCTGCCATTCATAATGAGGCTTTAGCTACATGTTTTTCAAATCAAAGTAGACTTCAAGATGAGGTCATCCCATTCACTTAAAAGAATGAAAGGATGGTCACTTCAACAATGAAGTGAATGACAAGCAGTCAGTGGCACTAGAGTAAATATATGGAACTATAGTTTTAGTAACTCAACCTGAAGGTACCTGTGTGGGTTCTCATGTGCCTTGAAAGATTTGAGAACTGACCAGCCTTGTAGTCGCAGACCTTGCATGAGTATCGTTTCTCGCCTGCCAAAACAGAAAAAAAAAAAGTTTTGAATTTGGATTCCTGGGGGGTAGCGGATCCGTGAACTGTAAAGATCCAGTCGGCCTTCACGTGGAAATTGGAGCAGTGAGAAATTTGATGTTCGTGTAGTGGCTGCTCTGTGAACAAAGTGGCGTCTTGTGTTGTTTTGAATAAAAAAATGTCACTTTTGAGGGGAGAAATTCCAGAAAAATTATCGTATGCATGGGAATCTGCTTGACGATGAGAGATAATTAGTTCTACGTTCTCCAGAAGAATGCGCCAAAGGGAGGCAAAGTATCTGTGGCGGACCTATAGCCGGCAGGGAGTTCAGAATGTACCAAAACAGTTCTTACCATTGGAAGAAGGAGGTTCACTCTTAATAGCTGGCTCTTCTTCAGAATCTTCTTCCTCCTCCTTGACTTCCATGAGATCCAATTCAGGGTTCAGGGGGTCAATAGGCGCTGCATCTTCTATAACAAGACAGGACTGTTATTGGGTCGCCAATGTCATTCACATTCGATTTAGATGATTCCAAGAAAACAGTTCTTACCATCAGCAAGAGAAGGTTCACTCTTAATAACTGGTTGTTCTTCAGAATCTTCTTCCTCCTCCTTGACTTCCATGAGACCCAGTTCAGGATTCAGGGGGTCAATAGGCGCTGCATCTTCTATAACAAGACAGGACTGTTATTGGGTCGCCAATGTCATTCACATTCGATTTAGATGATTCCAAAAAACGGTTCTTACCATCTGCAGGAGAACGTTCACACTTAATAACTGGTTCTTCTTCAAAATCATGTTCCACTTTGATGTCAATGATATCAAGTTCAGGATTCAGGGCGTCAATAGGCGCTGCATCTTCTATAACAAGACAGGACTGTTATTGGGTCGCCAATGTCATTCATATTTGATTTAGATGATTCCAAAAAACAGTTCTTACCATCAGCAGGAGAACGTTCACTCTTAATAACTGGTTCTTCTTCAGAATCTCGTTCCTCCTCCTTGACTTCCATGAGATCCAGTTCAGGGTTCAGGGGGTCAATAGGCGCTGCATCTTCTATAACAAGACAGGTATTTCATATTTAGATAGAGTTTATTTTTTAGAATTTCGTAAGACCACCCACAGCCTTGTACGACCAGCCGTTCGTTCACAATGACGGCTCAAAGTTGGAGCAGATCGAAAATCGTCAACATGAGAGTGAATCGTGAGGCAGCCTGTCGGGTCCATTTTCAAACTGGCCCAGCTGATTCAAGCAGCACATGGTTTTCAAATATCGAGTCAATGAATAGTATTTAATAATAATGATCAATAATGAAGCATAAAAATTATTAATAACCAACAATAAATATTAATATTTTACACATCTTGATAATAATTATTAATAATTAATGATAATTCATAATAATAATTAATCTATCGTTCAGTAATCGAGACAGAAGGGTGATCTGTACAAAGAAGATAATAAACCATTGTGTCAAGAATTTGCAGAGTTTTTTTTATTCGATTTTCGGAATCTACGAATCTTCAAACGTAAACCAACAAATTTTGAGGGGGGGGGGGGGTTAAATTTTATAATAAACCAAAAAATTAAACGGCGACATGAACACGTGAAAGCGAAAAAGAAACGACGTCTAGTAACTGCCATCAGCCCAAATATGCCCTTGTTTCTCGTGAATATTGAAGTCTGTCGAGGAAGTGAAACTCCACTTATACACTGTGACATCGAGAGGGTTTTTCTGTTTTCAACTGTGAAATCACCTGACGTTTTGAATATCTTTCACATTACAAACGTTGTTTTTAGTCCAGTCAAGATGTACATCCGTGCTTGCAAGAAAACCGGTCGTTCTGATTTTTTGATACGTTGTTTGGACCTCAAACAGTAGTAATAATCCAGTTTTTCCAACATACAAAGACCTCGGGAAATTGCGGGTATGGCAGAAAAACCACGAGATTTTCGCACTTTTTTCGGTTTTTGCTCCATATCTCCATGAAGAATTGGTCTGACGGGTATGGTCACCCTATTGACTTTAAAAGAAGACTAAATTTCCAACAATTTGGTACCAGAGCGACCTTTCTACGGTTCTTCTTTCTCCAGATACATCCTTTCAAGAAAAGGCCATTTTTTCCCAAAAGTGAGAAATTCTGAAAAAAAATGTCACATTGTTTGTGGAATATCTTCTAATATACTCACCCCTCGTCAAATATTATAAGGGATGAAGTTGTAGTAAATTTAATTAGCTTTCGTTTGAGACCAAAAAAGTACTTGTAGGCCTAGCGGTTCTCTACAAAATGGCAGGTAACCAGTAACAGTCATTAGTGGGTTTTGAGGGTAAATCCATATACGCGGTTGTCAGTACTTTTTATAGCTATTATTAATGTAAATGGTTATTAAAGGCATGTAAATTGTTCCATACAATTGTTCGCAGTTGAACTCGTTATTTCTCACACACGTCCACACTGTGAGGTTATAACGACTTGACGGTGAAGGTTTCTCTTACAATCGACATCGAATTTGGACGATTTCCCTGACACTAGATTCGACTACAACCCCCTCGTGGACTCATCCTACAGCTTATTCGCCTTCTGAATTCGGTGTAACGTCAAGTTTTTTACATTTTCACGACCGAACAACTCGAAACTGATTGATTTTCGTTCATTTTCCGATGTCATCGACGCAGAAGTCGAATATGTGATTCAGAAACAAATTCGGGTTGAGGTCGTTATACTACAGTTTTACCTTGAAAATCTCTAAGAACTCAATCATGAGGCGAAGGAACTCGTGGAAACCCACGTTAAGGAAAACAAGAGTATTTGAAGGAATCGTCTATTTCCACTGACATGTGAGTGTTGTTTTGTTACTGACGGCGGTTTAGTCACTGAAAACCGGTCTAACAGTTGCGTGATATTTCAGTGGAAGTAGACGATTTGTTTTTGAAAATACTCTCGTTTTCCTATTGAAAATCTCTCGTACCTCCGAGTGAACTGACAGAGGAAACTCGTGCGTTTGATGAGTCCGCGCCTTCAGCCATCAGGAACACTGCACCTGTACCAACGTAGACGGACCGCTCACAGTCAACAAAACCGACAAAAACTTGTGGAAATTTCACTGCGAACCTGTGACACTGACCACTCGACTGATGTTGATGATATTTTGATATGAATTTGGCTGTTTAAATACACTCGCACGAATAGCACCCAACAACACGCGACTCGTAGACAGGTTAACAATATTGAGGGGAGGTAACAAGTAGGTTATAGTCTTCCACTTGATGTTGGACGAGGAATCAACGAACGTCTCGTCACATAAAACCGTTAAAACTTATTTCGTTCTGCCAAACTCGTCGTTCTATTTCGAAATTATGTCCAAAATCAAACTGAAGATCGTTAACTTATTTTGAATATTGTACAGTTTGATTGACTCCACCTCGTCGTTTTGTTCATCGTTTCCGAGGTCGTTATAGTATCCATAGGTGAATACTCGAGTCCCAAGACTTCACTAAGAAGCAGTCACTGACGTCTTGTCCAATTTACTAGTCGAAAATTGTCTTAATTCCTGTTGATTTGTGAGGTAGCTTTGTTAGAGGAGGAAGGCGAAGGTAAACGTTACTATCGTTGTCAATCAGGTCTATGTAGTATCCAACTCTCCACAGGACTTCATGTCACCTATTTATAGTATCCATACCACCTATGGATACTACAAGGACATGAAGTCGTGTGGAGCGTTCGATACTACTAGCGTTCCAACAGTTGGAGGAAAAGGACTATAGTATCCACCATCGTCCAACTGTTCATTTCCTTCAAACCCGTTCAGACTGTGAAGTGGTGAGAATCGAAGGAGGACGTCGTTCAAACGAGAAAATGATTTCAACGTTTTTATTTCAAATTGAAACGAAAAAAACTCGAAATTCGTCAGGTGATCAAACTGACGTGTAGCAGCATGGATACTGTAAACACTGATTTAGAAAGTCTTCCAAGTTTGTAGGTTACACCTTGGTAGGTAGGGATGGAACATTGGACCCTCACAATCGATTATGCCATCGATTGTAACATCGGAAGCCCACATCGGCGATTTTAGTCGATTTTTTTTATTCAGTCTCAACCCAATTATTTTTTAATGGAAAATTGGTCGAAATCATTTGAAACCGCAGAATACCCAAATGTGCAACCAAGATTGAAAGATTCATGGTAAAAAGAAAAGAAATACTACAGAACATGAAAAACAAACTGAAACTCAGAGATCCTTAGGAAATTTCAAGGTGATCACGAAAGTAGTGAGGAAGAAATGGGGGTTTCAGATATCTGGCCCCTCTGACGTCATCAACACCTCCCTTTGCTACCAAAAGATCACCTAGCCCTCCAGCCGTCTGACGTCATAGGCCCTTACAGCATAGGCTTTGACGTACTAGGTGGCCTCTTGACAGCCGTCTAATGTCATACGCTCTGACGTACTAGTTGACATACTGCCAGCCGTCTGACGTCATACGCTTGTGCTTTGTAGGCTCTGACGTACTAGTTGGCCTCCTGCCAGCCGTCTGACGTCATAGGCTCTTACGGCATACGCTTTGACGTACTAGTAGGCCTCCTGCCACCCGCACTATTAAATCATTTAAAAAAAGTAATTTTAGGAATATAGGTACTAAATACAATGAAACACTCAACTAATTTTAATTAAATGAAATACAGAGAAATACCAAATAATTTTATACTTTATAATATTAAATATTACCCACTAACACTAAACAGACAACAGTGAACTGACAGTAATTTGAATACTGGAAGTTTTCAGCGAGGTTATCTCATGGTGTTATGAAGCCAAGGAGCAGTGGAGGGAGTGAAAGGCTGTTATCAGAGGGTTTCATTGAAGCCAAGTAATTCCCGCCGGTGGCCATCTTACTCTTCTCAAAATTCAAAACGTCCTCTTTATTTAATTAATATTTATTACACATTAACCAAGTTTTTAGAAAATGGTTCCTAAAAGCTTTAGGCCCGTTCTATCAATTCCCTAGTTAAAGAGCCAGTTAGGTACCTAGCAGTTAGCGCAAACCACTAGTTATCGCGGTGTCGTCTTTTTCAATGAACATCTCACTGCTAAGTAACTGCTGACTAAGAACTTGAGCACCCGCTTGCTATCCCTAGACCTAAAAACCTATGTCGATCTCACGATGATCGATTAATTGGTGGTGTTATCACCGACTTATCACTGTCTTTTCATTTATCGTAATATCTGTTTTCTGTTGAAAACAAAATTAGCAATTTCGCGTTAATAAAACATCGATGTACGAAAACATCGCTGGTTAACATCGATGTACGAAAAACATCGATACCTTACCATCGATGTCAAAAACATCGAACATCGACATGAAAACATCGACCAATGATGCTCATCCCTACTGCAAATCCTAAAAGGGATTGGCTTTTGAAGAGCAAAGAACGTACTGGTCACACAGCTGCTTCCATCATTGAAAATGTGTCAAATTAATCACCAGGAAATCACATTCATAATATTATGGGAAATCACATTCATTAATGTGGTAAAACTTGGTACTGCCTCGATTTCAAAAATGACCAAAACTTCAGATGGCTCTCCTGTAAAATTTGTCAAATGTTACTTGTTCACTTTTACCTTACCTCTGACCCGACGAAATAATCAACTGGGAACAACACGAATAACAAGAGGAAGAAGAAGAATGTACCGTGGAGGAATGTATGTAGCCTAGGAAATGTATGTCCTTAATAGGTGTGTCTAACCTCTCAAAATGTGTGATTCCCCGGATGACTGAATGAATTCGATGGGAGGCAGAGGTTGTCAGTGACTCTAATGGAGCGGCGACCCACCAACGATCGTGGAACTCCACTGACGATCGTAGAACTCCACTGATTGTTAAATCGATTTACATTTCATGTTTGTTACTGATGATGACCTAATCGACGAAATTGATTTAACAATTGTACTAATTATTTTCATGGAAATAGACTCTCTCACTCTATACCTCCGTTTTTTATTCCACTGATGATCGTGGCCCTCTACTGACGATCGTGAACTCCACTGACGATCGTGGACCTCCACTGATGATCGTGGCCCTCTACTGACGATCGTGAACTCCACTGACGATCGTGGACCTCCACTGACAATCGTGGAACTCCACTGACGATCGTGGAACTCCACTGATGATCGTGGCACTCCACTGACGATCGTGGAACTCCACTGACGATCGTGGAACTCCACTGACGATCGTGGAACTCCACTGACAATCGTGGCACTCCACTGACGATCGTGGAACTCCACTGACGATCGTGGCACTCCACTTACGATCGTGGAACTCCACTGACGATCGTGGAAATCCACTGATGATCGTGGCACTCCACTGACGATCGTGGAACTCCACTGACGATCGTGGAACTCCACTGATGATCATGGCACTTCACTGACGATCGTGGAACTCCACTGACAATCGTGGCACTCCACTGACGATCGTGGAACTCCACTGACGATCGTGGAACTCCACTGACGATTGTGGCACTCCACTGACGATCGATCCAAATGGAGTGGCGTGGCAAGAAGTCAGGGGGGAGTCAGTAGGATGGTGGTAGGGTGGTAAGTGGTGGTGGCGCGGGGTGGGGAACAGTGACTAATGCAGTAATTTTCTCCAGTATAGTTTCAACTAAAAATGACTTGATATCCATAACGTAATATCCATGGAAAAGATGATTTTCAAAAGGGATGAAAAATTAATGTACCTAGGTACCTACCTGGTTGAATTTACTATCAGACCTCATGTATGAAAAGTTGATCAAGACCAGTAAAACACTCATGCCAGTGAGCTAAAATCCAAGTATTCAGCGGTAGTATGTTTAAGATGTCAGTAGTAGTAAAACTTTGTAGACCAGATCGCAGACTGACTAGTACTGTTGCTTGGACATTTAAACGACAAAAATAATTGAAACTAATTCAAAATATAATATATTATGTGAAAAAGTGTGGTGAACAACAGTAAGTGGTACACAGATCCTCCTTCCAAAAACCTCACTTTTTTTTTTTTTTTTTTTTTTTTTTGGGGCTTTGATAGGCCTATGCCTTTGGTCACGTAGACCTCGAGGTGGGTCTATTGTGACATTGTACCCCTGTTCCTACACTACAACGTTGGTAGTGAGGAGACGGTTTACAGCCTCCTCCCGGATGAAGTGGAGCAGGCTGTTGTCATCGATTTTTGCAACCTCGGAGGGACTAAGGATGCCCTTACCAAGGTGCTTAAATCTTTTGTATGCAAGCGCTGGACAGTTACAGAGTATGTGTTCCGCTGTCTCTGGCTCGCAGTCACAGAGTCGACAGTCATCTGTCCTGCATATTCCCATCTTTTTGAGGTGGTACTTGACTGGACAGTGGCCAGTTAGGAGGCCTGTAACGGCCTTTATGTCCTTCCGGCTAAGGGAAAGGAGAGCCCTGGCTTTCCTTCTGGAAAAGCATATGAACTGCTTGGCTTGTCTCATTTTTGGAGCGCTTTGCCAATGTTTTGTTCTCTGCTTGTCAACCCACTTCCCCACTTCTCGGGCTATGAAGCTCTCTGTGATGCCGAGGAAAGGTTCTGGTCCAGTAAAACACTCATGCCAGTGAGCTAAAATCCAAGTATTCAGCGGTAGTATGTTTAAGATGTCAGTAGTAGTAAAACTTTGTAGACCAGATCGCAGACTGACTAGTACTGTTGCTTGGACATTTAAACGACAAAAATAATTGAAACTAATTCAAAATATAATATATTATGTGAAAAAGTGTGGTGAACAACAGTAAGTGGTACACAGATCCTCCTTCCAAAAACCTCACTTAGTTACCCCTGAAATGTGCTGAGCTAACCAACATAAAAGGACGTGATCCATAGTAGTCAGTAAGGTACAGTGTATTTACAATAACACATTAATTATAAAATAAAAATACACAAATAAAACTAATCGTCAACAACGTTAGTTATCAGAGTCAATATCGATTGTGCAGTATCGATGGTTCATGGTCTAATCAGTATCAGAGGAAGTCGACTCTGCAGATGAGGTGCGTTGTCCCTTGGAATCAGAAGTTTTAGAGCGCAGACTCTTCAGGAACGTCGATGGCTGCGCATTGGTGTCTGTGAGAATCTTTTGCTTCCTGATTTTAGATGATTTCTCGCCTGCAATGAATTACAATAATTTGAAGAAGGAATAAATATACATTAGGGTGAATTCAGGATTTAGTCAGGGACTGCAAACCCCAATAGTTGACGATACAAAAATATAGTAGGTACCTATCTAAAATGTAAGTAGGTGGTGTGATTGTCAATGTAACAGGTACCTCCCACTCATAATGGGGCTTTGCCTACATATTTTCCAAATCACAGTGTAGGTTGGGTTGAATCAATGTATGGAGTTTTTGAGTAGTGGCGGAAAACACTTGTCAAGATATTAGAGAGTTCCTAAGAGATAAACCCATTCAGATGTGGACATATCTAGTGGACACATCTAAGGCGAGCAACTTCTGGATGCATAACCAACATGGCGGAACTGCTCACATGTACAAGTAACGTCAAGTCACCTTAGCACAACGCGAAATCCATCCCTTAGGCGCTGCACTGTTACGATAACAGTGTTATCCCGGAGTCAGGTTACGCGCATGCGTAGTTGAGATAAGTTCAAACTTGTGCCCGTAGGAATCGACACAATGTGTCGTATATCTGATACATGTCATGTATCTGTCCAGTTGTGATCGATTCGAAAGCGATGTGTCCGGACTTAGCCGACGCGCATGAGGAGTTGAGATAAGTTCAAACTTGTTTCCGTAGGAATGACCCCTTAGGAACTCTCTATTAGTGTTATGCTTGTTATGTTAGTTACCAAGACAACAAGTGGTTTTTTTTTTTTTTTTTTTTTTTTTTTACAGGAAGCTTACTTCGCAAGTGGTTTGTGAAGTTGAGTTCAATTCATTGTAAATATCAATGGTCTACTTCTAAAATCTCGTATGTTCAATTTCAGTAATTTTACAGGAGAGACAAAAAACGTTTTAAAGGCGCTATCTGTTGAGAAAACATGCACTTACTTACTAATATAAAAATGCATCCCACAATAGGAATTAAAGTTGTAATGAAATCAATTCAAATGTAAAAACTCTGCAAATTCTTGACACAACGGTTTATTATCTTCCTTGTGCAGATCACCCTTCTGTCTATACCAGACTGTGTTGCAAATCGGCACCATACCATATTCTCACCTTACTCATACCATACCATACGAATTTCTTTCCTATCATACCATATTGTACTATACCAAATCATACATACAATAATATACCATACCATATTCATACCATGTCATACAAACCGAGTGAATATTGAAATGTCATCCATTTCTGACCTATATTTAAAATTTCAAGTATCTAGCTCATCATCAAAATTTAATTTGTTTAAACAAATAGGTATTATTTAAACAATTTTACAGACAAGAAACCGAGTGAATATTGCATTGTGATCCAGTTCTGAACTATTTTTAAAATTTCAAGTCAATAGCTCATCATCAAAATTTAATTTGTATTATTACAAAAAGGTATTATTTAAACAATTTTACAGATGAGAAACCGAGTGAATATTGCAATGTGGTCTATCCCCGACTCACGGTTAAAATTTCTAGACTGTAGTTTACCGGGAAGATGAAAAAATGTAGTTTTATTCTGGGCGTCTGGGGGTTTGCGTCACATAACGGCCGTTTTCGACGCGAAAGTTTAGTGTTTCTCCTAAACCTTTGCGCGCTAACTGTGAACGAACGGCTGGTCGCACAAAAATCCAATTGATCTTAAAAGATTCGTAATTTTTCAGGTCATTCAAAAGTGAACTAAAAATTACACGGTTCAGTTGAATATTTTGAGATATGACATCGTCGAAATTTTAAATTTCGTTTTGAACCCCTTCCCCTTGACCTAGGGTTATGAAAAGTTTCGAGGACCATTGTGGGGTTGGTCGAAACCCATAAAAAAAATTTCGTAATTTTAACTCAACGCTAACTGGGCAAAGTGGCGCGGACGGCGGACGGCGGATGGCGTACGGCGTACGGCGGACGGACGGATTTTTTTTCATTCGATTTTCTGAATCTACGTATCTTGAAACGTAAACCAACAAATTTTGAGGGGGGGTTAAAAAATTTTTTTCTTTGGGCGATTCCAATGGTTCATTATCGAAGATAATAAACCAAAAGTTTCAGTCATGCAGCATGGCTATAAGAGCGAATTTTCGAAGAAATAACCGCTTTTATGTAAAATGTGATGTTTGGAACATCTCATTCAAATATAGGCAATCTTGAACTTATTTTATTTTGTAATTATAGGTATTTGAGTATGAAGCTATTCGGTTAATTCGGTATACATCAGGTGTGGTGCTCTCTGAATGAAGATCGGTAGGTACTTACAATTCACCCCCCCCCCCCCCCCCTCATACCTAAAATTCCAAAAAACCCACCATCGTGTTCAGCATTAAAAAAAACCTTTAAATTGAGATGTCACTTGTCATACTGTTTCATTTTGGGAATTGATGGGTAGGTAATGCCCCTCCCCCCCCCCCATAACTCCCCAAAACCCCCCTCAGGATATAGCTTTTTAAAAACTGAACACGATGATGAAGTCAGAATTGTGATATCTCTTTCCGGTATCAGATTTTGAGCAGATGAACCGCGAAAAGCATCTCAAGTAAAACCACGTTTCTTCATCTTCAAAATGCTCCAGTTTGGAAATGAAATGAGATATCGACAATTCTGACTTCACCATCGTGTTCAGCATAAAAAAACCTTTAAAATGAGGTGTCACATGTCAGACTGTTTCAAATTTGGACTTCATGGGTAATTTTCCCCCCCTTAAAACTCCCCTACACCCCCCTTAGAGTGGCCTGATTCTGCCCATCTTCGAACTTAGCCTGTCGGTTGCCAAGACAGATTTTGTGTACAAATTTGAACTTTTTATCTCAATTCTATCGAGAGTTATCGTCTGGAATGACACATACATAAATACATAAATATATACATATGATTTTTTGTGTCTTTTGGCAGTGAATTCAGGATGGTCTGAAACGGATTTTGGTATACAAATTTTGCGGAATTTCGAGTTTTAAACATTTTGGACCGAGAACAATAGCTTCCTTTTCTTCGAAAATTCGCTAAAAAGCTCTCGGCTATCGGTGGGTTCCCCATTGTCTTATCTGAGAGCCCCGTCTAAGATACCTAATTATAGCAGCATTATCGGGCAACCACCGTCATGTTATGTTGTCATGTTATGTTGTCTCGCATTCGACCTCAGCCAGTCCACTCAACGCTGTACGGACACATGTGTTCTCTGCCAAAGCAGGATTATTCTTCGTAATTAACGACTGCAGTGGCCAGTAGTTTCCAAAAACTATTCTTCTGGATAAAACCAGGATATTACAATTCGAAGGTACGCTGAATTCCTTAAACAAATACATTTCTTGCGACAACTAAATCAATATGATGATTGTAAAACCAGGTTACTTCTTTTTGGTTTACCCAGGTGGTTCTGCTATCTCGAAATTTCACGGATTATTGGATTCAAAATTTGGATTCGCTGCCTATTGAAAATCCATTGACTATCAATCTCCACGACGACGACTCGAACCAGGTTCCAATCAATCGATTGGAGTTTTTCCGCCCCGGATATTCGACTGGAAGAGTTTCGGTTTGCTGCCTCCCTCCCGCCTTCAACGATTGCTGCCACGTATTAATAACACTTTAATAAATAGAAACTTAGTAGTAATAATTAATAATAAGACTTAGAATAGGGCAAATTTCGTCAAAGGTGATCACCTAGGTAGGTAGGCATATTCCAAAACAATACAAATAATAAAAGCAATGAAGTAGGTATTTCTTTTCTTGATTTATTTTGTGAAGGTTTTCACAAGCCCAAACGTTCTTTATTAGCGAATTTTCGAAGAAAAGGAAGCTACTGTTCTCGGTCCAAAATTTTTAAAACTCGAAATTCCGCAAAATTTGTATACCAAAATCCGTTTCAGACCACCCTGAATTCACTGCCAAAAGACGCAAAAAATCATATGTATATATTTATGTATGTGTCATTCCAGACGATAACTCTCGATAGAATTGAGATAAAAAGTTCAAATTTGCACACAAAATCTGTCTTGGCAATCGACAGGCTAAGTTCGAAGATGGGCAGAATCGGGCCACTCTAAGGGGGGTGTAGGGGAGTTTTAAGGGGGGGGGGGGAAATTACCCATGAAGTCCAAATTTGAAACAGTCTGACATGTGACACCTCATTTTAAAGGTTTTTTCATGCTGAACACGATGGTGAAGTCAGAATTCCGATATCTCATTTCATTTCCAAACTGGAGCATTTTGAAGATGAAGAAACGTGGTTTTACTTGAGATGCTTTTCGCGGTTCATCTGCTCTAATCTGATACCGGAAAGAGATATCACAATTCTGACGTTTGTAAATTGTCCAGTCAAAGTCCAGCTTCTGGTTATTTTGACATGGATATGTCTATTGTCTGGGGGTCAGTCAAAAATGTCCTTCATCAAAACAAATTTAATTTTAAATAAACCAAAAAGTAGAAAAAAACATTGTAACGTTTTTTGTGACACTTCCGGTGGTTGGAGAGGGTAGCGAGTATCATGAAAGTTTTCTAAAAACGCAGACGATTCCAAAAATTGGTGAAAGATTTCTGTGTGATGAACACCACGGAAGTTCCATTTCCCTACCAACGGGTTGGTTGTACGTGAAAATCGTAAGAATTTTTTCGTTACGGTTTTGGGTGGTTTTGGCGCAATTCCTGTAGTGGCACAGACTTGAAAATTAGCATGTAGTAGCATGAAAATTAGCCCGAATCAGCTGAGTGGCTCATAAAGCTAATTTCTATGCTATTCACTCTATGAAGCTGTCATTTGGTATGTAGCCTCCTTAGGAATTACAGGCTCAGGATCCGCTTAAGGGCCCTTAAAGCTAAGAGACATATCCATGATCAGAGGTTTTTCCCAGTAAGGGAGAAATAAGTTTATTTTTCGTCAATCCAAGGAATCCCACCAAACTATACTTCAAGATGAGGTAAATCACATCCACGTTTATGGAGGAATAAATCACATATTCACTTGGGATGGTTACACAAGAATGAAAGGATGGTTACTTCATCAATGATGCAAATTACATGCGGTCAGTGGCACTAGAGTAAATATATGGAATTATAGTTTTAGTAACTAGACCTGCAGGTACCTGTGTGGGTCTTCATGTGCTTTGAAACAGTAGAAGAGTCAGCAGCCTTGTAGTCGCATACCTTGCATGAGTATGGTTTCTCTCCTGTCAAACCAGAAAAAAAAGTTTTGAATTTGGATTCCTGGGGGGTTAAATGTGTTACAGTGTGCAATCTTCAAGCAATCAATAATGATGGGAAGCCCTCCCACTCATAATGAGGCTTTAGCTACATATTTTTCAAATCAAAGTATACTTCAAGATGAGGTCATCCCATTCACTTGAAATAATGAAAGGATGGTTACTTCTCATCAATGATGCAAATTACAAGCCCTCAGTGGCACTAGAGTAAATATATGGAATTATAGTTTTAGTAACTAAACCTGCAGGTACCTGTGTGGAGTCTCATGTGCGTTGAAAGACGACTGGACCAAGCAGTCTTGTAGTCGCATACCTTGCATGAGTATGGTTTCTCTCCTGCCAAACCAGAAAAAAAGGATTTGAATTTGGATTCCTGGGGGGTTAAATGTGTTACACTGTGCAATCTTCAAGCAATCAATAATGATGGGAAGCCCTCCCACTCATAATGAGGCTTTAGCTACATATTTTTCAAATCAAAGTAGACTTCAAGATGAGGTCATCCCATTCATGCAAAAGAATGAAAGGATGGTTACTTCATCAATGATGCAAATTACAAGCACTCAGTGGCACTAGAGTAAATATATGGAATTATAGTTTTAGTAACTAGACCTGCAGGTACCTGTGTGGGTTCTCATGTGCACTGAAAGATTTGAGAACTGAGAAGCCTTGTAGCCGCATATCTTGCATGAGTGAGGTTTCTCGCCTGCCAAAAGAAAAAATACTTGAAACACAGGTTCATTATCTTCATTATCTTCTCTGCAAATTCTTGACACTACGGTTCATTATCTTCTTTGTACAAATCACCCTTCTGTCTAGATCACTAGGTCTAAATGTCTATATCCTAAATGTTAGATTAATTATTATCATGAATTATCACTAATTGTTAATAATTTTATCAAGTAGGTATTTGTATTTATTATTAATAATAATCAGGTATTATTAATTATGATTAATTAATACGATATCCGGCTGTTGGAATCGCCTGGGTTCCTTTGTGCAGAACCAGAATGATAGAGATGATGAATTAATTACAAATAAAACTCTGCAAATTCTTGACACAACGGTTTATCATCTTCCTTGTGCAGATCACCCTTCCGTCTATACCAGACTGTATTGCAAATCGGCACCATACTATATTCTCACCGTACACATACCATACCATACGAATTTCTTTCCTATCATACCATACTGTATTATACCAAATCATACATACAATAATATACCATACCATACTCATACCATGTCATACAAACCGAGTGAATATTGAAATGTCATCCATTTCTGACCTATATTTAAAATTTCAAGTATCTAGCTCATCATCAAAATTTAATTTGTTTAAACAAATAGGTATTATTTGAACAATTTTACAGACAAGAAACCGAGTGAATATTGCATTGTGATCCAGTTCTGACCTATTTTTAAAATTTCAAGTCAATAGCTCATCATCAAAATTTAATTTGTATTATTACAAAAAGGTATTATTTAAACAATTTTACAAATGAGAAACCGAGTGAATATTGCAATGTGGTCTATCCCCGACTCACGGTTAAAATTTCTAGACTGTAGTTTACCGGGAAGATGAAAAAAGGTAGTTTTATTCTGGGCGTCTGGGGGTTGGGTCACATAACGGCCGTTTTCGACGCGAAAGTTTAGTGTTTTTCCTAAACCTTTGCGCGGTCACTGTGAACGAACGGCTGGTCGCAAAAAAATCCAATTGGTCTTAAAAGATTCGTAATTTTTCAGGTCATTCAAAAGTGAACTAAAAATTACACGGTTCAGTTAAATATTTGGAGATATGACATTGTCGAAATTTTAAATTTCGTTTTGAACCCCTTCCCCTTGACCTAGGGTTATGAAAAGTTTCGAGGATCATTGTGGGGCTGGTCCAAACCCAGAAACCAAATTTCGTAATTTTAGCTCAACGCTAACTGGGCAAAGTGCCACGGACGGCGGACGGCGGACGGGGGACGGCGGACGGCGGACGGCGTACGGCGGACGGACGGATTTTTTTTTATTCGATTTTCTGAATCTACGTGTCTTGAAACGTAAACCAACAAATTTTGAGGGGGGGTTAAAATTTTTTTTTCTTTGGGCGATCCCAATGGTTCATTATCGAAGATAATAAACCAAAAAATGTACCTATATAATTCTGGGGTTTTGGTTTATTATCTTCGATAATGAACCATTGGGATCGCCCAAAGAAAAAATTTTTTTAACCCCCCCTCAAAATTTGTTGGTTTACGTTTCAAGATACGTAGATTCAGAAAATCGAATAAAAAAAAATCCGTCCGTCCGCCGTACACCGTACGCCGTACACCGTACGCCGTACGCCGTCCGCCGTCCGTGCCACTTTGCCCAGTTAGCGTTGAGCTAAAATTACGAAATTTGGTTTCTGGGTTTGGACCAGCCCCACAATGGTCCTCGAAACTTTTCATAACCCTAGGTCAAGGGGAAGTGGTTCAAAACGAATATTGAAATTTTGAAAATTCCAAAACTCGAAATATTCATATAGAACGGTATGTTTTTTATTTCATATTTAGATAGAGTTTGTTCCGTAGAATTTTTTAAGTCCATCCGCAGCTTTGTACGACCAGCCGTTCGTTCACAATGACTGCTCAAAGGTTGAGCCTGTCCACGTGATCGTGAATCAAATGGTTGAAATACAGGTCAGTGTTGCCAGACCCGTCCGGAGTGAAAACCCGCTCAGCGCTACCAAAAAACCCATAACAGCCCAAAAAATCCCACGTTCCGGGAAAAGTGCTCTATAGTGCCTTTTAAGAGCCAAAACACACAAAATATGTGTCTCCATGTGATTTCACTGATTTTAAAGAGTAAATAAGACTTTAAAAGCGATAAAAACACAGCGATTTAGTGTGAGAGCAATGCATATGGTAGTTGGCACTGCTGCAAGCTCCTGCCAGGGCGATGGAGCTCTCTCGCCGCAAGAGAGCGCTAAAGAGCCTCAATGTGGCCAACATAACTCGTCTCCTATGCGAAATTTCCCTAATTCCTTACAATCTTAGCGTTTTGACTAATTTATTCCCAATTTCGGCCAAAAAAAGCCCATAAACCCACAGTTGGGCCAAAAAACCCACAAAACCCATTTCCTCAAAATCTTTCCAAATAAACCCACTTGGTGGGTTTAAACCCACGATCTGGCAACACTGATACAGGTCGATTAAATCGACTCGATTTTCATACTAACTAGCTGTTTGGAACATCATATGGTTTTAGTGATGTCGAGTTTTTTGTTCTGAGGTACGTTTCGTGCTACGGAAATGAAGGTAATTTCCAATGTTTGTTGGTAGGTACTTCTTTTATAGAAAAATTATTACTGATGTAGTATTAAAAACTCTAGAATTATATCGTATTAATTAAATACAAATTATTAATACCTAACAATAAATTATAATAATTTTCACTAGGTACTTGATAAAATTATTAATAATTAGGTAGTGATAATTCATAATAATAATTAATCTAACATTTAGGATCTAGACATTTAGACCTAGTGATCTAGACAGAAGGGTGATCTGTACAAAGAAGATAATGAACCGTTGTGTCAAGAATTTGCAGAGTTTCTTGAAACATAAACCAACAAATTTTGAGGGGGGGTTAAAAATTTTTTTCTTTGGGCGATTCCAATGGTTCATTATCGAAGATAATAAACCAAAAGGGGTGAAAACAGGCAACATGGCTTATATCGGATGAGTGAGGCTTCAAGATGGATGAGGGGTGGGGGGGGGGGGGTGCTGAAACGTGTCAAGCGCTCTCTAGGAACTACCCGAGGAACCAAAAAGTAGTTTGAAAAAGTTCTGGAAGGTCGCAGGAGAATGCAGGAGCCGTTTGATAAAACTGTGGGCTTCCATCCCACAGCACTCTGAGCTTTTGCAGATAAACGGGGGCTTCTGAGTTAAGGGGTTAAAAGAATGGAAGGATGGTTACTTCATCAATGATGTGAACTACAAGCCCTCAGTAGGATTACAAGCCCTGGCATATATGGAATTATAGTTTTAGTAACTAAACCTGCAGGTACCTGTGTGGGTTCTCATGTGCCTTGAAAGTTCACTGGACCAAGCAGTCTTGTAGTCGCACACCTTGCATGAGTATGGTTTCTCTCCTGTCAAACCAGAGAAAAAAGTTTTGAATTTGGATTCCTGGGGGGTTAAATGTGTTACACTGTGCAATCTTCAAGCAATCAATAATGATGGGAAGCCCTGCCATTCATAATGAGGCTTTAGCTACATATTTTTCAAATCAAAGTAGACTTCAAGATGAGGTCATCCCATTCACTTAAAAGAATGAAAGGATGGTTACTTCATCAATGATGACATCATTCACATTGTGAACTACAAGCGCTCAGTGGAATTACTAGCCCTAGCATATCGCATGCATCCTAGAAGAGTCCAAAAAGTCCTAAAAGAAGTCCGAAAAATTTATTCAAGTCTCCCCCCCACTCCTTTCTCCTTTAAAAAAGAATATTTTTGTCCTATGAGCTGTTGGAGCATTAGTGTGGGGAACGATTTCCCTAGAGTTCACTAATATCAGGCAAGTTGCTGTGGAAACACAGCCTTTTTTGTAAGGGAGAAATCACATTTTTGGACTTCTTCCAGCCTCTACTAGCCCTCTTCCAGGATACGTGCGATATATGGAATTATAATTTTAGTAACTAAACCTGCAGGTACCTGTGTGGGTCTTCATGTGCCTTGAAAGATTTGAGAAATGAGCAGTCTTGTAGTCGCATACCGTGCATGAGTGTGGTTTCTCTCCTGTCAAAAGAAGAAAAAAGTTTTGAACTTGGATTCCTGTGGAGGAGGGAGGGGGGAGTCATAAATATTTGGCAGCCTGCAATCCCTAAGAAATGGGTACAGATTTCTTCCATGCTATCATGGGTTAGTAAACAACATGATTAGTAGTATCCACACAATTGAAAGTGGATCAAGTTGTTCAACTAAAGTTCATCAACTCTTTGTGTTTTCCAATGGATACAGAATGTTGACAGGAATCTGGTGTCAAAACTGCTTCTTTAGGATAAGCCATCTGGAACACCAGTTAGCGCCTTGTCTAATATCACATAAAAAGGTAAAATCTTACTCAGGTGGTGACAATCTAGTAACCGCCCCCCTCTCTCTGGACCTCTGCATTGGTGACTGCTGTTCCCATGTAGAAGCCCTTGAGCCACTTTGCTCCTGCCCTTTCAAAAATAATTAAATCTGCCCCCTTTTTGTAGCCTCCACCCAGATGTGAATCAAAGGAAGGATTTTGTCACCATCATTGCCACCATATCACCATACCCTCATTTTCACCCTTAGCAGGGATCCTTTCCTCTCCCTCAATCCTCCTTCTGACCTCTTCATTTGAAAAGCCTCCCAAATTCAAAGTAAAGACGTAAATTTACTCAATATTTGTCCAAAGGTCCTTTGGCGGTCCTTCAAACCCCTTGGGGCTCATATTAAATTTAGAGTAGCAAACCAGCTAGCTGTCCCTTTCCTGCGGATTTCATTCTCTAGACTTCCAAATTGTAATCCTCCACAACACCATTGTTTAAAAGGCCATACAGGAAGAGTCATTTCAAATCTCATATCCAGTAGAGTATCGAATTCTCAGGAGTGTTTACTAAGTCTACATACTAAATTCCTCTCCCAACTGTCATTCTCCCTGAAACTCTTCTTGATACATCAAGTAAATGATGGAAGAGCATCGAAACATTAGTAGGAATGAATAGTTAGGTACCTGTATGTTGTGACCTAATAGTTGATGATACAAAAATAAGTAGGTACCTACCTAAAATGTAAGTAGGTATTGTGACTGTCAATGTAACAGGTACCTCCTATTCATAATGGGGCTTTGCCTACATATTTTCCAAATCACTCAGACTATAATTCAAGATGAGGTAAATCTCGTCCATATGAGAAAAAAACACCTATTCACTCAGAAGAATGAAAGGATGCTTACTTCATCAATGATGCAAATTACAAGCAGTCAGTGGCGATAGAGTAAATATATGGAACTATAGTTTTAGTAACTAAACCTGCAGGTACCTGTGTGGATCTTCATGTGCCTTGAGAGTTCACAGGACCAAGCAGTCTTGTAGTCGCATACCTTGCATGAGTATGGTTTCTCTCCTGCCAAACCAGAGAAAAAAGTTTTGAATTTGGATTCCTGGGGGGTTAAATGTTTTACAGTGTGCAATCTTCAAGCAATCAATAATGATGGGAAGCCCTGCCACTCATAATGAGGCTTTAGCTACATATTTTTCAAATCAAAGTATACTTCAAGATGAGGTCATCCCATTCACTCAGAAGAATGAAAGGATGGTTACTTCATCAATGATGCAAATTACAAGCAGTCAGTGGCGATAGAGTAAATATATGGAACTATAGTTTTAGTAACTAAACCTGCAGGTACCTGTGTGGATCTTCATGTGCTTTGAAAGTTGCCCTCGCTGAACAGCCTTGTAGTTGCATTTCTTGCAGGAGTATGGTTTTTCTCCTAAAAAAAAGTTTTGAATTTGGATTTCTGATAGCGGTGGGGGGGGGGGGGGTTAATATGCTACAAGATAATAAACTGTAGTGTCACGAATTTGGGGTTTTATCAAATCAAAGGCTTCGATATGAGGTAAATCTCATCCACATTATTTAAAAAAACGTTAAACCAAATTTTGTAATATTAGCAAAACACAAACTGGGCAAAGTGCCAAGTAAGGCTGACCTAAGGATTTTGGTTTTAATTCAATATTCTGAATGTATCTTGAAATATAAACCAACATATTTTTTTTTTATCAATCAATGTTTTTATTTTCATAATATTGCCCATTAGGCGACTATGGTGCAAGCTTGCAACATATTTTGAAGTAATTAACCCCCTTTGAAAATATGTTGATTTATATTTCAAGATACATAGATTCAGAAAATTGAATTTGGAAAACAATCCATTGGTCACATTTTTTTCTTTGGTCAATTCCAATGGTTCATTATTCCATAATCACTTATTCACTTAGAACAATGGGAGGATGGTCACTTCATCAATGATGCAAATTACAAGCAGTCTGTGGCACTAGAGTAAATATATGGAATTGTAGTTTTAGTAACTAAACCTGCAGGTACCTGGGTGGGTTTTCATGTGCCTTGAAAGATGACTGGACCAAGCAGTCTTGTAGTCGCATATCTGGCATGGGTATGGTTTCTTGCCTGCCAAAAGAAGAGAAAGGTTTTGAATTTGGATTCCTGGGGGGTAGCAGATCCGTGAACTGTAAAGATCCAGTCGGCCTTCACATAGAAATTGGAGCAGTGAGAAATTTGATGTTCGTGTGGTCGCTGCTCTGTGAACGAAGTGGCGTCTTGTGTTGTTTTGAATAAAAAATGTCACTTTTGAGGGGAGAAATTCCACAAAAATTATCGTAAGCATTGGAATCTGCTTGACGATGAGAGATAATTAGTTCTACGTTCTCCAGAACAATGTGCCAAAGGGAGGCAAAGTATCTGTGGCAGACCTATAGCTGGCAGGGAGTTCAGAATGTACCAAAACAGTAACCAAAAACAGTTCTTACCATTGGAAGAAGGAGGTTCACTCTTAATAACTGATTCTTCTTCAGAATCTCGTTCCTCCTCTTTGACTTCCATGAGATCCAGTTCAGGATTCAGGGGGTCAATAGGCGCTGCATCTTCTATAACAAGACAGGACTGTTATTGGGTCGCCAATGTCATTCATATTCGATTTAGATGATTCCAAAAAACAGTTCTTACCATCTGCAGGAGAAGGTTCACACATAATAACTGATTCTTCTTCAGAATCTCGTTCCTCTTCCTTGACTTCCATGAGATCCAGTTCAGGATTCAGGGGGTCAATAGGCGCTGCATCTTCTATAACAAGACAGGACTGTTATTGGGTCGCCAATGTCATTCATATTCGATTTAGATGATTCCAAAAAACAGTTCTTACCATCGGCAGGAGAAGGTTCACACTTAATAACTGATTCTTCTTCAGAATCTTGTTCCTCCTCTTTGACTTCCATGAGATCCAGTTCAGGATTCAGGGGGTCAATAGGCGCTGCATCTTCTATAACAAGACAGGACTGTTATTGGGTCGCCAATGTCATTCATATTCGATTTAGATGATTCCAAAAAACAGTTCTTACCATCGGCAGGAGAAGGTTCACACTTAATAACTGATTCTTCTTCAGAATCTCGTTCCTCTTCCTTGACTTCCATGAGATCCAGTTCAGGGTTCAGGGGGTCAATAGGCGCTGCATCTTCTATAACAAGACAGGACTGTTATTGTTCGCATCTGTTCGCATCTGATTCAAATATTGGACGAAAACCAAGTTAATTTCGGTTGATAACCCTAATTGGAACCTCCCTTCAGGTTGTTCACGTGACGCTATTCTGTTAATATGAAGGTGCTGATTGAAAGTCCTCTGTCTGCGCTTCATCTTGGAAGTAATAAGTGTAGTATAGCAGGAGGTCATCGTTCTATTTTGTTAGGGAGTATTTTTCCATCAAAAAGACGTTCATGTCATGAATTCTCCCGAAATACGCCTCTTGAAAGCCGAAACAATACACCACACAAATACCAACAAATCAACTAAAGTAGTGGAGTTTATTAGACAAAATTAGACTTCGTGTATTCGACACTTATCACTCGTTGTATTCAGCATTTCGTTTATGCGTGCCTCAGGAACTTGAAAAACAATTGCTTCGGTCAAGCAATCACTAAGAATTTAATGAAACAACCAAACATCCTATTGCTCCTATTGCTGATTCCGTCTTATTGACAGTGGTAAGCGAATTTTTGAAGAAAAGGAAGCTACTGTTCTTGTATACAAAAATCCGCTCCAGACCACCTCGAATTCACTGCCAAAAGACACCAAAATTCAAATATACAGGGTGTTTCATTTCGTGATGGTCACAAGCTAGGAATCGATTCCACAGCTAATTTCAGGTGGACAATGTTCAGTAGCAATTTTTTTTACTCAGTTAAAAAATGGAGTTTTTTCCATTTTAAGATTTAAACGTGTTTTAGCGAATTTTTGAAGAAAATGTAGCTATTGTTCTCGGTCCAAAATTTTTTAAACTCGAATTTTTGAAAAATTTTCATACCATAATCCATTACAGACCATCCTGAGTCAAAAATTATGTATAAGTATATATATATATATAGTATGTATGTGTCATTCCAGACGAAAACTCGATAGGATTGAGATAAAAAGTTCAAATTTGCACAATAAATCTGTCCTGGCAAACGACAGGCTAAGTTCGTAGATAGGCAGAATAGGACCACTCTAAGGGGGGGTTTTGGGGAGTTTTAGGGGGGAGGGGCAGGTCCACACTGTGCGGTTATAACGACTTGACGGTGAAGGTTTCTCTTACAATCGACATCGAATTTGGATGATTTCCCTGACACTAGATTCGACTACAACCCCCTCGTGGACTCATCCTACAGCTTATTCGCCTTCTGAATTCGGTGTAACGTCAAGTTTTTTACATTTTCACGACCGAACAACTCGAAACTGATTGATTTTCGTTCATTTTCCGATGTCATCGACGCAGATGTCGAATATGTGATTCAGAAACAAATCGGGGTTGAGGTCGTTATACTACAGTTTTACCTTGAAAATCTCTACGAACTCAATCATGAGGCGAAGGAACTCGTGGAAACCCACGTTAAGGGAAACAAGAGTATTTGAAGGAATCGTCTATTTCCACTGACATGTGAGTGTTGTTTTGTTACTGACGGCGGTTTAGTCACTGAAAACCGGTCTAACAGTTGCGTGATATTTCAGTGGAAGTAGACGATTTGTTTTTGAAAATACTCTCGTTTTCCTATTGAAAATCTCTCGTACCTCCGAGTGAACTGACAGAGGAATCTCGTGCGTTTGATGAATCCGCGCCTTCAGCCATCAGGAACACTGCACCTGTAGCAACGTCGACGGACCGCTCACAGGCAACAAAACCGACAAAAACTTGTGGAAATTTCACTGCGAACCTGTGACACTGACCACTCGACTGATGTTGATGATATTTTGATATGAATTTGGCTGTTTAAATACACGTGTACGAATAGCACCCAACACGCTACTCGTAACTCTCTCACAGCAGACAGGTTAGCAATATTGAGGGGAGGTAACAAGTAGGTTATAGTCTTCCACTTGATGTTGGACGGAGAATCAACTAGGGATGGGCAAAACGGTTATTTTCGAGAAACGTAAAATAACGTTCGTTATATTAAAATAACTGTCAAAAAAACTAGTTACAAAAAAACTAGTTTCTTTTCTTCTGAATGAAAAACGGGTGGAACAGCAGGTGAAACAGTTAGTTAAAAAACTAGTTTTTTCGACAGTTATTTAATAACGTTCGTTATAATAACTGTCGAAAAAACTAGTTTTTACGTTTCTCGAAAATAACGTGTGCCGTTTTTTCAACTAGTTTTTTTCAAACTTATGACGTTTTTTTCAAACTAGTTACTTTAAACTAGTTTCTCGTTTCTTCTCCCATCCCAAAAAAACTAGTTTCTTGTTTCTTGACCCGTCCCTATTACTTTACGGTTACTTGACCCGTTTCTTTTCTTGTTTCTTGACCCGTTATTAACGGTTACTTTCGAAAAACGTAAAATAACGTTCATTATATAAAACAAACTGTCGAAAAAACTAGTTTCATTTCTTCTTAATGAAAAACGGGTGAAACAGCAGGTGTTCTAATATGTTGTTAGTAGTTACAAAGAAAACGAAAAACTGTATTTTTCAACTGTAATAGGAAAAACGAAAACTTTGTCGGCGCATTTGTTCGTGGTTTGTTCCGAGTCATATTTACCTAATAATCAACTACTTATGCTTCGGAACAAACCACGAATAACGAATGTGATGACAAAGTTTTCGATAGTTCAATTCAAAAACTAACACCTACCTACTTTTGCCGTTTTTTTGTAACTAGTTTCTTTCAAATTGAGAAACGGTTATAACGGTTATTTTTTTCAAACTAGTTTTTTAAACTAGTTTCTCGTTTCTCGACCCATCCCTAGAATCAACGAACGTCTCGTCACATAAAACCGTCAAACTTATTTCCTTCTGCCAAAATCGTCGTTCTATTTCGAAATTATGTCCAAAATCAAACTGAAGATCGTTAACTTATTTTGAATATTGTACAGTTTGATTGACTCCACCTCGTCGTTTTGTTCATCGATTCCGAGGTCGTTGTAGTATCCATAGGTGGATACTCGAGTCCCAAGACTAATAAGCAGTCACTGACGTCTTGTCCAATTTACTATTCGAAAATTGTCTTAATTCCTGTTGATTTGTGAGGTAACTTTGTTGTAACTTTGTTGATTTAGAGGAGGAAGGCCAAGGTAAACGTTACTATCGTTGTCAATCAGGTCTATGTAGTATCCAACTCTTCACAAGACTTCATGTCACCTATTTATAGTATCCATACCACCTATGGATACTACAAGGACACCAAGTCTGTAAATAGGTGACATGAAGTCGTGTGAAGAGTTGGATACTACATAGACCTGATTGACAACGATAGTAACGTTTACCTTGGCCTTTCTCCTCTAAATCAACAAAGTTACAACAAAGTTACCTCACAAATCAACAGGAATTAAGACAATTTTCGAATAGTAAATTGGACAAGACGTCAGTGACTGCTTATTAGTCTTGGGACTCGAGTATCCACCTATGGATACTACAACGACCTGGGAGTCAATCAAACTGTACAATATTCAAAATAAGTTAACGATCTTCAGTTTGATTTTGGACATAATTTCGAAATAGAACGACGATTTTGGCAGAACGAAATAAGTTTTAAAACTTATCATCTAAATCTTAACATAAAACTTAACAAAATCGTCGTTCTATTATAGGGTGATTATCTGAAAATGTGCAAATTTTGCGTCCGGTCACTTTTCAACCTGAAATGTACGTGCCAGTCATTGGAAAAAAATCAGGACTATCCAGATACTTTTGTTTTACCATGGGGGCTACATTCTATCACCAAAGTAAATTTACAAGTAGTAAATATTAAATTCCAAATGGTCTTTTTTTCATTCCCTCACTGTGTCCGACCTCCTAGTCCTGCACTTTGAAAATTCGTATTTGTTCAATAATTTAGATTTCGTTTCATTTCACTAACTGATTCAATCAGTTATTTTATCAGGATTCCATTAAAAAATACCCCTCATTACTTAGCATAGCCAGCAAAAATAAATATACTCAAAATGGTATGTCCGAACGTTTTTGCTTCATTCCCTCATTTGGAATGTTTGGAGTGATAGCACAGAGGGAAGGGCTTTTCAATGTCTGGGAGAGGGAAGGGACGGTAGTTTGGAGCCCCTAGGAATGTTCGAGACCGCCAGCCAGCCCCTCAGTCGTCGTTAGGGATGGCAATCATACATCGATGTTTTTGAAACATCGATGTTTTCGCGGAACACATCGATGTTTTTCCATCGATGTTTTCTGTGTCGATGTTTTTGGAACATCGATGTCGGGGTTTCGATGCATCGGCACATCGATACATCGATGTTTCAATTTTTTTTGCCATAGGCTGCTGAATGTTTTATTCGAACGTTTTTCTCACATACCTAGGAATATTATTTCTGAATTTTTATTTCCTTTAAATGAAAATATCGAGGCGTGTTGGCTGAAAAGTATCGATACTTCCAATATTTCGCCTGTGGGAAAGCAGCTAAAACAGGCTCTAATGTCAGGATTTCACTCGAGATTTAAGGGGCGGGAAAACTGTCACTTGCTGACCCTACCCATGTTTTTGGACCCCGTTTCAAAAATATTCACTTTTTTTTTTTTTTTAATTTTAATGGCCTCGGCCTTTATTGACCATTAACCAACTATAACAAATATTAGTTCATTCTGATAATATAGTCTTATAATTTACTATAGTTCATAATATACATCATTGACCTATATTATGGGTTGAATTCTATTCTGGACAGATATGCAAACACTGCACGATACACTGCTGCGTTTTCAGTTTGGACGATTGTAGTCAGGGAAAAAGGTTGCTCCAATTCTTGAATTATTACTTCGATGAGTGGTTGTCGTGGATGGTTGAGGGCACTGCATGATAATAGGACGTGATTGATTGTCTCTTCTTCTTCCCGGCAGAAACGGCAGCTTTCCTCCACTTCAACTCCAATTTTCTTCAGGTATGATCTTGTATTCGCTGTTCCACAGCGAATTCTTGACAAGCATTTGTAAAATTGTTTGGACTTCCCCTCAAGTTTATAAAACCAGGGTTGTCGATGCGGTCTCGGAAACATGAAAATATATTGCTTACCAGAGTGATAATTGGCATATTTATCATCCCATTCTGATTGAGCCTTGGCTTTGTGATATCGATTCAAGTCTGAGGGTGGAAATAGAGGCTCGATAGTCACATGTGTATCTTCTATTGTTCTCTTGGCAATCCGGTCTGCAATTTCATTTCCTCGGACACCAATATGAGCCTTAACCCATACGAAGTATATGAATTGGTTACTTTCTCTTAACTTGAACATTTCACTTAGTAGTTTTTTCTCTAATGGACCAATTGATATTCCTGGCCCAATGTTTCGTAATTTTGTCAGTGAGCTGAGAGAGTCTGAAATGATTACGTTATGAGTAAAACTACGGGTACTATTTGCAATATACTCCACTGCGCACAAAAGAGCATACATCTCCGCGGAGTATATAGAAACAAGGTCCCATATTCTTTTTCCCGCGGATATTTGACACGTCTCGTCATAGTATGAGCACGCTGTACGGTAATTCATTTTGGAGCCATCCGTATACACATACCGTCCTCCTGGCCATTTGTCATGTAGCATGAGGGAAAATTCCGCTTTGATCTCTTGAATGGGTTTATCCTTATTGCATTGTTTCAAGAATACTTTCGGTGGGCTCAACGTTGTTTCGTACTGTATAGTGTACTTGTGTGGGGTACGTGAAATCTCAATTCCTTCTAGGTGTCCTTGGAGGTCTAAAAAGCTGTCACAAAGTAGAGGCGTTTTCCTCTTTTGCCAGTATCGCTCAGTCAGTACTTCAACAGTTAACCGTGCTGTCTTTGCATATAGTTCCGGATGCCTGCTGTAATTAGAAGTGAGAAAACGGTCAGAGAGCATCTTCCTCCGTATTTTCAGTGGACTTTCACCAGTTTCTGCCAAGAGTGCATTTAGGGGTGTGGATTTGGTGGAACTTAGAATGGAGCGCAGACAAGTGTACTGTTGACGGTCTAATTTTTCAGATGTAGTTTCGGACACTGTGCCATAGAACATGCACGCATAATCCATGATGCTGCGTATTGTTGCTCGGTAAAATAGAAGCACCGTTTTTGGGTCTGCCCCCCAGGTTGTACCTGAGATGGATCGGAGTATATTCTTGTACGGTTCTAGTTTGTCGACGAGTGTTTCTACGTGTTGGTTCCACAGAAGTGTTCGAGTGATCTGAATTCCAAGAAATTTGGTTTTATTTGTAGTTGGGAACAACATATTACCCAGGTTAATTTCATTAAGCAAAGGCAACGATCTTCTCCTCGTAAAAGGGCAAACTATTGATTTTGTGGCGGATATTTGAAGTCCCAAGGTGTCAAAGTAGTGTGTTATGTTTACTACGGCGAGATCAAGTATTTCTCGTAGTCCTTCAAAGTTGTATCCCGACGCATAAATACAAACATCGTCAGCATATTGTATGATGGAAACACCCTCCGGAAGTACCTGCTCCAATTCCGACACATAAATTACGTAGAGCAGAGTGGACAGAATTCCCCCTTGGGGCAATCCCTTGGAAGTTTTCCTAGGTCCCACAAGTCTTCCGTTTAGCCGCAGATAAATATTACGCTTTCCAATCATTGTTATAATATTCACGACATATTGAAAAGGTAGTCCTATTCCCTCTAATTTTGTGCGCAAAACATCAAGAACCACATCGTCGTACGCTGATTTTACATCCAAGAACAGTCCCAAGGTAGTCATGTTCTTTGACAATCCAAGACTTACATCCAAAATCAGTTTGTTTATCGCATGATAAGTAGATCTCTGATTACGGAAACCATATTGGCTTTCTGGTAAAATATGTCGAGATTCCACCCACCACTGTAGACGGAGTTTTACCATTCTTTCCATGGTTTTCATCAGGCATGATGCCAAAGCGATGGGCCTTAGGGCGTCTGAGTTTAGTTGTCCCGTTTTCTTGGGTATTGGTATGATAACATAATTCGACCAATCTTCAGGGAACTCGGCGCTATTCCAAATTTCGTTATAGATTTTTAGAAGCATAGTTTTATACTCTATTGAAAGATTGTCAAGAGTGGTATAAGGTATTTGATCGAGTCCTGGTGACGAACCTGTTGATGTAATCGCAAGTGCCTTTTGAAGTTCCGTAAGCTGGAAAGGTGCAGTCATGAAACTGTTTTCGCCATAAGTGGTTCTGCTAGGAGACGGAGGGGGTACCTCAGTTAAGGGCATTGTAGATACCCATCCTGGAGCCAGCTTATCAAGAAATTCCTCCACCCATTCACCTTCTTGTAATTGTTTATTTGTATGCTTTCCGCAACCCTTTATTGTTTTGATCTGTCTCCAGATTTTGCGAATTGGCGTGTGTCTATTCAGCTCGGAACAGTAACTTTTCCACGCGTCCCGTTTAGCTTGTCGAATTGTTCTTTTCGCTAAAGCAGTTGCTCTTTGCACTCTAATGAAATTAGTGTACGTGAAACCATTGTTTTTGCAATTTACTATTGTTTCTTTTCGAGTTCTCTCTGCGTTACTACAGTTTTCATTCCACCAATATGATGTTGGTTTTGTAGGTTTTAGAGGGCTCGTTTGGGGAATTGCATACTCACTTGCTTCGTTTATGATTTTTATCAGGTTTGTATAGGTTAGATTAGTCCCTTCGAGCCTGGGTTTTTCTTGGTCTAAGTATGATCTAAATTTAACCCAGTCAGCTTTATGGATCTTCCATTTCCTTGCTGGAAGAGCATTTTGTTGTGCTTCGGTGTTGTCGAATGTAATTAAGCATGGGTAATGATTAGATCCTAAAGTGTCATCAAGTACTGACCAAGTGAGCTCTAATGCTAATGGTGGAGTAACAAAAGTAATATCTACTGCAGATGTTATTCGATGGTTTGCTGATGGAAATAGTGTAGGTGCTCCATTATTTATGTAGCATAAGGTAGAATTTGCTGCAGCCTCAAACAAGTCTTTTCCTTTCCTGTCCGAGAAGCTACTCCCTACAGCTTCATGGTGACAATTCCAATCACCTGTAATTATAAGGGGACCCGAGAAATTTCCAAAGAACACCTCCCACTGCTGTTGGCTAACAGTATTTCGGGGGTTGTTATAAACTGACACCACTGTTATTATGGCATTCGGGGAGAAACTAATTTTAGCAGCTATATATGAAAAATCGGTGATGTGATTTGGTATACTTATTTCTGTATATGGCATACCTTGTTTGATCAGAAGAGCCACGCCAGCCCTTCCATCTGCTCTATCTGATCTGAGTATGTCATAATTCTTGAAGGAATAATTCTTCCCTGGTCGATACCATGTTTCGGAAATTGCTATTACTGTAACCGGGTTTGAATCAGTGTAATGTTCAAGACTTCCTTTATTTTTTACTAAAGATCTTGCATTCCACTGCAAGATTTGGATTTTCTGAGGTTGTGTATTTCGTCTGTTGTTAATGCTAATCTGGTTCATTTAATTACTTTAATATGGTGTTTTGGAGTTTATCAATTGGTTTACAGCATTTTCTATATGTTTGTATATATTTGTTGTTTGTTGTGGGTCTTGTATATTGGTAGAATTACAGCAGATATTATAAAGCTCATTGATGGTTTCTTCTCGTGTGCACATTTCGGTTTCCATATCATCTTGTTCACCCTTAGATGGTGCATGTTTAGGTAAATAGTGAAGGGCTTGTCCAGAATGGCACTGTTGCACTGTACGTTCACTAGTAGTTTCTCCCGAATCTGTCTTATTCCTTGCCTCATTCCCATCATTCATACGGTTTTGGGAATATTTCATCTGTTGGTTCATGTTCCTTAACCTTGTTTCAGCTATATTTGCACGTGTACCTGATGAATTATCTGGCCGAGTGTATGGTTGAGATCTACGGTTACTTCTAATGGTTTTCTTTTTTGTCATTATAATACTTTCCGGAATTGTTGGGAATTCATCCTCTTCATTAGTTTCATCAGGTTTCAATAGGTTAAATCGGTTGCTTGTCACGGTAGCATAAGAGTCTACCATAGCTTGATCTCGCTTGCGACGTTGTTGTTCTAAATAAGCAGGGCAGTTTTTACTGTCTGCTTTATGATCCATATTCTTGCAATTGATACATCCGTATTGTTGTTGTTTATTTGGACAGTTTTCGGGTTGATGTTGTTCTGCACAATGCAAACATCTGGCATTGCTCCTACATTGTCCAGCTACATGTCCTATTCTATAACATGAAGTACATTGCCTCACCCGTGGGACATATGGATCTACTCTGCAACGCATACCGTATATATTTATATATTCAGGTAATTTTTGGGAATCGAATGTCACAAAAATGGTTTCAGTTCGGTGAATTACGTGTTTTCCATCAGCTTCAGTTACAAATTTCGTAATTCTGCGCATTCGTATTGGTTTTACTGTAGATATCATCTCCGTCAATATTTCGTCATCTTCAATATTTGACAGAACATGTCTTACAACGCCTGTTCTGTATATTAAAAAGTCAGGAATGTAAGCAATGAGTTTTTTCTGTTCAAAGGTCTCTAGTGCCACTAGGTCGTTAGCAGCTTTGGCTGTGGAGACTTGAATTTTAATACGGTTATTTCCAATAGCGCGTATGTCTTGTATGGTTGACTTGTCGATTTGTTGGGAGTATAACCATTTTCCAAATGTCATTGGATGAATTTTACCAATTGCCGACTTCTTTCCTTCAATAAAGATAAAAAACGGTCCTTTATCATTGGTGCGAAATCGATTTGCCTTTAAACGTTTTTGATATTCTTCAGTTTCCTCCGGAGAAGGTTGTTTTCTTGAGTTCGTAATTACTACTACTTTGCCAGTTTGCGTTAATTGATTTTCATTGCTTCTCTTCAAGGGGTTATTGTCAGATAGGTCCAACTGGTTCAATGTTTTATCAGGTGGTTTAGGTTCTTTCCCACCATCTCCTTCCATTTTACTCACTAATTAGTTATGAAACCAGTAAATGTGTGAAGGAAAATTTCAGGCAAAAATGTAAAATAACGTGGTAACTATTGCTAAATAATTACCAATTCCTGTGAAGGTGTTAGGCGTTTAGTAGTTTGTCTCCTGTTGTAATAGGTAATCTAGATCCGTGTGCGATAAGATTACGAGAGATTACATGTCAACAAACTCACTTGATATTCACACAAATATTCACTTTTCCGATTTTATCGCATCGTCAAAAGCCCTCACTCAAATTAAAAAACTGATGGCGTCTGTTGATACTTCTAATTCCCCGTCATCTCAGTCATCTTCAGAATCGGACCGTGGAAGTCCCGTTGAAATAATATGGGCCCATCATAAATCGTTGGCGTTCAAAACCAACAAGAAAATGTCATCTTTTCAGAGCTTATCGGTGAACTTGGACACGGAGATATCAATGTATCTTTCAACTCCAGTGGCATCAAACATACGTTCAAATCCCCTTGAATTTTGGGAAAGACAGTCTAACCCAAGCTGTACACGTTATCAAGAGAATACTTGGTACCGGCAGGAAGATTATTCTCCAAGGCTGGTGCAGCTCTTACGCAGCAGAGAAATCGCCTGGGGGGCAAATTGCTTTCAAAATTACTTTTCTTGAATGGACTACCTGCCAAATACTGGGTGATAGCCCAGCCTTCGTTTATACGATTTTTTTTCTTGGAACTGAATTATAATGGTAACAAATAAAATAAATTTATAGCTTATAAATTAAAAAAAAAAAAATTGATTGAAAACCATCGATACATCGATGTTTTTTAAAAACATCGATGTTTTTTCCCATCGATGTTTTTGGGGTCCGATGTTTTTGGAGCATCGATGCCGGCCTGTCGATGTATCGATGCATCGATACATCGATGTTTTCATTTTTTTTGCCATCCCTAGTCGTCGTAGGCCTCTCGTCCACTGGAAGCGGAAAGCTGCGAAAACTGGCGAAACGAATTTGGCCGAATCCGCACGAAAACGGTCGAACGATTCAAACACGTGGCTCGGTATGGGAGCGCGTCCAGTGGGCCCGTCAGCCCTAGGACACCGGTGCTAGTTCACGGTTCTGGCATTCATCTTCACTTATCGCTGCGATCGCACGTCTTCTCCCACCCTACCACCCACCAACTCATGTAGACGCTCCGACAGTCCGACTCCGTTCCGCCATTTGTATTTTCTTGTACGTAGTATAGTAGGGTTTTCTGTGGACAATAGGGGTATTCATTATTATTCCTCGTAGGTTTAAATTAAATATTAAAACCTTCTCGCGCGTTAAAATGTAAAAATTGTAGTGATGAATACCTACGTAGTGTAGTAGGGTTTTCTGTGTTATACCTACGATTTCATCCACAGACGTGCGACGAGGTTAGTAATAAAACTTACGTACGTAATAGGCTCGTGAAATTTGAAAATACTGCTGTCGTGTACGGAATTCGTATTTTTTCATTAACTGAAGTCGTTCGTTTTGTAGATGAGTTGGGTTGTAAATTTAAAGTGCGCCGCTATCGGATGTGACGTTCGATTTAAGACTCATCCAACTGCTTCCTTTGTTTGCTTTCCCGACCCGAATGTGACCAAGCCCGACCATCAGAAGAGGTGAGTCTGTTAAATTATTCTAATGGTTTCGTTTTAATCTACTTTAAATTACGTTCGTAGTAGGTACACGTTCATTGTGCAGTGAATTTTTTTGCTTGTTTACTTTCCGACCCCGTACCTCGTTGGTTACCGTACTCACCCGCACCGCACACATTATTTACCTACATTATTCTCTATTATAGTAACCTTAATGGGATTATTAAGTAAAGTTAGGGTAATTCTGAGCCTAATCCAGTCAACTTAAATACTCTCCACACTGCGATGTTGTTGGCATAAATTGACGACAATAAAATGCAGACGTCGCAAACGTGAACTGATAAGGAGGGAAGCGATCTTACATTTTACACTTTTTCCTTATCATACTACCTACCTTTTCTAAATTGATTATTATTTTGTTCTGAGCAGAATAAGTGATGTGGATTTCCCTTTTCCGACACTTATGTTACTCTAAATATTTATTTTTAGTGACATAAGTATAGTAATGCATAGAAAGAATTGAGGTTAACCGGACAATTGCTCAGAATTACCAAAGTCAAGAATAATTATAGTAAAGTTAGGGTGATTGTAAGGCGACCAACCGTCTACTTTTTCAGACTTCATGGAATAATAAATTGTTCATCCATCATTTTCAGGTTGCAAATATGGCGAGAGGTATCGGGGCAAACTGACTCGTTACGTTCACACAAGCTGTGCCAAAGACACTTTGATGCAAAGCAATTTTACGACAGCGATAGACTTCGGTTGGTCCGAGGAAGTGTGCCCAGCTATCGTACCGGACCGCTTAATCCCAATAGTGGAACTCAACCTGTTCTGTACTCTCTATGGGACAAAGCTGAAGAATTTGTGAGTACCTACTCTTACTATCAAGTCGAGTGGACATCAGACTTGAAGTACAATATGACATAATGTTGATCTACTGGTGGAATTTTCCTGTTTCAGCTCAAGAAACTTCAGTTTGTCAGGAAAAACGCCTCAGGGACCGAGACGTTGACCCCTCCATGCGTCAACGCCTGGCTCCGGACGCTGAAAGCTATTCGTTCCCTTTGGGAGTACTTGAGCATTGAGCTTCCTGATGTGAAGTACCTACAGGTGATTACACACAATAACAATAGCACGCCCAATTACGATTGTATGACGAGCATTACACATTTATTCGCAACTTTTGATGAAATGAAAAGTTCCTGTCATGTAGCATGGCTATAAGAGCGAATCTTCAAAGAAGTATTCCTGCTACTGATTTTTGACTCTAAAGTCAAGTTTGACCCGCTTCTTTTTCAGAAAAATAGGGTCCCTCTGTCGTGATTAATCACCCCACACGTCAGGTGAATTAATAATAATTTTTAGCCATAAATACCTATTTTTACCCCCAAAAACCAATATCTCTAACCCCTAGTCTGTGCGAAAAACAAGTGAAATGGCATTTTTCTGTCTTTACTCACCCTTCCATACACTTCCAGTCATTTTATATTGCAATTTTAGCCGTTTTTACCGATTTTTGACCCCTAGAAAGTCCAATTTGACCCCCTTGAAATGTTTTAAAATTGCTAATTTTGAACTCAACCTTTTGTTTGGCAATAGGTACAAACGTTTTGGAGAAATTTGGAATTTTTATCATGTACCCAAGGACAGATATTATCTGGAGTGGCACATAGATATACATCATTTTTTTAAATTTAGGGATGAAATGGTGATTTGCCTATAAAAATATTTCAAACATTCATGTTCTGAAAATGATATATAAAATCACTGAAAGTGGCATGGAAGGTTGAGTGGAGACAAAAATATCATTTCATTTGCTTTTCACACAGAATAGGGATCTAATTAGAATTTTCGGGGATGAACAATTGGTATTAAGGGCTAAAATCAGTATTATTCACCTGAAGTGTGGGATGGCGACGGTGGCGGACTTTGAGGGGACGGTGCAGGTATTTCGATGGGAATTTTTGTCAAAAAAATTGGGTCAAATGTTGGGACAGATCGTTTGTGATCAAACAAACGTGATATTATTTAACTGTTTATTCATGTTTGATTTACCGTTTATGCTCATCTTTGACTTGCAGGTGCGTCGCCTCAATCAAGACCTCCTGGAGTGTACCTTCGGCATCATCCGATCATTGTGACGACAATAGATAATTAGAATGCAATTACATTAGTGATATCAACTATCCACCTGCTGTGATGTCAATATATGTTCGAATTGTAATAACTAGTCAATCAATATTGACGATGGTCGAACAATTTCATTGTGACGACAATAGATAATTAGAATGCAATTAAATTAATGATATCAACTATCCACGAGTTGCGATGTCAATATGTTATGTTCGAATTGTAATAACTAGTCAATCAATATTGACGATGGTCTAATAATTTCATTGTGACAATAGATAATTATTATGCAATTAAATTAATGATATCAACTATCCACGAACTGTGATGTCATATGTTCGAATCGTAATAACTGTTCAATCCATATTGTTGAATAAATATTGTTTTACCGTACATTTGCTTTAATTGTATTAATTTCATCCTTTCTCGTACATTTACCAAGGGTGTGGAAGAGAGGCGGATGGAAATGGAGTAGGGAGGGGGGGTGGTGGTTGAGGAACGGTGGCGGGGGTTTGTTGTAGCAACGAAGTAGGAGTGGGGAGGTAACCAAGGTGTCAGGCGCATGCGCGAGGATTCGGGGGGTCTTAGTTCAGGTTTCGGCCATCTCATTTTCGCGTCGCGCCACCTGTATGCTGGCAACCACCCCCCACCCTGAGTGTCCCTTCTGTACGTAGTATAGTAGGGTTTTCTGTGGGGCCCGTACTGTTCGTCCGTTTTCGTCCGACCTCGTGCGAAGTGCGAACGGATCCCATTCTGCTGGGATTTTTCGGACGTTCAGTTGCGAACGAGTGCGTACCTACTGAAGTGAAAATGGATATTGAAAAGTTAATTTTGCTTCAATCAATCAATATATTTTTATTTGCTAGGATCGCACGTAGTACATAAGCAACGTCAAAAATCTTACAAAAATAGCAACGGTAAATTAAAATTGTGAGCAACCTATAGATCCCTGAGATACATGTAACCCACCTTCATGGCCCTTTTTCAGTCAGCTTTCATTTTTGACAGACACAATGAAACCAAGAAGAATGGGAAGTAGTGTTCCATCCGTCGAATCAGATGATATGAGTATGGCCAGCGACGAAGTCTACCCAAATTTGGGTGAGGATCATGATTTAGGTGAAGAGTTAGCTGATCGAGGCCATGCAGATCCACCTTCAACTTCTCAAACAAGTGTGCCAGCTAAAGGGTCTCATAGTGAGAATGTTGATAGTCATCAACAAACACCCACCATCTCAAGTGCCAAGAAATTGTTTAAAAGCCCACCTAAGAAGAAAAAATGCTCAAAAAATGAACTGTCAAAACTTGATGAAAAACTACTCGCACTTGAAACTAAAAAAGTTAAGTATTTGGAAGACAAAACAACACGTAATCAAGATGGAGACTATCAGTTTCTCATGAGTTTATTATCGTATCTCCATGATATCCCTAAAAAAAGAAAACTGTTTGTGCGCCAAAAGATGATGGGAGTTGTAATGGAGGAATTTCAGCAACACGACTCCGCTACTCCCACACATTCTTCACCAAGCTGTTCTTCTGATGATTCCTCCTCAGTTCACTACCAAAGCCTATCTACGGTCAATACATCAAGCTTTTTTCACGATTTTGATCCTACACCACTTCCTTATTGATTATTATGCCTCCTTGTATGTAATAAATAAAAATGTAAATTACCATGTACATTAATAAAAAATTACATAATGTATATGACTTTTCTACTATACACTTACCTTAATGTAACATGACGGACAGGCCCAACTATCCATTTTAAAAAATGAGGAGGACAAAATATCCAACCACACACAAGTCCTCAGACAGTTAATATCAGAACTAAACAGAACCCAAGTGACAGTCACCAATGACCTTAGCGACCTCCACAGCAGCGTCCGTGCGCAGCAGTTTCTGAATCAGTGGAACTCTTTGAGGGCAGAGGCTTTCATGGAGCTCCAGGAAGCTACTGCAAACCTTCAACGGTTTCATTATGCTGTGGAGGCTGCTGGGCATGGGCAGCTGACTACTGACATACTGACTCCACGTGACCTCTCAGCACTACTCAAACAAGTACAGCAGGAACTACGCCAAACGGGCACAAACCTCAGCCTACCCTTTGACTTATCTAATGAGGAGATATACTGGTACTACCAAGCTGCAGCGGTCAAAATTGGAATCTCGCAGGAAGACTTACTGTACGCCATTACTATTCCCTTGCTAGATTCCAATACCATATTTGACCTCTACAGACTGCACACCCTGCCGGTGCATGATGCACAACTTGATGCGTGGATGGGTTGGGGTAAGCACCACGAATATATAGCGGTGGACCCAACCATGAGCTCCTACATCCTGCTTGAGGAAGTGAACCTACAGCAGTGCGCAGATGGAATACCAGCTATATGCACAATTACCGAACCCCTCTACACCAACGCAAGGCCTGCGTGTGAGTTCTCCTTACTGAAGGGTTCCATGAATCATTGTGAGCGGACACTAGTTCGACAGTGTGACCCCACCTTTTCTTTTGTGGGAAACCATTGGGCCTACTCTATAAAGGGGTCGCTGAACTTAACTGCCCGCTGCCCTGGGAAACTTGAGACAGTGGTCACTATAGCCCACTGTGGCCTCATCCAGAACCAGGCCAACTGTACCCTTGTGGGGCCTGACTTTGTGCTAGTTGGTCAGACCACGGTACGGACCACAGACTTTAGGACAGTAACGGACGTCATCACACCACTTGGCCCTACTCTTAAGGCAGGGCTCTCCCCCATTACCTCGTTAGAGAGGCAGCAACTCCTGTTAGACCCTACAAAGTTTGACGATATGCTGACAAGGCTACCCTCCCCAGCATCTTCAGTAGCTGTTAGGCAGGCAATTGCCCAGCTGAATGCATCATATGAAGACGCCATGATGAGGCATCATCATTGGAAAGTGTTTCACTGGACTACAGGAACTGTTTGTGCGGTAGGTGCAGTGGTTCTGATCACCCTACTGCTTTGTAGGGTAGTACCCTGGTACCAGAGGCCTCCAGCCCTGGTTCTCTAAATTCCAATGATGCCTCTGGCCAAAATAATAGTTTCCTGTAAGTATATGCCATACTAATCGTAGTTTATTGCAGACTAGCAGCGACCTTGATTCCTCATTAACTGAAATGACTCGACCAACTGGGAGGAAGGAACGACAGTACACGGCGGGAAACCTGACACATGACGGTATGGTGACCGCGTAAGGACAAGTGATGGTACAGACTCAGACTACAACAGTAAGACGTAAATCTATAGTCGCGTACCACGTAAGTATCATAGTTAAGCCATAACATTTACCATAGTTGTTAGCTATACAACTCATCACGGTAAAGCGAGCCTCCACAAATGAGTAGGGGTGTTAGATAGTTCGACAGTCCTATCAATTGATCGATAGCAGTTTCCTATCAATAGCCCTACAGATGAGTGCTTTCACCTAGAGTGCCGCAGAGTTGAGAGCGGGCGAGAGCGTTGAGAATGAGGGGCAGGGGCGGAAGTATAGCACCACCTGGAAGTGGTCTATTCGCGAGGGGGGAGGGAGAGTGGCTGACGTACAAGGCCTACTTCTCTTTATGCATGCCAATGGTTTCTAACCTACATGTTCTTCCCTTTGTGTGTATAAAGGCTAACCATGTGCATTCCTTAACCCCACTCCTTTCATCTGCTTAAAGGGTACTTTTAATACTGGTACACGAGCTCGTTATCTATACCTTGTAGGCTGTTCTTGTATTGCTATTTATATTCTTTCTGATTTGTTACAATTATTACTCTTACTACGTTAATCGCTCTGTATTCATCTTGTCCACTGTGTCTTTATCACTTAAACTGTCCCATCTACCATTATATTCTGTCTCTATTTACCTACTCTATTTATCTTGTTTCTGTATTCAGTTACAATTATTACTCTTACTACTATAATCACTCTGCATTATCCTGTTTCTACCATTTATCTTGTCTGCAGTGTCTTTATCACTTAAGCTGTAGCATCTATCATTTTTCTGTCTCTATTTACCTTCTCTATTTATCATGTTTCTGTATTCAATCTGTATGTTTTGGCCAAGCCTCGTCTCAATTGAGTCCCATATTAGAAAACATGTAACAATCAAAATTGCTACCTCCCCTTCCCCAGCAACCACCACCGGACAACCTCCCTGGCTTCGACAGATCACTAGGACATTGGAGTTGACGCGCCTCACCTAAGGCCACGGGAAACAAGGGTTGGTATCTCTATCTGCTACCTTGATATGTCATGCGATTCGGCCTGCCTATGGAAGGAACCGCCTTGGCAAAAGGAGCCAGGTCTATTAGCCCCAGACTACCCTGACGTACCCCGGCTGCCCGCATGAGGACATGCTCAATCTTACCCCGGGAGTGATGTACCGACCCGGATCAGCCGGCCGAGAGGACACGTATGGCAGCCGTGCCGATGGCAACACTGCGCGGATCCGCGGCCCAGCTGACATTATCAAGGTTTGATAAGAGATTCCAACACGATGAAATACCGGTGGCCGAGGGTACATTGGCGGACGTGATTGCAACACTCGTGACCTATTTCCGGGGACTGGACGGCGATTTTACGTGGAACTGCAGTCATTCGATTCCCCGATTCCGATTTGAGAGTACCTAGCGAGACGTGTGCTTGGCGAGTTAGGTTCTTTACTCAATATATATTATATTCTTATTATATATTATATGTTGTGACTGAATGAAATGAATTGAATTGCACGCGTAAAAAGATGTATATTCACATTTTAGATTGAACCGAAAAAACAGAAAAACCTGGTTGACAAGTATAAAAAGTCAGACAAGACAACGGTCAGTAACACATACACAAAATAATGATGCACTGGAGTACAATAATCTCCCCCACCTATTTAAGAAAATACAATTGGACAAGAACTACGTCACATAATCTTTCAAATATGTTGGGGGTCGGCGTGGACGTGTAGAACGGCGTGGCAATGGTAAATTTGTTGTTGTTGCAGGTGTGTTGTACGTTTGATCTTGTACTCTGTCATCTGGGAGTGCCCGATTGTTAGTTGCAGGCACTGAAGTCGGCTCTGGATTCATCGTGGGTGAGATCTCAACTGGGATGTGTGGGACTCCTAGCCTTGATGGCAGGTCTTGTCGAGGAGCAAACGTGACTTGTTTCTTTCGAACCAGAGTCGATAAACATTGGTTGATGTGGCGTTTCAAACTACGGCCTGAGTCAAGGTCAATGATATAATGGTATTGGCCCAGTTTACGAGAGACAGTGCCAAATTCCCAGATATCTTGATTGTTATGGTGAACTCTTGCTTGTACCCTCTCCCCCACACTGAATGAGCGAACGTGAGAACTGCCTCGGCTAGTTGGAACAAGTGCCTTCCTATTGGGTAAGAGAGCATCCAGACGAATTCGAATTTTTCGTTTCAGGTAAAGTTCTGCGGGTGAGTATCCTGATGCTAGTGGGGTCGCACGGTAGCGAAAAAGTATGTTCTGTAGTTTAATGGTTAAAGGAGTAGGATCGTCCGCTGATGCTTTTAATCTTCTTTTGAGTGTTTGTATACTCCGTTCAGCGAGGCCGTTGGTTGCCGGATGGCCTGGCGCAATGAATTTTTGAAAAATCCCTCTTTCTTTGCAGTGTGACTGGAACTCTTCGCTTTTGAAGATTGTAGCGTTATCGGATACCAAAACTGATGGATATCCATGAACTGAGAAGATATTTTCAAGAAGTGTGATAGATGATGAAGAAGATGGAGCATCTCTGAGTGTGCGAACTTCGGCCCATTTGGATTTTGCGTCAACACACATGAGAAAATAACGATTTTCGAATGGACCTGCGTAGTCAATATGTAGTCTCTCCCAGTTGTCCTCTGGTTGATCCCATGGGTGGATTGCAGCTTTCTGGGGATTATGGCGGACTTTTGCACAGGATTCACAGCTTTTGACGAGTGTTTCTATGTCTTTGTCTAATCGTTCCCAATAGACATATCGCCTGGCGAGTTGTTTCATTTTAGTTACCCCTAAGTGTGACTCATGAAGCTCTTCCAGGATTGGGCGTTGGAGTGTCTTTGGAATAACAGCACGATCCATCCTGAAAAGCATTCCATTTGAAATTGTGAATGGTTCATCCCTTCGACTATTTCTTAGATTCGTCATAAGGGCTTGGAGTTCGGGGTCATTCGCCGTTTCTTCAGTGATGGTTTCAGCAGTTATAGCTGAGCTTGAGATTTGAAGAAGTGTTTCAGCATATAAAGCGTTGACTTCTTCATTCATTATTGTATCTCGTGATTTGGACGTTTGAGGAATTGGAGCACGAGAAAGACAATCGACATTCCCGTTGTCTTTCCCCTTCTTGCAGCGTACAGTGAAATCCAGTCCACTTAAAAAGGAGGCGTAGCGCAAGAGACGGGCGGAAGTCATCTGAGGCAAGGCGTGGTGAGGGTGAAAAATGCGAGATAGAGGCTCATTATCAGTGACGAGTGTGAAGTGTCTGGCATATACATAATTATAGAAATGTGTTGTGGCGTAGACGATAGCTAATGCTTCTCTGTCTAGCTGGCTGTAATTGGCTTCAGCTTGAGTGAGGGCACGGGAAGCATATGCAATCGGTTTTTCCTGGCCATCAACTTCATGGCTGAGAACCGCAGCAATACCCGTCGGGCTGGCGTCTGTCGTGAGGATGAGAGGCTTAGCAGGGTCGAAAGGCGTTAGCACCCGTTCACTGCACAATTCCGACTTTAGGGCTTCAAAAGTGGCTTCTGATGAGGTTGACCAGGAAAACTTCACATCCTTTCTGAGTAGACGTCGAAGCGGAAATGATTTTGTGGAAAAGTCTGGAATAAATTTGGCATAGTATGTCACCATACCCAAGAAACGCCTTAATTCTTCGACATTTTTAGGACGCGGCATGTTGAGGACTGCTTGTATCTTTTCAGGTGACTTTTGAATTTTATTGTAAGAGACGATGTGACCAAGATAGTTGATTTTTTCCTTGAAGAAATCACATTTGTTTTTGTTTAAGTGGAGGTCGTTTTCCTTGAGGCGTTCCAAACAAGCAATCAAGTTTCTGCTACATTCCTCCATTGATACTCCATGACAGATGATATCATCAAAATATGCTTCCACTTTCGGGAGTCCATGTAGTATCTGTGACAGAATTCGATTGAATTCTGATGGCGCGGTTTTAATTCCGAAACTGAGGCGATTCATTTGGAATGTGCCTTTGAGCGTAGTGATAGTTTGTATTTTGCGTCCCTCCTCATCTACTCTGAGGTGTAGGTAGGCCTTATGGAGGTCAAGCTTGCAAAAATACTTCGAATTTCTGAGGCTGTGAAGTACCTCATCAATGCGTCTAATCGGATGATTTGCAGAGACTAATCTTGCGTTGACCCCACACTTATAATCTACACAGAGACGAACCTCTCCATCTGGTTTGGGTATTACGACTAGTGGTGATCCCCAGTCGCTTGAGGATACTGGTGTAATAACACCTTGTGACTCAAGAGATGCAAGCTCTTTCTCTACTCGCTCTCTCAGTGCAAAAGGAACGTCGCGTTCACGTATGAAAATAGGTTTAGCGCCTTCTCTTAGCTGGAGTTTGACCTCCAGATTGGGTACACAACCTATTCGCTTTTCGAAAATAGTTGAGTATTGTTTGAAAATTTCCTCAATTGGCATGACAGAATTGATTGACACAGCGTAATTTGATATGACACGGTCTCTATCAACTTCTTGCAGGTTGATTCCGAGTCCACGGATCCATACTCTTCCAAGCAGTGGGTCGTATCCTGCCGGAACAATGTACAGATCTGCATTAATTTGTCTATTTTTGTATTTGACGGAGACTGTAACTTTGCCTAATGGTTTGATTATATGATCCGAGTATGAACGGAATAATATCGGTGTCGGTTGCAAACGAATATTGAGACCAAGTCGGTTGAAGTCGCTCTCTGACAGAAGGGAGAATTTAGCACCTGAATCAACTTCAAATACTTGATGTCGATTGTTTAGTGAGACTGTAATGAAAAACTTGTCAGCGCTTGGCCCAACTTCATAAATGTCCTCAGCGCAGTCTTCTATACGACCTATGCCATATTCTGAGCCGGAGTCTGACTCATACTGAGGGGGTTGGGTCGAGACAGCATTAGTTTTCGATTTTTGGAGAAGCGTGGTGATACAGACCTTGGTCACGTGGCCAATTTTACTGCATGAAGTGCATTTCAGAGAGTCACGATCAATTCTGCAGTCACTTGACCTGTGATTCGATCTCCCACATTTGAGGCATAGTCCATCAATGCCCAAAGAGCGATAATCAACTCTACTCCTATTATGTTGGGACTGTGATCGTTGACGTCGATGTGGACTTGTGTTAGGGGTTTTGTAAGAGTGAGACATTTGACTTGACCCTCTGCCTTTTTCCACTTTATTTGTGTCACTGTTGATGAATGAGGAATTGTCAGGAGGTTGTGATTTGAGTTGACTGCTCTCTATACGAGAAGCTTCGAGTGCTGTAGCTTTTTTTAGTAGTTCGTCAAACGTTTTGAGCGAGGACTGTTGTAAGAGTTGTTCGCGAATCCAGTTGTCTTTCAGACCTCTGATGAATTGTGCGCGAAGAAAAGTGTCAGCAATTGAAATTTTGGATGTACATGTGCATGTCACATAAAAATCACAGTCTCTAAGATTTCCCTTCAGGGAGGCTACGAATTCCGAAATAGATTGTGAGGGTTGTTGTGTTGCACTTAAGAAGTAATGCTGGGCAACAACTGTGGAGACAGGTGGAGACAACATGTTTTTGAAGTGCTGAACCAGATTTTCAAAAGCGATACCTTTGATTGGCTTGTCAGGGCCTAATAATGCGGCCAAATTGTTGTAGTGTGTAGAACCAATTGAAGCACACAGGAGCTGAGCTTTTTTAACGGTAGAATCTACATTTTTGAGACTACAATAGTTTTCAAAGCGTTCTAAATATGAGATGAATCGCTCCTTTTTGGCGTCATAGATTTCAAATGGAGTTAGTTGAGGAATTGGTGTAGGATTTTGCGCTCCCAATGCGGTTGTCAACACCGAGAGGAACTGTTTGAATTGGGCCTCATCCATATTTCAAATTTCACTTTTCGATATCACGAATGGCTTCGGGAATTTGAGTTTGGTGTCTGTTGTCACCAGGACCACTAGTACAGATCTTGAATAAGGTAGGGTAAATACCTGCAAAAATAAATTCCTCGAACACTCGATGAGATTTGTGGCTAATGAAAAGAAGTCGAGGCTGGCTGACGTGAGACTTGAAACTGAACGGCAACTTACATCCTCGTCGCCAACTTGTTGTGACTGAATGAAATGAATTGAATTGCACGCGTAAAAAGATGTATATTCACATTTTAGATTGAACCGAAAAAACAGAAAAACCTGGTTGACAAGTATAAAAAGTCAGACAAGACAACGGTCAGTAACACATACACAAAATAATGATGCACTGGAGTACAATAGGAATCAATTAGTTCTCATTCCTTACTACCGAGAGTACACCGTTAGATGGTAGTGTGGTATTTACGTCCTTTCTCCCCTTCGGGGAGAAAGCGCGTAAATACCACACGGTAGTGAAGTAGGTACTAACACGTGGACAAGTGTAGTATTTGTGTGCTATCTCCTGCACATGAATACTACACAAGTTAGTACATAACAACCAGCCGTTCTCGTGGAGAAATCGTCTCTCGAAAATTACAGAACTTTTCGAGTTTAGAATGTATGTTGTCAAGAATGTATTGAAATGTATCCTTTCTCATTCGAAAATAGGAAAAGTGGTGGTCATCGTCGATTTGAAGATCATTCCACAAATGAGAAAATTCACCGAACTCGTTCCTCTTGGCGTTTATGTGATTCACCCACATTTCCCGTCTTTGTTGATTTTGCCTGTGCCTGATACGTCGACGAATCAAAGGTGATAGTTCCAAAGCGAAAAATTCGTCATCAGAATCATCAGAAAAGTAGTTCCGAAGGGCCATCTCGTCTATTACGAATCCGGACGAATACTGAGGCAATGGACGAGAGGCAATCGCACGATTTCGGACGAACGGCGTTCGTCAGAATTCGTTGCTTCGCAGTTCGCAGCTTTCCGCTTCCAGTGGACGAGAGGCCTAAGTTCGGTTCTGTTGGACACGCAGTGGGTTAGAATCCACGTGTGGCCGAATTGGTCTTCATTCCCTCATTTCCCAAAAAAAGGTAATTTCCAAAGTAATTCTTTCTCTTGCGCGTATTTTTTTTATAGCAAATGCTATACGCTTTTGATTTTATTATATATGTCACACAGTGGAAACTTCTTTTTCGGTGAATAGAGAAAATTATTATATTTGGCGACTTTTGCAATAATGACAATTTTTTTTCAATAAGAAAAATCTTGGTAACATCGAACATCTTGATTAAACTTCAACTATGAACGTTGGAGGCGGGTTTCTTCTAAGACTCCCCCTCACTAGCTGCTGCCCAGTCCTAGTCTCCTACGGAACTCGTAGAGTTTCGGGCCAGGTAGTGCCTTCGTGAAGATGTCCGCTGTCATCTCGTCGGTTGGACAGAATTCCAGTTGTACGTCTTTGTCTTCGATGGCTTCTTTGATGAAATGTTCTTTTATATTAATGTGCTTCGACTTAGACGTGACCACTGGATTTTTGGCCCAACTTATCGCACTTTGACTGTCGGTTTTGATGTTGACCGTGTCTTGTGCGATGTGCAGATGGTTAGTCAGGTACTTGAGGTGCATGGCCTCCTTTGCCGCTTCGGATAGAGCCATGTACTCCGCGTGCGTCGTCGATCCGGCAACTGTTCGCTGTTTCCGAGCTTCCCAGCTTACTGCAGTTCCGTTTAGCTGAAAACAAAAACCTGTATACGAACGTCCGTCGATCTTGCAGCTTCCGTAACTTGCATCCGACATACCGCGGAGCTCTGTTTTGCCAGTTTTCCGGTATTGAAGGGCAAGTTTTTCCGTTCCTTTGAGGTATCTGAGTATGCGTTTGGCGGCGGCCCAGTGATCGCTCCTGTAGCACGCGTTGAATTGCGACAGGTAGCTGACTGAATATGAAATGTCTGGTCTGGTCGCCGTTGCCAAATACATCAGTGACCCTATCAAACTCTGGTATGGTACATCTGGCAGCTCCCCCTTTTTCGGGACTTCCAAATCCAGGTGTATTTCCATCGGAGTTTTGCAGGTTTTGGCTTGAGTCATTCTGAATTTCTCAATCAGTTTTTGGATATATTTCTCCTGACTCATTCGTACACCTCCATTCTGGTCTCTTGAAAATTCAATGCCGAGACAGTACTTCAGCTCCCCGATGTCCCGCATCTCAAAAGTTTTTGTGAGGTCTTTTTTCAGTCTTCTCACTTCTTCTTTGTTTGACGATGCAATTACTAGATCGTCTACGTACACGGCGAGGATTATCTGGTCTCCCCCTTCTCCCCGTACGTAGAGGCAAGGGTCTGCGAAAGAGGATTTGAATTTCAACTCTTTCAATCTTAAGTCGAGTTTCTTAAACCATTGACGACCGGCTTGTTTTAGTCCATACAAAGCTTTCTTCAAGGAGCATACTTTGTTGTTGTACCCATTTTTTGCAAGGTCTTCCATCATCTTTTTGGTCTTTAGAAATATAGTTTGGTCCTCATTTTCGCATTCGTCAATTAATATTTTCTGCAGGTATGTCTCCAGCCCCTCTGGTACTTTCATGAAGATTTCTTCGTCCAGAGTTCCGTTCAGATATGCGGTTGTGACGTCTAGCTGGCTTAACTGGAGGTTGTTTTCAGCCGCTAGACTCATGAGCATTCTGAGCGATTTCATTTTCACAACTGGAGAATATGTTTCGGCAAAATCAACCCCTGGGCGTTGGGAAAATCCTTGAGCTACCAGACGAGCTTTCCGGCGCTCAAGCGTCCCATCGGGGTTTAGCTTTTCTTTCAGGATCATTCGGTATCCAACCACATTTCGATTTTGTGGTTTTGTCGCAATTTCCCAGGTTCCATTTTTGATGTGTGCCCTTATCTCCGATTTTATGGCATCTTCCCAAACTTCCTGATTTTCTACTACTTCTTGACAATATTCATCACAGGCAAAATTTACTTCATAGTCGTGCATCCAGGCTGGTAAATACCTTTCTCCTGCTGACCTGAGCTGCATGAGTAGTGGCTCATTCTTTTGGTTAGCAGCAGTGCCTCCGGAAACCTTAGGATCTTCGCCAGGTTCTTCATATTCTTGATCCTCTTGACTGGTTTCTTCTCCCGAGTCTTGATTCTCTGGATCGTCTGAAACTTGATTTTCCTGTATTTCAGGTTCTTGATTTTGGTTCTCCTGAATTTCAGATTCTTGTATTTGTGGTATTTCTTGTATTTTTGGTATTTGTTTTATTGAGGGATCTTGACACTCTGGAATTTGTATTCCACTCATTGTCGTTTTAGATGTACATTCTTTTTCTAGCAACTCTAACTCCACTTTTTTTGTGTAGTAGGGCTGATTGATGAATTTGACATCTCGCGCTATGATCACCTTCCTTAGGTGTTGTACCCATACTCTGTATGCTTTCGAAATTTCAGAATATCCTACAAATACCCCGTTTATCGCTCTTGATTCAAATTTTCCTTTGTTAGTTTTGTTCAAAACGTACGCTTTCGCCCCAAAAATCTGTAGATGTCGCACTGATGGTTTCTTTCCTACCCACCTTTCGAATGGCGTATCTCCATCAATTGATTTTGACGGGCATCGATTTGTCAAGTAATTAGCGCAATGCACGGCCTCAGCCCACAGAAAATTCGGAATGTTTGCCTCGAGCATTAAACATCTAGCTTTTTCTAGAATTGTTCGATTTTTTCTTTCAGCCAAACCGTTTTGCTGTGGAGTTCTTGGTGCAGACAACCGTCTTTGTATTCCACATTTGGTCAAGTACTCATTGAACTCTTTATTTATGTATTCAGTTCCATTGTCGCTTTGTAAAAATTTAATTTTTGCGCCCGTGAAATTTTCTGCTTCATTTTTGAACTCTTTAAAATAGCGGAGAACTTCATTTTTGTGTGTGAGAAAATATATTCGGGTATATCTCGTGTACTCATCGATGAAAGTTACGAAAAATCTACGACCCCCTGGCGTGGCGACCCTCATAGGTCCAACAACGTCTGAATGGATTATGTGAAGTTTTTCTTTTGGTCCATCTCTCGAAACTTTCGTGTATGGTTGTCTTGTTAACTTTCCTCTTATACACGTCTCACAGTCCTCTAATGCTGCATTGGAATTGAATTCTAGGCCCTGTAGCTTTTGTTTTTCTTTTGCTAATTTGATATCTGCGACATTCAGGTGTGCAAGTTTCTTATGCCACAACCTAAGATTTGTGTCTGTACATTTTGTTACCAGATTTGTGTTTTCTGATTTGTTCTCTTCAATGTAATACAATCCATCTTTTCTTACAGCTCTAGCTATTAGGTTTCTGTGTTTATCTCTAATTTCAGCTTTTTCCTTTTGGAATATGACAGTAAATCCTTTTTCTGCTATTTTTCCAACTGATAGCAAATTTGAAGTTAAGTTTGGTATTAGCAGTGTGTCTGTCAAATTGATCATATCTTTGTTTTTCAGCTCCAATCTCATAGAACCTTTCCCTGTGATTGGGGCGATCTGTCCATTCGCCAACTTCACTCCTCCTACAGTTTGAGGCGTCAACTTGTTGAATCTAGATTCTTCTGAACACATATGCGAAGTTGTACCACTGTCTAGGCACCAATCTTTTGACGTGAATACGGGTGCTACCGTGGAACAGATTTCTTCTACTTTGAACGTGTTGTCTTTCTTTTTCTTGAACCTACAGTCTTCGGATTTATGGTTTATCCTACCGCAATGTTCACACTTAGATCTGGCCTTGAAATTGTGACTCTGACTCGAACTATTACCCTTTTGATTATTATGGTTTGGTTTCTTACCATTTCGTTTGCTGTAAAAAGCTTCTTCGTTTCTCACTCGTGAATGGTCGCTACTCCTTGCATCAGCCTCTTCTAGTATTTTTATTTTGAGATCTGCAGGTTTTGGTAGCGTATCACGGCTTTCGATCGCGACCCTGAAATTTTCATAGGACGGTGAGAGACTGTACAACATCATTATGCTGAGTAAATCGTCATGAATGTTTATGCCCATGTCTTTCAGTTTGTCGACTGCGTCGGTGAACGAATTTAGGTGCTCTCGTATTGAATCACCCTCTTGCATTTTCTGCACTACGAGTCGTTTTAGTAATGTGGCTTTACGCGCCGGTCCTTCACTCTGATACACTTTCTTTAGAGTGTCCCAAACATCTTTTGACGTCAGGCAGTGTTTGACCTGTTTTAGTTCACTGGAAGAAATTAGTAACATAAGTTCAGACTTAGCTTTGCCGTCTTCTTTTTTCCATATTTTTCTTTCCTCAGCAGCTGTTTCAGTAGGCGCTGGGATTTCTCCATTGACGTATTCCCAGAATCCAGCTCTGTTCAAAACATGCTCGGCGTGGATTACCCAGGTGTCGTAATTCTCGTTTGTGAGTGATTCTACTTTGGTAGTACTTACGGCCATTGCAGTCTTATCCCTTTTTCACCAGTGTGTCTGTGCTCATAACCTATTATATATGTCACACAGTGGAAACTTCTTTTTCGGTGAATAGAGAAAATTATTATATTTGGCGACTTTTGCAATAATGACAATTTTTTTTCAATAAGAAAAATCTTGGTAACATCGAACATCTTGATTAAACTTCAACTATGAACGTTGGAGGCGGGTTTCTTCTAAGAGATTTCATGCTCATTTTTATTTATAGAAGAATAACAGTAATTAAAAAAAAAATAAAAACCTTGAAAATTTCATTCCCTCACTCTTCATTCCCTCATTTTTTCGAAAATTTTCAAAAGTGAGGGAATGAATAACGTTAAAATAAATGTAATTTACCGTACTTGAATGTCATGTGGGTCATCGAATTTTATGAATAGATTCTGTTTTTAAATTGTTACTGGAATGAAAGAAAAGGTAATAAATTACCTTTTCTTTCAATTTACCAATCTGCTGGTGAATTTCGGTTTGTTATTCAGTAATAAACCATTGTAATCGCTCGAAAAAAAATTTTTTCTAACGCCCCTAAAATCTTTTGATTGAAATTGAACCAAAAAGGGATCAGTAGGTATAATTACGAATATATTACGCCAGTTTTTATATTCATTAATTGAGGCTTGATCAGTTTCAGAAGCCTTGTAGTTCCAAGCGTTGGGATTTCAAAGGTCATTTTTAAAGATTAGGGTTACCCTCTGAGATTTTGTTGATTTAATACGGTAGGTAGGTACGTTTAATAAGTTAATATGTACCCATTACATATCTGCTGTTGGTAGCTATGTATTTTTACACAACTCTCTTTGAATTCAGCTGTTTCTTGTCTCTGACAGGAGGAGCCTTAATTCGAGGTATTACTACTGCAACAATGGCTCCCAAGCCGAAGAACAAGGACAAACAACAGCAAAAAGAAAAAAAGAAACAATATGACAGACTTCGCCGCGGAATCATGAAAAGTGATCCTGAGAAAGCTCTAAAACTGAAACTGAAGGAGCAAGAGAAGTACAGAAGGAAGAAAGAAAAAAATCAGGTGAAGCTAGAAGCAGAAATGTCCGAGCGAGAGAAGAGAGCTGTGAGGAAAAAATGGCGAGAAAGAAGCCTAGCGTATTTGAAAAGAAAAAGAGAAAAAGAGCAGCAAGGCATGCCACGTACAGTAGGGTGGATCGATTTTCCAACAATTTGTTTTCTTACTTCCAATAGGTAAAATTTGCTGCCTTTTAGGCCTGATAGAACACCCCTAAAAGGGTTTTGAAAAAAATTAATTCCTTGAGGTTCCATACCTCACGTGAAGTTTTATTTGTTCACTAAAAACCCTGCTTTGACTTTTTACTTGGGTTTCTCCTTCCTCCCAGTTCCCCGGTCGAACTTTTCAGGTCTTCTGTATTAAAGGATTTTGGAATAGAAGCAAAAATGACGATTGACCGAAATAAACTGCGACGAGCTCGTCAGAAGGAGAGGTTGACCAACAGTCGTTGTTAGGGGTAAACGCCACATTGTCAGTATTTTTTATGATGGTCGCAAAGACAAAACGATCACCAATGTTCAAAAAGGAGCCACACAGTCCATGATTACCGTAACTGAGAGCTGGAAGAACCAGGTTCCAAATTCTTGGGGCACACAGCTCCGGCTGGCGGGTCTGCTTCTGGGATCGTTAAGGCAATTACCGAATTTATAATAGACAACGAGATTGACACAAGTGCTCTCTGCGTCGTTGGTTGTGATGGAACTGCAGTTAATATGGGCCGGAAAGGTGGATTTATTGCTGAACTGGAAAAATATTATTGCATATCATTCCAGTGGATGATTTGCTTTCTCCTCACCAACGAATAACCTTTAAGACACTGCGGCATTTGGATGGGGCAACCACTGGGCCCCACACTTTTCAGGGGGGATTGGAGAAAAATTGGAACATTGTGAGGACATGCCTGTAGTTAATTTTGAGCCTGTAGCTCAAATTTACCTCCGATGAACATGGATTTTGATTTATCAACTGATCAAAAGTACCTTCTCGACATTGTGAATTCTGTGGATAGTGGATCAGTAGCAGACTCTCTTATACACAGAAAACCTGGGAAAATGTCTCATGCACGATGGCTTACCGCAGGGAGTCGTATTCTACGTCGCCATGGTGTGTCCTTCAGATGCTTTGAAGACTTTGGTTGAATACATTATGAATTTTTACGCCCCGATGTGGTTCACCATCAAAATGAATCCGTCATTCAAGGATGGGCCCAAACATTTATTCAAGATGATAACCCTTTCATGATACCTCCCCATCAGACTGAAGAGTGTGATTGATCCGGTCATCCAACGTGATGGTTTTTGGGATCACTCAGAAAATTTACTGATGGCCATGTTGTTCGACAGTAATTCTGAAGTAAAACAAAAAGCCGTTCAAATAATCCAGCGAGCCAGACAGACCCCGACTATGACGCCAAGGAGCTTCAAGGTGCCAACAATAAACTTTGAAGCTGAAGACTACACCAAACTCATCGACTTTGATGCACTTGAGTCAAGTGCACTTGACTTGAGGTCAATGTTGGGTTTTATGAGTAAAAACACTTGTAGATAAATGGATTTACTTTTTTAATGGAACATGAGATGCTAAAAGTACACGAGAAAAATAACGACTGGAGGACATCAGATATGTAGCAGGTTAGGGAGGTTTCACAGTTTACCTATTTCCCGTTGCAGGGTTGCCTAAGTGACAATTATCCCGCACTAATATGAAATTATCGTATTCAACATCCCCCTGTAATTGTCACTTTCCTTAACATCAAAACATAATATAACATATAGTCTATTTACATACTTAACTGTCAGGCAATAGGTACTGCAAAAATTATTATTTTAAGAATCTTAAATTGTAACACATTACTCATAACATATGTAGTTCTAGGGGTTTGACATCAAGAATAATAATTAATTGGAACTGACATGAAGAAGGAATAATTGGAATTATTCCAATCTCTCATAATTAGCCAACAGAGTAAGTGACAGTTTGTTCTCTAAATTTCTCGAATTTAACAGAGTTTAGGGGTTTGGTTAGCATATCGGCTATTTGTGAGTTGGTATCGCAGTAAATCAGTTTCAAATGGCCTTCATCGACCTTTTCTTTAATATAGTGAAACCTAACATCGATGTGCTTAGATTTCCTATTGATAACACCATTATTTACTAAATTTATGGCACTCTGATTGTCCACATTGAGTATCACTTCAGTTGACGTCCCACTGAGTTCTTCTAAAAAGCTTTTTAGGAACATCAAGCTCTTGGTAGCTTCAGCGGCAGCGATGTACTCCGCTTCAGCAGTCGACGTGGCTGTGATGGGTTGGCGTCGTGAAACCCAGGAAATCGGACCACCATTGTAAAATATAATAAATCCTGTCGTGCTTCTGCGGGTTTCTTTATCTCCTGCATAGTCAGCGTCGGAGTATCCAATGAGAATATTGGAGTCTTTATTATCCAAAGAATAGGATATTCCCATGGATTTTGTTCCATTGATATACCTCAATGTTCTTTTTAGATTCTGCACGTCAGTATGTGAGGGGTTTTCAACATGACGACCACATATTCCAATTGCGAGCGCCAAATCGGGCCTTGTCTTTGTGGAAAGGTATAAAATGCTACCCACTGCTTCTCTGTAGGGAAAAGTTACCTCCTTTCGCTCAATCTCAGGAACGTGTGGCTTTCCCACGATAAGAGGTGTTGAGACAGGTTTTGAGTCGCTCATACGGTATTTTTCAACCATTTGTTTAGCATAGTCTTCCTGGAACAATTTCAGCTTTTGATTTGAAATTTCAAAATTGATACCCAAATAGTTGTTCGGATTTTCATCGACGGTTATTTTAAATTCACTTTTTAGGGTTTCAATTATTTTTAGCATCTGATCAATATTGGATCCAGCAATCAATCCGTCATCTACAAATATTGACATGAATATTGTGTGGTCCTGATTCACAAACACACACTGTTCCGTTTTGAGTGCTGTGAATTGGTGCTGACGTAGAAAATTAGTAATTCTTCTGTTCCACTGAGCAGGGGCTTGGCGAAGTCCGTATAGAGATTTCTGCAGTTTACAAATTTTTGTATTATCATTATACCCTTCTGGAAGCTCCATGTAAAGCTCTTCTTTGATTGAGCCATACAGGAAGGCTGTTTGGACATCGAATTTCATCATTTTGTAATTTTTCTTGGCTGCATACGCTATCATGGTTCTCAAGGCCTCAGTGCTGACTACTGGACTGAAGATATCATGGTAGTCAACTCCAGCTTGCTGCTGACAGCCCCTGACTACCAAGCGAGCTTTGAAGCGCCCATCATCCTTCAGCTTAAACACCCATCGGCTTGTAAGGATCTTCTTATGTCTTGCTTCAGATCGGTTGACTAGTTTCCATGTCTGATTTTCTTCATGAGCCTGCTTTTCTTCTTCTATAGCTCTTTTCCAGTTAACAGCGTCGTCTCCTGTAGTAGCTTCTTCATATGTGAGTAAAACGTAGTCATTTAATTTATCAGGCTTCCTCTTGGTTCTTTTTCCTCTTCCTAAGTCATTTTCATTTCCAGGTGTTGGGTTATCCTCCTCTCCTTCAGAGCTTTCAATAGCTGAGGATTCCTCTCCATTGCTGTAGGCGTCACTTGACTCCACCATGCCATCTGTTGATTCGATTACATAATTTCCATTGTCTGAGTGCTCATCTTGTGAATCGTCAATGCAGAATGACAATAGCTTCGGTTTTTTAGATTCATCGGAGGTATATAGTTCCTGGGTAAAATCAACATCACGAGACATTATAATTTTTTTCTTGATTGGGTCCCACAGTCTGTAACCTTTTGTTCCATAACCGACAAAGGCGCATTTCTGAGAGCGTTTGTCAAGTTTCTTCAAATAACCAAGTTTTTTGGCATAGGCGATAGAGCCAAACAATTTTAGGTTAGACATATTGGGTTTCTCGCACAACCATTTTTCGGCTGGTGTGCACTTCAAGCATGAAGTTGGACTTCTGTTGAGTAGATGGGTTGCTGTATACAGTGCTTCTCCCCAGAGTGATTTATCAAGGTTTGAATCATAGAGTAAAGCACGCGTTTTCTCCATTATTGTGCGGTTAAGGCGTTCTGCCCGGCCGTTTAGCTGAGGCGTGTGTGGAATCGTATAATCCAGAACAATGCCTCTGTCCTTACACCAGTTTTTCCAGGCCGTTGATACATATTCTCCTCCATTATCTGAGCGAATCATGTAAACATTGGAGTCCCAGTAGTTCTCAGCTTCTTTGATGTACTCCTTCAGTGCGCCCATGGCTTCATCTTTCTTTTCAAGTAAGTAGACTTTGGTGAAATGAGTATAGTCATCTAGCACCGTTATGAAATACTTCTTTCCGTCCCACGTTTTACACTCAACTTCAACCAAATCGGTGTGAATGAGCTTCAATGGCTTTTCCGCCCGTTTTTCATTCTTGGGAAACGATTTTCTTGACTGCTTAGCCATCTGGCATGTTTCACAGACTACTTTATTATCAGGTACGATGGTGTTCTTATCAAGACCAATTGCCATTTTGGAAAGCTTTTCCATATTTTTCCAGCTCAGGTGACCCAATTTCTTATGCCAGTCCATAGACAAAGGCGTCTCAGTCGAGGTGTAGGCAGTTTCATCAAAATCTGGACAAATATCCATGAGATACAAGCCTGAGGTAGTCTGTTTTCCTTCTAGCACAATTTTACCATCTTTCCAGATCCGTACCTTATTGTCAGAAAATGTTACTTCACCCCCGTTGCTAGTGATGGCTGGAACACTAAGCAGATTTCTATCAAGTCCTGGGATAAAGAGGACATTATTTAGATCACACTTGGCTGCGACAATTTTTCCAACGAGTTTTGCTTCCAGGCACTCGCCTTTCTTTGAGGTATGTATGACGCGAGAAATGCTTTTTCTTTCAATCAGTAATTTTTCACTTCTGACCATGTGTGAGGTAGCGGCAGAATCGAGGACGAAAATAGTGTCCTGACTTTCACAGGTTAAGAATGCTTCACCTGTTTTCTCCTCGACACTTAAGAAGCTTACTTTATTTTCTTCAGTTTGTTTTTTGTCATCTTTCTGTTTCTTCTTGAAAAAACATTTATTTTCCGGGTGGTTTGTTTTCTTGCAGTGAGTGCAGGGAGGGAATGTCCGAGTCGTTTTCTTGTTATTTTTCTTGTTTTTGTGGCAGTCTCGAAACAAATGAGATTTTGAGTCGCACCCAAAACATTTAAACTCGTTCGTTTTAAACGCCACTGAAAAGTTCTCCGTGCATACAGAATAGCGCTTTTCGTCCCTCAATAAACGAGCTTTCAAATTCGCCAGCGTTTTTTCTTCCTTGGAGGCAGAGTCCCAAGCGGTAGAAAAATGTGGCTGGAACGACTTAGGTAGAATCGACATTATGCGAGCAATATGCATGTCATTGTCGATCTTTTCTGACGAGGCGTTCACCTTGACAACTATATTCTCCAAAAGACTTAAATTCGTTGCCATATCTTTAGATGAATCAAATTCGAATCGGAAGAATTCCTCTAGTAAAGTATTCTGCGCCTGTGTTTGATCCCTCATGAACAAACCCTCTAACGTATCGTACATTTCGGCCGCAGTTTTGCAATTTATTATGTGAATCTTGAGTTTCTTATCGATCGTGAACACGATTATTCTTTGTGCCTTAGCATCATCTTGAGCCCATTTAGCTTTATCTTTATCTGGCGATTCGTCCTTCGGCTTACACTTCGCGTTGAAAACGACATTATCAATTGCCGACGCGCGCAGCAAAACAGAGATATCGAATTTCCACATAGTGAAACTCTGGTGATCAACCAACGTTTCCACGGCGGACAATTCCGAATCTTTCGTGCTCATCATGAGTGATTTTAGGCGCAAGCGAAATGTATAGGTTAACAAACTTACCACAACGACAGATAGTTGAGCAGAGGTTTTACCGATCTTATCACTTACGTTTTTCAACAAATAACTCTCACGCACTTCCTAGCGCATTACGGAACGTCTGGGCCCGATAACCTGTTGGGTTTTATGAGTAAAAACACTTGTAGATAAATGGATTTACTTTTTTAATGGAACATGAGATGCTAAAAGTACACGAGAAAAATAACGACTGGAGGACATCAGATATGTAGCAGGTTAGGGAGGTTTCACAGTTTACCTATTTCCCGTTGCAGGGTTGCCTAAGTGACAATTATCCCGCACTAATATGAAATTATCGTATTCAACAGTCAAGTGACTTGACCTCGTCTTGGAACCTCAATTGACCAAAACAATGTGCCCTGCCTTAACTGATGAAGAGCTCCAGAGCATCCCATCCTTACCGTGTCACACACAGGCAGTGGAAAGATGCTGGTAACTGAAGCGTCACAGAAGGTGTGTGGGGCGCAAGCACGAGATGGCTACATATTCAATGCCTTAGAGTCTCAAAAGAAAAATCCCAAGCTTGATTCAAAGAAGGATCTTGTCTGACCGAGTGACTCATTCGCATCATTTTATCAATCAACTGGCTCCATAAAATATAATATTATACAATTATACAGCTGCTTTTTTGGATTTTTTCACGATTTGAAATTGTTCGTTCCCATACTGTTTGTGTTTCATAAGCATTCTGAGGGATTAGCAAAATTTTTGCGGCAATTGGGGGTTCTCTCGAGATTTTCCTCAAGAGGGCATATTTCGTATGAGTTATGGAGCCTGAAGGAAATTTTTGTCAGGGCCCCTATTTTTACCTAGCGTTTTTCAGGCGAAAAGGCAAGATAATTTCGCTATTGCATAAAAAAATGAGGAAAAAAATTGTTTTTTGCCAAAATCGATCCACCCTAACGTACAGCTCTGAACACGTCACTTTCCTGCTGTGGGTCTACATCAACCCCCTCATCAAGTCAAAAAAAAGCAGGCAGAAAGAGAGTGAGGCTTGTCCTGGGACACGAAACGAGAGGCGGGTCTTTTACAGATGCAATGCAATGTCCTTACATCGCCTCAGCAATATCTTGAAGATGGAAGGGAAAAAGGAGGCAGTTTGTTTGCTTTCATTTGTGAATGCTTCGTTGAAGGGAAGAGCGCGTTTTTTGAGCTAGGTGGTGGATGGTTGTTTATTGCTCTGGTATCTTGATATATTAATGTGTTGTGTTAGGTTTAAGAATATAAACTGTACTGAACATTTTTTTGAAGTGATATACCTACCTAATATTAAGTGGATAAGTTTCGTTTTACCAAGTGGATAAGTTTTCGTTTTTCACACTTGCTGTGACACAGTGTTTTCCTTGTTTTCTTGTTTCTTTTCTTTCCTGTATATTAATCATGTTTCATGCCACTCTTTGTAATGGTCGTAAGACTTATACAAATAAATTTATGATAAATAAATAAGAGAGTGAGGCGTGCCCAAACCCAAACAGCAAGAGAAAACCAAAGATTGAGAACGGAGATCCTGAAGCTCCGTCGAAAAAAATGAGGCTATAAGGAAGTTGTTCAAAAGAACGCCTTGGAGAAAAGTGCAGATCCAACTTCACCAAGAAAAGTCGTGAGAAATTTGATGGAAAGTAAGGACAACTGCATCATTCGAAAAAAATTACTCCAAGGTGAAGTATTGGCGAGACAGCTGAATGACAGTTTCAGAAGATTGAAATCTAAAAGAGCCAAACGATTTATTGCCGACGCGTTGTCGCAGGAAAATGGTTTGCTGAAAAAATATGGGCTGCTCACCAAGTACAACTTTCTGAAGTTACAACAACAAGAACTGGAGTTACACTCGATACTTTTCTCAGGCATGGATGCTTCCCCTGAAAATATTCCCATGCTTAGTCCTCTTGAGAATGTGACTAGTCACGTACTGAATGTAGCACCAAATATGACAATGAATGTTCCTAATCATGATATTAATTGCGATGTTATGATGATGCTTTCGAAGGATGACGATAACGATTGTAATGATAAGATTGATTTCTCTGGGCAGGAAGGACTGATTTTAAACTCAGGCTTATGCTATAAGTGCGGTGGCTCAATTACTTCAAAGCGTCCGGGGATTTCTTGTGACATATGTGAGAAGATTATCAGATAATCTTCTCACATATGTCACAAGAAATCCCCGTATTATGCAACAATCGTCTAACTCGCAAAAGTCAACTTTTCAGGAGAGGTGTTCAAAGATTGAGGTGTTCCGAAAAGGTGAATGTCTTAGTTTTGAATGGGCTTCCTTTGACCTAAAATCTCAAGTATTGCATATTCATTCTAGTTTTCGGATCAAAGAGTTGAAATTTCACTAAATCGGCGGTTTTCAAGGGCTAATCAGTTGTTGCAAAACGCCTCAGCTTGCCCCTGTGGTATAGTTTTGTATTGTGCAACAATGGTCTAACAGTCAAAAATCTGACTATTCTGAATAATGATAATCATAATACTCGTAAGAAATTATATAAAATCTATCCAATCATTTTAATTATTTAAAATAACGTATGAAACAGTGTTTTGGTCAATAAAAAAAAAAAAAAAAAAAAAAAAAACCTGGTGACCATAGCAGGTAGGTAACTCTCTGGTAACTTAGAAGAAAAACAGCTTACTCTTGCTGGTAAAAAAATCTGGTGAATTATTATAAATTGAACATGAAAATAAATCGTGAAAATATGTCATGAGTCTTCGTCGCCTTCTGAACTCAACCCATCCACGTCATCGATGTTTTCGTTGATTCGACAGGTTTTTAAGAAGTCGTAAAAACTCAGGGCATCTTTTGGCACAAGTTTTACAAGTTCCAAAAGATCCTTCTTCTTTTCCTTGGACAAGCTTTTGCCATGAGGCCAAAGTGGTGGTAGTTCTTGGCAGAAGATGTCGGACGAAGGTGCACATGACTGTTGCCTGTTGGATCGGCGGGAGGTCCTTGTGGCGTACACCTTATCAATTAGCTATTTCTATGGAGTTGACATAAGAAATCTGTTGTTGCGAAACTGTTACCGGTGAATCTTCGAATCAAAGACTGGTTCTCTCGTCTGTAGACCATTGTTGCATGATCGCTTTCCCCACTTACAAAGTTATGCATTAATGGTATTTCGCTTATAAAAAGTTCATTTTTGCGAAATCGCGGGAAATAACTATTGGAGGTGATGTAGATTTACCTCATGAAGCCAAAAGTAAAAAAAACTAATTTTCGAATTTTTGAGGGTTAAACGATTGTTGCATAACGCGGTCCATCTATCACTTACAGTGTGCTAATAATAATGTTGATGATAATGCAGGTATTTTTTGCTGCGCCAAATGTGATCTCACTGGATTGTTATTATCTGAACTTTAATTTTGTTTCAAAAATTTGTTAATTAGTGATTTAAAGCCGTTCAAGAATGACATTGTTTAGGCAATACCTCTGTGATTTTAGACTGTGACGTAGTGAATTAGTTTGCCTGCCATAATATGAAAATTGTTCTAGTGGTATTTAATTCCTAGGGTTTTTTGTGGGTCAGTTCGTGCCTAACCCTTTTTTTAAGTCAAAGAACTGATAAACTCTTCTTCAATTTTGGTTCCTACCTACTCGTAAATTTAGATGAGTATTATTTTGAGTTGAATAGCTCTAGAAGATTGTGGTATAATATTTTTTTTAACTTGCCTTCATTGAGAAATGTTTTTTTTTTTTTTTTTTTTTAAGTGGAATTGTGATTTACTATGGGGCGATTGATCCCACGTTCCAAGTAGTTCAGCAATACCTACAATTATAATGTTTACTGTTTCACAATAATATACTGTCATTTCATGTTTTGAAGGACCGTTTTTTCTTTAAAAAATATTCCAGTTCTCGAGTCAAATGGCAGGTTTTCACTCCCTCATTTTTAACATTTTTCACCCCCTCACTTCTCCTTCACTCCCTCATTTTTAACATTTTTTTAACCATTTTTTTCTACCATAATGAAAGGTACTCCTGTGTGGCCACTACTCAAAAAATGAACGTACTATGCCAATAAGTTGACATGAATTTTTGAAGCTCAAAATTTTAACTTTTTATTATTGAGATTTTCGGAAGTGAAATCGGTCCATCTTCGGATAATCACCCATTAGTGAAGTCTTGGGACTCGAGTATCCACCTATGGATACTACAACGACCTCGGAAACGATGAACAAAACGACGAGGTGGAGTCAATCAAACTGTACAATATTCAAAATAAGTTAACGATCTTCAGTTTGATTTTGGACATAATTTCGAAATAGAACGACGATTTTGGCAGAACGAAATAAGTTTTAAAACTTATCATCTAAATCTTAACATAAAACCGTTAAATAACGGTTTTATGTGACGAGACGTTCGTTGATTCCTCGTCCAACATCAAGTGGAAGACTATAACCTACTTGTTACCTCCCCTCAATATTGTTAACCTGCCTGTTGTGAGAGAGTTACGAGTAGCGTGTTGTTGGGTGCTATTCGTGCGAGTGTATTTAAACAGCCAAATTCATATCAAAATATCATCAACATCAGTCGAGTGGTCAGTGTCACAGGTTCACAGTGAAATTTCCACAAGTTTTTGTCGGTTTTGTTGACTGTGAGCGGTCCGTCGACGTTGGTACAGGTGCAGTGTTCCTGATGGCTGAAGGCGCGGACTCATCAAACGCACGTGTTTCCTTTGTCAGTTCACTCGGAGGTACGAGAGATTTTCAATAGGAAAACGAGAGTATTTTCAAAAACAAATCGTCTACTTCCACTGAAATATCACGCAACTGTTAGACCGGTTTTCAGTGACGGCGCGCCGTCAGTAACAAAACAACACTCACATGTCAGTGGAAATAGACGATTCCTTCAAATACTCTTGTTTCCCTTAACGTGGGTTTCCACGAGTTCCTTCGCCTCATGATTGAGTTCGTAGAGATTTTCAAGGTAAAACTGTAGTATAACGACCTCAACCCGAATTTGTTTCTGAATCACATATTCGACTTCTGCGTCGATGACATCGGAAAATGAACGAAAATCAATCAGTTTCGAGTTGTTCGGTCGTGAAAATGTAAAAAACTTGACGTTACACCGAATTCAGAAGGCGAATAAGCTGTAGGATGAGTCCACGAGGGGGTTGTAGTCGAATCTAGTGTCAGGGAAATCGTCCAAATTCGATGTCGATTGTAAGAGAAACCTTCACCGTCAAGTCGTTATAACATCACAGTGTGGACGTGTGAGAAATAACGAGTTCAACTGCGAACAATTGTATGGAACAATTTACATGCCTTTAATAACCATTTACATTAATAATAGCTATAAAAAGTACTGAGAACCGCGTATATGGATTTACCCTCAAAACCCACTAATGACTGTTACTGGTTACCTGCCATTTTGTAGAGAACCGCTAGGCCTACAAGTACTTTTTTGGTCTCAAACGAAAGCTAATTAAATTTACTACAACTTCATCCCTTATAATATTTGACGAGGGGTGAGTATTTTAGAAGATATTCCACAAGCAATGTGACATTTTTTACAGAATTTCTCACTTTTGGGAAAAAATGGCCTTTTCTTGAAAGGATGTATCTGGAGAAAGAAGAACCGTAGAAAGGTCGCTCTGGTACCAAATTGTTGGAAATTTAGTCTTCTTTTAAAGTCAATAGGGTGACCATACCCGTCAGACCAATTCTTCATGGAGATATGGAGCAAAAACCGAAAAACGTGCGAAAATCTCGTGGTTTTTCTGCCATACCGGCAATTTCCTGGGGTCTTTGAATGTTGGAAAAACTGGATTATTACTGCTGTTTGAGGTCCAAACAACGTATCAAAAAATCAGAACGACCGGTTTTCTTGCAAGCACGGATGTACATCTTGACTGGACTAAAAACAACGTTTGTAATGTGAAAGATATTCAAAACGTCAGGTGATTTCACAGTTGAAAACAGAAAAACCCTCTCGATGTCACAGTGTATAAGTGGAGTTTCACTTCCTCGACAGACTTCAATATTCACGAGAAACAAGGGCATATTTGGGCTGATGGCAGTTACTAGACGTCGTTTCGTTTTCGCTTTCACGTGTTCATGTCGCCGTTTAATTTTTTGGTTTATTATAAAATTTAACCCCCCCCCCCCTCAAAATTTGTTGGTTTACGTTTGAAGATTCGTAGATTCCAAAAATCGAATAAAAAAACTCTGCAAATTCTTGACACAACGGTTTATTATCTTCTTTGTACAGATCACCCTTCTGTCTCGATTACTGAACGATAGATTAATTATTATTATGAATTATCATTAATTATTAATAATTATCATCAAGATGTGTAAAATATTAATATTTATTGTTGGTTATTAATAATTTTTATGCTTCATTATTGATCATTATTATTAAATACTATTCGTTGACTCGATATTTGAAAACCATGTGCTGCTTGAATCAGCTGGGCCAGTTTGAAAATGGACCCGACAGGCTGCCTCACGATTCACTCTCATGTTGACGATTTTTGATCTGCTCCAACTTTGAGCCGTCATTGTGAACGAACGGCTGGTCTTACAAGGCTGTGGGTGGTCTTAGGAAATAAACTCTATCTAAATATGAAATACCTGTCTTGTTATAGAAGATGCAGCGCCGATTGACCCTCTGAACCCTGAACTGGATCTCATGGAAGTCAAGGAGGAGGAACGAGATTCTGAAGAAGAATCAGTTATTAAGTGTGAACGTTCTTCTGCAGATGGTAAGAACTGTTTTTTGGAATCATCTAAATCGAATGTGAATGACATTGGCGACCTAATAACAGTCCTGTCTTGTTATAGAAGATGCAGCGCCTATTGACCCTCTGAATCCTGAACTGGATCTCATGGAAGTCAAGGAGGAGGAACGAGATTCTGAAGAAGAATCAGTTATTAAGTGTGAACGTTCTCCTGCAGATGGTAAGAACTGTTTTTTGGAATCATCTAAATCGAATATGAATGACATTGGCGACCCAATAACAGTCCTGTCTTGTTATAGAAGATGCAGCGCCTATTGACCCTCTGAATCCTGAACTGGATCTCATGGAAGTCAAGGAGGAGGAACGAGATTCTGAAGAAGAATCAGTTATTAAGTGTGAACCTTCTCCTGCAGATGGTAAGAACTGTTTTTTGCAATCATCTAAATCGAATATGAATGACATTGGCGACCCAATAACAGTCCTGTCTTGTTATAGAAGATGCAGCGCCTATTGACCCTCTGAATCCTGAACTGGATCTCATGGATGTCAAGGAGGAGGAACGAGATTCTGAAGAAGAATCAGTTATTAAGTGTGAACGTTCTCCTGCAGATGGTAAGAACTGTTTTTTGGAATCATCTAAATCGAATATGAATGACATTGGCGACCCAATAACAGTCCTGTCTTGTTATAGAAGATGCAGCGCCTATTGACCCTCTGAATCCTGAACTGGATCTCATGGAAGTCAAGGAGGAGGAACGAGATTCTGAAGAAGAATCAGTTATTAAGTGTGAACCTTCTCCTGCAGATGGTAAGAACTGTTTTTTGCAATCATCTAAATCGAATATGAATGACATTGGCGACCCAATAACAGTCCTGTCTTGTTATAGAAGATGCAGCGCCTATTGACCCTCTGAATCCTGAACTGGATCTCATGGATGTCAAGGAGGAGGAACGAGATTCTGAAGAAGAATCAGTTATTAAGTGTGAACGTTCTCCTGCTGATGGTAAGAACTGTTTTTTGGAATCATCTAAATCGAATATGAATGACATTGGCGACCCAATAACAGTCCTGTCTTGTTATAGAAGATGCAGCGCCTATTGACGCCCTGAATCCTGAACTGGATCTCATGGATGTCAAGGAGGAGGAAGAAGATTCTGAAGAACAACCAGTTATTAAGTGTGAACGTTCTCCTGCAGATGGTAAGAACTGTTTTTTGGAATCATCTAAATCGAATGTGAATGACATTGGCGACCTAATAACAGTCCTGTCTTGTTATAGAAGATGCAGCGCCTATTGACCCTCTGAATCCTGAACTGGATCTCATGGAAGTCAAGGAGGAGGAACGAGATTCTGAAGAAGAATCAGTTATTAAGAGTGAACCTTCTCCTGCAGATGGTAAGAACTGTTTTTTGGAATCATCTAAATCGAATATGAATGACATTGGCGACCCAATAACAGTCCTGTCTTGTTATAGAAGATGCAGCGCCTATTGACCCCCTGAATCCTGAACTGGATCTCATGGAAGTCAAGGAGGAGGAACGAGATTCTGAAGAAGAATCAGTTATTAAGTGTGAACGTTCTCCTGCAGATGGTAAGAACTGTTTTTTGGAATCATCTAAATCGAATATGAATGACATTGGCGACCCAATAACAGTCCTGTCTTGTTATAGAAGATGCAGCGCCTATTGACCCCCTGAATCCTGAACTGGATCTCATGGAAGTCAAAGAGGAGGAACGAGATTCTGAAGAAGAATCAGTTATTAAGTGTGAACGTTCTCCTGCAGATGGTAAGAACTGTTTTTTGGAATCATCTAAATCGAATATGAATGACATTGGCGACCCAATAACAGTCCTGTCTTGTTATAGAAGATGCAGCGCCTATTGACGCCCTGAATCCTGAACTTGATATCATTGACATCAAAGTGGAACAAGATTCTGAAGAAGAATCAGTTATTAAGTGTGAACGTTCTCCTGCAGATGGTAAGAACTGTTTTTTGGAATCATCTAAATCGAATGTGAATGACATTGGCGACCTAATAACAGTCCTGTCTTGTTATAGAAGATGCAGCGCCTATTGACCCTCTGAATCCTGAACTGGATCTCATGGATGTCAAGGAGGAGGAACGAGATTCTGAAGAAGAATCAGTTATTAAGTGTGAACGTTCTCCTGCAGATGGTAAGAACTGTTTTTTGGAATCATCTAAATCGAATATGAATGACATTGGCGACCCAATAACAGTCCTGTCTTGTTATAGAAGATGCAGCGCCTATTTACCCTCTGAACCCTGAACTGGATCTCATGGAAGTCAAGGAGGAGGAACGAGATTCTGAAGAAGAATCAGTTATTAAGTGTGAACGTTCTCCTGCAGATGGTAAGAACTGTTTTTTGGAATCATCTAAATCGAATATGAATGACATTGGCGACCCAATAACAGTCCTGTCTTGTTATAGAAGATGCAGCGCCTATTGACCCTCTGAATCCTGAACTGGATCTCATGGAAGTCAAGGAGGAGGAACGAGATTCTGAAGAAGAATCAGTTATTAAGTGTGAACGTTCTCCTGCAGATGGTAAGAACTGTTTTTTGGAATCATCTAAATCGAATATGAATGACATTGGCGACCCAATAACAGTCCTGTCTTGTTATAGAAGATGCAGCGCCTATTGACCCTCTGAATCCTGAACTGGATCTCATGGAAGTCAAGGAGGAGGAACGAGATTCTGAAGAAGAATCAGTTATTAAGTGTGAACGTTCTCCTGCAGATGGTAAGAACCGTTTTTTGCAATCATCTAAATCGAATATGAATGACATTGGCGACCCAATAACAGTCCTGTCTTGTTATAGAAGATGCAGCGCCTATTGACCCTCTGAATCCTGAACTGGATCTCATGGAAGTCAAAGAGGAGGAACGAGATTCTGAAGAAGAATCAGTTATTAAGTGTGAACGTTCTCCTGCAGATGGTAAGAACTGTTTTTTGCAATCATCTAAATCGAATATGAATGACATTGGCGACCCAATAACAGTCCTGTCTTGTTATAGAAGATGCAGCGCCTATTGACCCTCTGAATCCTGAACTGGATCTCATGGAAGTCAAGGAGGAGGAACGAGATTCTGAAGAAGAATCAGTTATTAAGTGTGAACGTTCTCCTGCTGATGGTAAGAACTGTTTTTTGGAATCATCTAAATCGAATATGAATGACATTGGCGACCCAATAACAGTCCTGTCTTGTTATAGAAGATGCAGCGCCTATTGACCCTCTGAATCCTGAACTGGATCTCATGGAAGTCAAGGAGGAGGAACGAGATTCTGAAGAAGAATCAGTTATTAAGTGTGAACCTTCTCCTGCCGATGGTAAGAACTGTTTTTTGCAATCATCTAAATCGAATATGAATGACATTGGCGACCCAATAACAGTCCTGTCTTGTTATAGAAGGTGCAGCGCCTATTGACACCCTGAATCCTGAACTGGATCTCTTGGAAGTCAAGGAGGAGGAACAAGATTCTGAAGAACAACCAGTTATTAGGAGTGAACGTTCTCCTGCAGATGGTAAGAACCGTTTTTTGGAATCATCTAAATCGAATATGAATGACATTGGCGACCCAATAACAGTCCTGTCTTGTTATAGAAGATGCAGCGCCTATTGACGCCCTGAATCCTGAACTGGATCTCATGGAAGTCAAAGAGGTGGAACGAGATTCTGAAGAAGAATCAGTTATTAAGTGTGAACGTTCTTCTGCAGATGGTAAGAACTGTTTTTTGGAATCATCTAAATCAAATATGAATGACATTGGCGACCCAATAACAGTCCTGTCTTGTTATAGAAGATGCAGCGCCTATTGACCCCCTGAACCCTGAACTGGATCTCATGGAAGTCAAGGAGGAGGAAGAAGATTCTGAAGAACAACCAGTTATTAAGAGTGAACCTTCTCTTGCTGATGGTAAGAACTGTTTTCTTGGAATCATCTAAATCAAATATGAATGACATTGGCGACCTAATAACAGTCCTGTCTTGTTATAGAAGATGCAGCGCCTATTGACCCTCTGAATCCTGAACTGGATCTCATGGATGTCAAGGAGGAGGAACGAGATTCTGAAGAAGAATCAGTTATTAAGTGTGAACGTTCTCCTGCAGATGGTAAGAACTGTTTTTTGGAATCATCTAAATCGAATATGAATGACATTGGCGACCCAATAACAGTCCTGTCTTGTTATAGAAGATGCAGCGCCTATTTACCCTCTGAACCCTGAACTGGATCTCATGGAAGTCAAGGAGGAGGAACGAGATTCTGAAGAAGAATCAGTTATTAAGTGTGAACGTTCTCCTGCAGATGGTAAGAACTGTTTTTTGGAATCATCTAAATCGAATATGAATGACATTGGCGACCCAATAACAGTCCTGTCTTGTTATAGAAGATGCAGCGCCTATTGACCCTCTGAATCCTGAACTGGATCTCATGGAAGTCAAGGAGGAGGAACGAGATTCTGAAGAAGAATCAGTTATTAAGTGTGAACGTTCTCCTGCAGATGGTAAGAACTGTTTTTTGGAATCATCTAAATCGAATATGAATGACATTGGCGACCCAATAACAGTCCTGTCTTGTTATAGAAGATGCAGCGCCTATTGACCCTCTGAATCCTGAACTGGATCTCATGGAAGTCAAGGAGGAGGAACGAGATTCTGAAGAAGAATCAGTTATTAAGTGTGAACGTTCTCCTGCAGATGGTAAGAACCGTTTTTTGCAATCATCTAAATCGAATATGAATGACATTGGCGACCCAATAACAGTCCTGTCTTGTTATAGAAGATGCAGCGCCTATTGACCCTCTGAATCCTGAACTGGATCTCATGGAAGTCAAAGAGGAGGAACGAGATTCTGAAGAAGAATCAGTTATTAAGTGTGAACGTTCTCCTGCAGATGGTAAGAACTGTTTTTTGCAATCATCTAAATCGAATATGAATGACATTGGCGACCCAATAACAGTCCTGTCTTGTTATAGAAGATGCAGCGCCTATTGACCCTCTGAATCCTGAACTGGATCTCATGGAAGTCAAGGAGGAGGAACGAGATTCTGAAGAAGAATCAGTTATTAAGTGTGAACGTTCTCCTGCTGATGGTAAGAACTGTTTTTTGGAATCATCTAAATCGAATATGAATGACATTGGCGACCCAATAACAGTCCTGTCTTGTTATAGAAGATGCAGCGCCTATTGACCCTCTGAATCCTGAACTGGATCTCATGGAAGTCAAGGAGGAGGAACGAGATTCTGAAGAAGAATCAGTTATTAAGTGTGAACCTTCTCCTGCCGATGGTAAGAACTGTTTTTTGCAATCATCTAAATCGAATATGAATGACATTGGCGACCCAATAACAGTCCTGTCTTGTTATAGAAGGTGCAGCGCCTATTGACACCCTGAATCCTGAACTGGATCTCTTGGAAGTCAAGGAGGAGGAACAAGATTCTGAAGAACAACCAGTTATTAGGAGTGAACGTTCTCCTGCAGATGGTAAGAACCGTTTTTTGGAATCATCTAAATCGAATATGAATGACATTGGCGACCCAATAACAGTCCTGTCTTGTTATAGAAGATGCAGCGCCTATTGACGCCCTGAATCCTGAACTGGATCTCATGGAAGTCAAAGAGGTGGAACGAGATTCTGAAGAAGAATCAGTTATTAAGTGTGAACGTTCTTCTGCAGATGGTAAGAACTGTTTTTTGGAATCATCTAAATCAAATATGAATGACATTGGCGACCCAATAACAGTCCTGTCTTGTTATAGAAGATGCAGCGCCTATTGACCCCCTGAACCCTGAACTGGATCTCATGGAAGTCAAGGAGGAGGAAGAAGATTCTGAAGAACAACCAGTTATTAAGAGTGAACCTTCTCTTGCTGATGGTAAGAACTGTTTTCTTGGAATCATCTAAATCAAATATGAATGACATTGGCGACCTAATAACAGTCCTGTCTTGTTATAGAAGATGCAGCGCCTATTGACGCCCTGAATCCTGAACTGGATCTCTTGGAAGTCAAGGAGAAGGAACAAGATTCTGAAGAACAACCAGTTATTAAGAGTGAACGTTCTCCTGCAGATGGTAAGAACCGTTTTTTGGAATCATCTAAATCGAATTTGAATGACATTGGCGACCAAATAACAGTCCTGTCTTGTTATAGAAGATGCAGCGCCTATTGACCCCCTGAACCCTGAACTGGATCTCATGGAAGTCAAGGAGGAGGAACAAGATTCTGAAGAAGAACCAGCTATTAAGAGTGAACCTCCTTCTTCCAATGGTAAGAACTGTTTTTGGTTGCTGTTTTGGTACATTCTGAACTCCCTGCCAGCTATAGGTCCGCCACAGATACTTTGCCTCCCTTTGGCGCATTCTTCTGGAGAACGTAGAACTAATTATCTCTCATCGTCAAGCAGATTCCCATGCATAAGATAATTTTTCTGGAATTTCTCCCCTCAAAAGTGACATTTTTTTATTCAAAACAACACAAGACGCCATTTCGTTCACAGAGCAGCGACCACACGAACATCAAATTTCTCACTGCTCCAATTTCCACGTGAAGGCCGACTGGATCTTTACAGTTCACGGATCCGCTACCCCCCAGGAATCCAAATTCAAAACTTTTTTTTCTGTTTTGGCAGGAGAGAAACCACACTCATGCAAGGTATGCGACTACAAGACTGTTTGGACCACTCATCTTTCAGTGCACATGAGAACTCACACAGGTACCTGCAGGTTGAGTTACTAAAACTATAGTTCCATATATTTACTCTAGTGCCACTGACTGCTTGTTATTCACATCATTGTTGAAGTGACCATCCTTTCATTCTTTTAAGTGAATGGGATGACCTCATCTTGAAGTCTACTTTGATTTGAAAAACATGTAGCTAAAGCCTCATTATGAATGACAGGGCTTCCCATCATTATTGATTGCTTGAAGATTGCACACTGTAAAACATTTAACCCCCCAGGAATCCAAATTCAAAACTTTTTTTCTCTGGTTTGGCAGGAGAGAAACCGCACTCATGCAAGGTATGCGACTACAAGACTGCTTGGTCCAGTGATCTTTCAAGGCACATGAGAATCCACACAGGTACCTGCAGGTTTAGTTACTAAAACTATAATTCCATATATTTACTCTAGTGCCACTGAGTGCTTGTAGTTCACATAATTGATGAAGTAACCATCCTGTTCAGTAAGCTCCTTGAGAGAAATAGACTGAATGAATGGCGTTTGAGGGGGGAGGAGGAGAGCAATATGGCCGTCACATGACGACATCGGTATATTGACGTAATTCAAGGTTTGCCCCTTTTCTCGGCATGTTACCCCATCTGGCATTTATAATTTGGTAAATAATATTCGGAAATAATTGTGTGTCCAGGAAATCTTGTTATAGTGATAAGTGGAAAGGCGCTAGTAGTGGGAGTAATGGGAACTAAGGAATTTGTTGTACAGTGGAACTGAGGTCTCAAGAGGCTCAACAAGCTCTGGGGGCTGAACACATCCTTTCATTCTTTTAAGTGAATGGGATGACCTCATCTTGAAGTCTACTTTGATTTGAAAAACATGTAGCTAAAGCCTCATTATCAATGGCAGGGCTTCCCATCATTATTGATTGCTTGAAGATTGCACAGTGTAACACATTTAACCCCCCAGGAATCCAAGTTCAAAACTTTTTTCTTCTTTTGGCAGGAGAGAAACCACACTCATGCAAGGTATGCGACTACAAGGCTGCTGACTCTTCTACTCTTTCAAGGCACATGAGAACCCACACAGGTACCTGCAGGTTTAGTTACTAAAACTATAGTTCCATATATTTACTCTAGCGCCACTGAATGCTTGTGATTTGCATCATTGATGAAGTAACCATCCTTTCATTCTTCTGAGTGAATAGGTGTTTTTTTCTCATATGGACGAGATTTACCTCATCTAGAATTATACTCTGAGTGATTTGGAAAATATGTAGGCAAAGCCCCATTATGAATGAGAGGTACCTGTTACATTGACAGTCACAATACCTACTTACATTTTAGGTAGGTACCTACTTATTTTTGTATCATCAACTGTTAGGTCACAAGATACAGGTACCTAACTATTCATTCCTACTAATGTTTCGATGCCCTTCCATCATTTTCTTGATGTATCAAGAAGAGTTTCAGGGAGAATGACAGTTGGGAGAGGAATTTAGTATGTAGACTTAGTAAACACTCCTGAGAATTCGATACTCTACTGGATATGAGATTTGAAATGACCCTTCCTGTATGGCCTTTTAAACAATTGTGTTGTGGAGGATTACAATTTGGAAGTCTAGAGAATGAAATCTGCAGGAAAGGGACAGCTAGCTGGTTCGCTACTCTAAATTTAATATGAGCCCCAAGGGGTTTGAAGGACCGCCAAAGGACTACCTTTGGACAAATATTGAGTAAATTTACGTCTTTACTTTGAATTTGGGAGGCTTTTCAAATGTAGAGGCCAGAAGGAGGATTGAGGGAGAGGAAAGGATCCCTGCTAAGGGTGAAAATGAGGGTATGGTGATATGGTGGCAATGATGGTGACAAAATCCTTCCTTTGTTTCACATTTGGGTGGAGGCTACAAAAGGGGGCAGATTTAATTATTTTTGAGAGGGCAGGAGCAAAGTGGCTCAAGGGCTTCTACATGGGAACAGCAGTCACCAATGCAGAGGTCCAGAGAGAGGGGGGCGGTTACTAGATTGTCACCAACTGAGTAAGATTTCACCTTTTTATGTGATATTAGACAAGGCGCTAACTGGTGTTCCAGATGGTATATCCTAAAGAAGCAGTTTTGACACCAGATTCCTGTCAACATTCTGTATCCATTGGAAAACACAAAGAGTTGATGAACTTTAGTTGAACAACTTGATCCACTTTCAATTGTGTGGATACTACTAATCATGTTGTTTACTAACCCATGCTAGCATGGAAGAAATCTGTACCCGTTTCTTAAGGATTGCAGGCTGCCAGATATTTATGACTCCCCCCCCCCCCTCCTTCTCCACAGGAATCCAAGTTCAAAACTTTTTTCTTCTTTTGACAGGAGAGAAACCTTACTCATGCAAGGTATGCAACTACAAGGCTGCTCATTCCTCTAATCTTTCAAAGCACATGAGAACCCATACAGGTACCTGCAGGTTTACTTTCTAAAATTATAATTCCATATATGCCAGGGCTTGTAAAACCACTGAGGGCATCATCGATGAAGTAACCATCCTTTCATTCTTTTAAGTGAATGGGATGACCTCATCTTGAAGTCTACTTTGATTTGAAAAATATATAGCTAAAGCCTCATTATGAGTGGCGGGGCTTCCCATCATTATTGATTGCTTGAAGATTGCACACTGTAAAAACTTTAACCCCCCAGGAATCCAAATTGAAAACTTTTTTCTCTGGTTTGACAGGAGAGAAACCACACTCATGCAAGGTATGCGACTACAAGGCTGCTGACTCTTCTACTCTTTCAAGGCACAAGAGATCCCACACAGGTACCTGCAGGTTTAGCTACTAAAACTATAATTCCATATATTTACTCTAGTGCCACAGACTGCTTGTAATTTGCATCATTGATGAAGTGACCATCCTTTCATTCTTTTAAGTGAATGGGATGACCTCATCTTGAAGTCTACTTTGATTTGAAAAATATGTAGCTAAAGCCTCATTATGAGTGGCGGGGCTTCCCATCATTATTGATTGCTTGAAGATTGCACATTGTAACACATTTAACCCCCCAGGAATCCAAATTCAAAACTTTTTTCTCTGGTTTGGCAGGAGAGAAACCATACTCATGCAAGGTATGCGACTACAAGACTGCTTGGTCCTGTGAACTTTCAAAGCACATGAGAACCCACACAGGTACCTGCAGGTTTAGTTACTAAAACTATAATTCCATATATTTACTCTAGTGCCACAGACTGCTTGTAATTTGCATCATTGATGAAGTGACCATCCTTTCATTCTTTTAAGTGAATGGGATGACCTCATCTTGAAGTATACTTTGATTTGAAAAATATGTAGCTAAAGCCTCATTATGAGTGGCGGGGCTTCCCATCATTATTGATTGCTTGAAGATTGCACACTGTAAAAACTTTAACCCCCCAGGAATCCAAATTGAAAACTTTTTTCTCTGGTTTGACAGGAGAGAAACCACACTCATGCAAGGTATGCGACTACAAGGCTGCTGACTCTTCTACTCTTTCAAGGCACATGAGAACCCACACAGGTACCTGCAGGTTTAGTTACTAAAACTATAATTCCATATATTTACTCTATCGCCACTGACTGCTTGTAATTTGCATCATTGATGAAGTAACCATCCTTTCATTCTTCTGAGTGAATGGGATGACCTCATCTTGAAGTATACTTTGATTTGAAAAATATGTAGCTAAAGCCTCATTATGAATGGCAGGGCTTCCCATCATTATTGATTGCTTGAAGATTGCACACTGTAACACATTTAAGCCCCCAGGAATCCAAATTCAAAACTTTTTTCTCTGGTTTGGCAGGAGAGAAACCGCACTCATGCAAGGTATGCGACTACAAGACTGCCTGGTCCAGTGATCTTTCAAAGCACATGAGAACCCACACAGGTACCTGCAGGTCTAGTTACTAAAACTATAATTCCATATATTTACTCTATCGCCACTGACTGCTTGTAATTTGCATCATTGATGAAGTAACCATCCTTTCATTCTTCTGAGTGAATGGGATGACCTCATCTTGAAGTATACTTTGATTTGAAAAATATGTAGCTAAAGCCTCATTATGAATGGCAGGGCTTCCCATCATTATTGATTGCTTGAAGATTGCACACTAACACATTTAACCCCCCAGGAATCCAAATTCAAAACTTTTTTCTCTGGTCTGACAGGAGAGAAACCATACTCATGCAAGGTATGCGACTACAAGACTGCTTGGTCCTGTGAACTTTCAAAGCACATGAGAACCCACACAGGTACCTGCAGGTCTAGTTACTAAAACTATAATTCCATATATTTACTCTATCGCCACTGACTGCTTGTAATTTGCATCATTGATGAAGTAACCATCCTTTCATTCTTCTGAGTGAATGGGATGACCTCATCTTGAAGTCTACTTTGATTTGAAAAATATGTAGCTAAAGCCTCATTATGAGTGGCAGGGCTTCCCATCATTATTGATTGCTTGAAGATTGCACAGTGTAACACATTTAACCCCCCAGGAATCCAAATTGAAAACTTTTTTTTTTCTGGTTTGGCAGGAGAGCAACCACACTCATGCAAGGTATGCGACTACAAGGCTGCTCATCCCTCTAATCTTTCAAAGCACATGAGAACCCACACAGGTACCTGAAGGTTTAGTTACTAAAACTATAATTCCATATATTTACTCTATCGCCACTGACTGCTTGTAATTTGCATCATTGATGAAGTAACCATCCTTTCATTCCTCTGGTGATTTTTCCCTTCATAAAAGTGGATGTGATTTACCTACTATATTTTTGTATCGTCAACTATTATGGTTTGCAGTCCCTGACTAAATCCTGAATTCACCCTAATGTATATTTATTCCTTCTTCAAATTATTGTAATTCACTGCAGGCGAGAAATCATCTAAAATCAGGAAGCAAGAGATTCTGACAGACACCAAAGAGCAGCCATTGACGTTCCTGAAGAGTCTGCGCTCTAAAACTTCTGGTTCCAAGCGACAACGCACCTCATCTGCAGAGTCAACTTCCTCTGATACTGATTAGACAATGAACCATCAATACTGCACAATCAATATTGACTATGATAACTAATGTTGTTGATAATTTGTTTTATTTGTGTATTTTTATTTTATAATTAATGTGTTATTGTATATACACTACACCTTACTGACTACTATGGATCACGTCCTTTTATGTTGGTTAGCTCAGCACATTTCAAGGGTAACCAAGTGAGGTTTTTGGAAGGAGGACCTGTGTACCACTTACTGTTGTTCACCACACTTTTTCACATACATTTTGATTTAGTTTCAATTTTTTCGTCCCTTAAATCCCACCTCATTGGGAGTGTGACAAGTCAAAAAATTTGATTTTCGAGTTATACCCATAGGCAGACAGATCTTGACATGGCCTACAATAATATAATATGATATATATTATATTCACCGTTTTGTTCTGCATTTAAAAAAAACCCTCTGAAATGAGGGGTCACTTGTCGGAATGACTCATTCCCCCCCCCCCCAAACTCCCCAAAATCCCCCCTTAGAGTGACCCAATTCTGCCCATCGACGAACTCAGCCTTTCAATTGCCAGGACAGATGTTTTGTGCAAATTTGATCTTTTTATCTCAATTCTATCAAGAGTTATCATCTGTCAGGACACATACATATATATATATATACACACTTATAATGTTTGGTGTCTTTAGGCAGTGGATTCAGGGTGGTCTGAAACGGATTTTGGTGTGAAAAGTTTTCGGAAATTCGAGTTTTAAACATTTTGGACCGAGAACAATAGCTACATTTTCTTCAAAAATTCGCTAAAAGCTCACTAGGAGACAAGACAGAATGAAACGAACGCCTGTCTAGGAAAATATTTAATTTTGGTGACTTTTTCCTTAGGATTTTACATAGAACATGAAATTTTAGAGAAGGTTTGTACGAATTTTTTTTTTTTTTTTCTTGAAATCCATGGGTTGAAAATTGAAAACTTTGTAGGAGGGAGAGACGGTGGTCATGTATGAAGTATGAAATGGACCTGTATTTCAACAGTTTGATACACGATCCTGTTGTGAGGCACAATCTTTGAGCCCTCATTGTGAACGGACGGCTGGTCGTACAAAGCTGTGGATGGTCTTACAAGGAATTCTAAGGAATAAACTCTATCTAAATATGAAATAAAAAATGAAACGAGAGCTATCCAACGAGTGGTGAACGATTTTTGTACGATGATAACTGGCGAAGATAAAGTTCCGTAGCAACGAATCGGTTGTATGCGAAAATCATCAGAAATTTTACGGTTATAATCTACGGGTTCAAATGAAACGCTTGCATACGAGTCTGCAACACATTGGGACATTTTATGTCTTTAGTCCCCACCACCATCACCCCCCCCATTTCCTCCCTCATTACCCTAATATACACCCTAATAAACCATGGTAAATTAAACACACATGTTGTGATACTACAACTGTTTCGGTTATCCTGTGAATTAAGGTTTACTTTCAAAATTCACTTCAAAATGAACTCGAAAACACCTCTAACACCCAACTACAATTTCACGTAGCATTCCTATATATACACCCTAATAAACCATGGTACATTAAACACACATGTTGTGATACTACAACTGTTTCGGTTGTAGTATCATTGTCTTCTACATTGTCTAAGACAATGACAGAAGACAATTTGTCTTCTGTTTAACTCAGCTTTCCCTACATCCACGGTCGTGTGCAGGGCATGGAAATATTCGATAAATTGAGGGCTTTCCAACGAGCGGTGAACGATTTTCATGGGTTGGAAAATGAGGAAGTTACTTTTCGTCAACAGTTTTCGTGACGATTTTTTTGTTTGTATGCCATAGCAAAGACATAAAATGTCAAAACATAGCGTTCCATCTGAATTTTTCGAGTTTTGGAATTTTCAAAATGATCCACATAACACGGAACTTGTGATCCTTCATGGATCCTTGACGATGGAGAGTAAAGTCGTGGATCACTGACGCCCCAGCGTGGACACCACTTCAAAACTCAGACGTATTTTCATTTCTTGTTGAACTCTGTTTTGAAAAGTGTTTTGATTTAATTTTACCCCCAAAAAAAGAGAGGATGTGATATCACAGTTCATTTAACAAGGATAATAATTATTATATTTTACTTTCATTATGATGTCAGAGTTGTGCTGATACAAAACCTACCAAGGTGTAACCTACCCACGTGGAAGACTATTTCTTAATCAGTTTCTACAGTATCCATGCTGCTACACGTCAGTTTGATCACCTGACGAATTTCGAGTTTTTTTCATTTCAATTTGAAATAAAAACGTTGAAATCATTTTCTCGTTTGAACGACGTCCTCCTTCGATTCTCACCACTTCACAGTCTGAACGGTTTTGAAGGAACGAACAGTTGGACGATGGTGGACACTATAGTCCTTTTCCTCCAACTGTTGGAACGCCAGTAGTATCAAGCGCTCCACACGACTTCATGTCCTTGTAGTATCCATAGGTGGTATGGATACTATAAATAGGTGACATGAAGTCTTGTGAAGAGTTGGATACTACATAGACCTGATTGACAACGATAGTGACGTTTACCTTGGCCTTCCTCCTCTAACAAAGTTACCTCACAAATCAACAGGAATTAAGGCTCAATAGCCCTTGTATAGTTCTAAAATCAGCCACCACGTAGCAGCACCAAAATGAAGGAAATTTAGATAGGGGATAATTCGAGTTCTATTGAACCGATTTTAGATCTGAAAACGGCTATGGACGTAAAAAGAGCGTAGAATTTTCGGAAATGAGTCGAAATGAGTCATAATCAAAAATTGAGAAAGTTGCGATCGTTTTTTTACATTTCCAAGCCATTTTTTGAAAAACTGAGGTAGCTCTGCAATGCACTGCATCGTCCTGAGTCCAAAACAATTTTCAGATTTCAAATCGGTTAATTAGAACCGACCGAAACGCGATTTTACGGTGTAGGAGAGGCAAGGGGTGGAGGTGATGAAGGAGAAGCGGCAAGGGGCTGTTCTCTTCGTCGAAAACGATATGGAAAATGGTACAAACACGGTGCGTAATAGCGTGGAGTTTGGACTACTTCCTAACTAAGAGTACCTAGAAGGCAACAAGGCGATGATTTGGGGAACCAGTGAGTGGGGGAAGCCTCACACATCGTCGGGTCCCACTAGGCCCCTCTAGTATATTGAGATTGGTCCCTATCCGCAGCGTTTCTGACCCTCGAAAACATCGAAGTATGCCAATAAGAGAGCCGTCTACATTGAACCAACCATGATACATTATGTTGCTACAATCTGTATAATAAAATCTTCATTTACTGGTATATAAAAGAAGTACCTACTCATCTTCCTGTATATTTTGAAATTTATACTTTCTTCACCCTATCACCAAAGCTTGAAAAAGATAGGTAGTATTGCAATCGGCTTGAAAACCAAATTTCGGAAATTCCTTATCATTTATATTTCGGAATTTATATTATAAACCCGTTTCAGAACCCCTTATTTCTGTGTGTATGTATGTGATTATGTATGGAAGTCGTCACGATTGCGGCCGGTAGGAAGAATACATTTTTATAATGTAGGTAGTTTCTTCATAATATTTTAATTATGGTTTATAAAATAGTTTTATCGTAATATTGAGATATACTCAGTATTATACAATACACCACATTACTAAACAAGTAAACTTGTACAATAATATACAAGTATACTGTACAATATTATATGGTAATAAACAACGCCATTCTTTTGCCCGCTGTTCGAATCAACTTGCAAAGGGAAGTGGTTCCCCAACCTCATTGGGATCATCTAATGTGTTGACGTTTCCAAGGAAACGAATGATGACCTTGGTTTACGTGCTTTGATGCCTACCGGCGCGACGCCCGCCCGTTTGTTGCCCCCTTCTCCCTTGCCGCTTCTCCTTCATCACCTCCACCCCTTGCCTCACCCATTCCGTAAAATCGCGTTTCGGTCGGTTCTAATTAACCGATTTGAAATCTGAAAATTGTTTTGGACTCAGGACGATGCAGTGCATTGCAGAGCTACCTCAGTTTTTCAAAAAATGGCTTGGAAATGTAAAAAAAAACGATCGCAACTTTCTCAATTTTTGATTATGACTCATTTCGACTAATTTCCGAAAATTCTACGCTCTTTTTACGTCCATAGCCGTTTTCAGAACTAAAATCGGTTCAATAGAACTCGAATTATCCCCTATCTAAATTTAGGGTCGATGGTGCAGCCATCTATTGAATTTACTTACAAGTTTTTTTTGGGCTATTGAGCCTTAAGTCACGAAATTATGTCACGAAGATTTTTAATGATTTTCACGTACAACCGAGCCGTTTCTAGGGAAATGAAACTTCTTTAGTTTTCAACGGACAAAAATCGTTCTCCATTCGTTGGAAAGCCTTTAATTTATGCATAAATTATATACTGCCAAAACCACTGTAAATATCGAAGAAGCTGAGATACAGCCCTGAGTAAATAAAAAAACTAATAAATTTTCCGCACATTTCTTAATATTTTCCATACAGACAAAGAAAAGGGATAAGGAAAAGGGGAAACGGGACGCAAAAACATTATTCATGTTTTGCATAGCAAATACCTCGTTCTATACAAAGTATAGAAGAGAAAAGATCAGGGGGGTCCAGGGGAGCTTGCCCCCCTGGCGAGGCGCGAAGCGCCGAGTTTTACTAAATTTTGACTAGGATAAAACTTCATTTAGGAAAACATTTACTAGTTACCTGGTAGGTACTTTTGTATTGTATAAGTTGTTGAACCGTATTGTATAAGTACCACTCGAAAACTAGCCATGCAAAAAGATGTGATATCCCCCCAAAAACAACTCCGTTGTAAAAACTGGCCCGCCAAAAAACCTCAGCCGCAAAAAGGAATGATATCCATTTTGCCCGCCAGCCACATATATAGGATGCTCGGTGCTTCGCACCTCGCTGTTGATTATGCATATAGAAACCTGATCCTCCTACCCCTAACCCCCACCGTCAATGTTTTCCTGTTCCCTGTCACCTTCCCACAACCCCCTCTCACCCTTAGTCACCCTCGGTTTCACCATATATGCACACTCAACAGCGAGGTGCGAAGCACTGAGCATCCTATATATGTGGCTGGCGGGCAAAATGGATATCATTCCTTTTTGCGGCTGAGGTTTTTTGGCGGGCCAGTTTTTACAACGGAGTTGTTTTTGGGGGGATGTAGACTTACAGCTATGTCCCATAGGTTGGTTCACACTCCTTCACCTATTTTGAAACTGATCGCCATTGTCCTGAATTAGCCTTTTAGAGTGAAATCAGCTGAAGTGGCAACACTGTGGCATTCCCGCCTAAATACCTTAACCTCTGTTTTGATGCAATCCACGTGGGGTAGCTCCTCAGTCAGTTTGAAGTCAGTGTCAAGCGAAGGTGGTTTTATTCTTCACTCTCCTTCACCTATCTGTCCTGGCTACCAGGTAATTATTTTTTTCTAATTTCCTTGAAATTATTCCTCTAGTGAAGAAGTTGTCATGGATGTTTTCTTTTGGCGTTTTTATCTCAATCACATGATGAATTGAGTAGGTACTCGTTTACTAAGAAAACCACACTCCTTCACCTCACACTCCTTAACCTAACCAAAAAATGAACATAGGTGAAGGAGTGTGAACCCAGGTGAAGAAGTGTGAATCATAGTCGTTATATTACTGTTTCCCATGTAGTTTACCCGAACCAAGAATGAATAGTTCACCATTGAAGAATATAATGAATTTTTGGCATTTACCTAATGTTATGTTACTTAGACTCAAGGAGCATTTGTGTGGAGAGCATGTCAGTATGAATGAAGAGTTTCATAGTTACTCCCGCCGTTTACCCGCACTTGCTTGTGAATGGGAAACGTAATTCCACCTAAACCCAATGAATATTGAGAGGATAGGGATTGATGGATGTAACAAGGGCGAAATATTGCGCAGAAATGAAAGTGTAGAGATCGTGCGTCATAGGCTCTGACGTAATAGTTGGCCTTCAGCCAGCCGTCTGACGTCATACGCTCGTGCGTCATAGGCTGTGACATACAGGTGAAAGGCAAAATTGGACACCTCCCGCCGTTTACCAGCACTTGCTTGTGAATGGGAAACGTAATTCCACCTAAACCCAATGAATATTCAGAGGATAGGGATTGATGGATATAACAAGGGCGAAATATTGCGCAGAAATGAAAGTGTAGAGATCGTGCGTCATAGGCTCTGACGTAATAGTTGGCCTTCAGCCAGCCGTCTGACGTCATACGCTCGTGCGTCATAGGCTGTGACATACAGGTGAAAGGCAAAATTGGACACCTCCCGCCGTTTACCCGCACTTGCTTGTGAATGGGAAACGTAATTCCACCTAAACCCAATGAATATTCAGAGGATAGGGATTGATGGATATAACAAGGGCGAAATATTGCGCAGAAATGAAAGTGTAGAGATCGTGCGTCATAGGCTCTGACGTAATAGTTGGCCTTCAGCCAGCCGTCTGACGTCATACGCTCGTGCGTCATAGGCTGTGACATACAGGTGAAAGGCAAAATTGGACACCTCCCGCCGTTTACCCGCACTTGCTTGTGAATGGAAAACGTAATTCCACCTAAACCCAATGAATATTCAGAGGATAGGGATTGATGGATGTAACAAGGGCGAAATATTGCGCAGAAATGAAAGTGTAGAGATCGTGCGTCATAGGCTCTGACGTACTAGTTGGCCTTCAGCCAGCCGTCTGACGTCATACGCTCATGTGTCATAGGCTCTGACGTACTAGTTGGCCTTCAGCCAGCCATCTGACGTCATACGCTCGTGCGTCATAGGCTGTGACATACAGGTGAAAGGCGAAATTGGACACTACCCGCCGATTACCCGCACTTGCTTGTGAATGGGAAACGTAATTCCACCTAAACCCAATGAATATTGAGAGGATAGGGATTGATGGATATAACAAGGGCGAAATATTGCGCAGAAATGAAAGTGTAGAGATCGTACACACTATTTTCAACGTCAAAACGTGGACTTGTGTTAATTTTCTATTCTTTGTTACCCACCTTAATCTTATCACCGAATTTAGGAATTATTCTTATATACTTTCCATACAGGTGAACGGCAAAGGTGAAATTGTATTAATTCGTCATACAGGTGAACGGCAAACTTGGACACCTCCTTAAGAGTTTCATAGTTACTCCCGCCGTTTACCCGCACTTGCTTGTGAATGGGAAACGTAATTCCACCTAAACCCAATGAATATTGAGAGGATAGGGATTGATGGATATAACAAGGACGAAATATTGCGCAGAAATGAAAGTGTGGAGATCGTACACACTATTTTCAACGTCAAAACGTGGACTTGTGTCAATTTTCTATTCTTTGTTACCCACCTTAATCTTATCACCGAATTTAGGAATTATTCTTATATACTTTCCATACAGGTGACGGCAAAGGTGAAATTGTATTAATTCGTCATACAGGTGAACGGCAAACTTGGACACCTCCTTAAGAGTTTCATAGTTACTCCCGCCGTTTACCCGCACTTGCTTGTGAATGGGAAACGTAATTCCACCTAAACCCAATGAATATTGAGAGGATAGGGATTGATGGATATAACAAGGGCGAAATATTGCGCAGAAATGAAAGTGTGGAGATCGTACACACTATTTTCAACGTCAAAACGTGGACTTGTGTCAATTTTCTATTCTTTGTTACCCACCTTAATCTTATCACCGAATTTAGGAATTATTCTTATATACTTTCCATACAGGTGATCGGCAAAGGTGAAATTGTGTTAATTCGTCATACAGGTGAACGGCAAACTTGGACACCTCCTTAAGAGTTTCATAGTTACTCCCGCCGTTTACCCGCACTTGCTTGTGAATGGAAAACGTAATTCCACCTAAACCCAATGAATATTGAGAGGATAGGGATTGATGGATATAACAAGGGCGAAATATTGCGCAGAAATGAAAGTGTGGAGATCGTACACACTATTTTCAACGTCAAAACGTGGACTTGTGTCAATTTTCTATTCTTTGTTACCCACCTTAATCTTATCACCGAATTTAGGAATTATTCTTATATACTTTCCATACAGGTGATCGGCAAAGGTGAAATTGTGTTAATTCGTCATACAGGTGAACGGCAAACTTGGACACCTCCTTAAGAGTTTCATAGTTACTCCCGCCGTTTACCCGCACTTGCTTGTGAATGGAAAACGTAATTCCACCTAAACCCAATGAATATTGAGAGGATAGGGATTGATGGATATAACAAGGGCGAAATATTGCGCAGAAATGAAAGTGTGGAGATCGTACACACTATTTTCAACGTCAAAACGTGGACTTGTGTCAATTTTCTATTCTTTGTTACCCACCTTAATCTTATCACCGAATTTAGGAATTATTCTTATATACTTTCCATACAGGTGATCGGCAAAGGTGAAATTGTGTTAATTCGTCATACAGGTGAACGGCAAACTTGGACACCTCCTTAAGAGTTTCATAGTTACTCCCGCCGTTTACCCGCACTTGCTTGTGAATGGAAAACGTAATTCCACCTAAACCCAATGAATATTGAGAGGATAGGGATTGATGAATATAACAAGGGCGAAATATTGCGCAGAAATGAAAGTGTGGAGATCGTACACACTATTTTCAACGTCAAAACGTGGACTTGTGTTAATTTTCTATTCTTTGTTACCCACCTTAATCTTATCACCGAATTTAGGAATTATTCTTATATACTTTCCATACAGGTGATCGGCAAAGGTGAAATTGTGTTAATTCGTCATACAGGTGAACGGCAAACTTGGACACCTCCTTAAGAGTTTCATAGTTACTCCCGCCGTTTACCCGCACTTGCTTGTGAATGGAAAACGTAATTCCACCTAAACCCAATGAATATTCAGAGGAAAGGGATTGATGGATATAACAAGGGCGAAATATTGCGCAGAAATGAAAGTGTAGAGATCGTACACACTATTTTCAACGTCAAAACGTGGACTTGTGTCAATTTTCTATTCTTTGTTACCCACCTTAATCTTATCACCGAATTTAGGAATTATTCTTATATACTTTCCATACAGGTGAACGGCAAAGGTGAAATTGTATTAATTCGTCATACAGGTGAACGGCAAACTTGGACACCTCCTTAAGAGTAGGGATGGCAATCATACATCGATGTTTTTGAAACATCGATGTTTTCGCGGGAAACATCGATGTTTTTCCATCGATGTTTTCTGTGTCGATGTTTTTGGAACATCGATGTCGGGGTTTCGATGCATCGGCACATCGATACATCGATGTTTCAATTTTTTTGCCATAGGCTGCTGAATGTTTTATTCTAACGTTTTTCTCACATACCTAGGAATATTATTTCTGAATTTTTATTTCCTTTAAATGAAAATATCGAGGCGTGTTGGCTGAAAAGTATCGACACTTCCAATATTTCGCCTGTGGGAAAGCAGCTGAAACAGGCTCTAATGTCAGGATTTGACTCAAGATTTAAGGGGCGGGAAAACTGTCACTTGCTGACCCTACCCATGTTTTTGGACCCCGTTTCAAAAATATTCACTTTTCCGATTCCATCGCATCGTCAAAAGCCCTCACTCAAATTAAATAACTGGTGGCGTCTGTTGATACTTCTAATTCCCCGTCATCTCAGTCATCTTCAGAATCGGACCGTAGAAGTCCCGTTGACATAATATGGGCCCATCATAAATCGTTGGCGTTCAAAACCAACAAGAAAATGTCATCTTTTCAGAGCTTATCGGTGAACTTGGACACGGAGATATCAATGTATCTCTCAACTCCAGTGGCATCAAACATTCGTTCAAATCCCCTTGAATTGTGGAGAGATGAAGACAGTCTATCCCAAGCTGTACACGTTATCAAGAGAATACTTGGGGAGGGTAGCCACCTCTGTACCGGCAGAAAGATTATTCTCCAAGGCTGGTGCCACTCTTACGCAGCAGAGAAATCGCCTGGGGGGGCAAATTGCTTTCAAAATTACTTTTCTTGAATGGACTACCTGCCAAATACTGGGTGTGATCCCAGCCTTCGTTTATACGATTTTTTTTCTCTTGAAACTGAATTATAATGGTAACAAATAAAATAAAATTGAAAATGAAAGTATTGTTCTTTCTCAGAGCTTATCATTTTTTCTTTCCGTCTTGCATGAAAAAGAAGAATAGAAATAAAATAAAAAATTGATTGAAAACCATCGATACATCGATGTTTTTAAAAAAACATCGATGTTTTTTTCCCATCGATGTTTTTGGGGTCCGATGTTTTTGGAGCATCGATGCCGGCCTGTCGATGTATCGATGCATCGATACATCGATGTTTTCATTTTTTTTGCCATCCCTACTTAAGAGTTTCATAGTTACTCCCGCCGTTTACCCGCACTTGCTTGTGAATGGGAAACGTAATTCCACCTAAACCCAATGAATATTCAGAGGATAGGGATTGATGGATATAACAAGGGCGAAATATTGCGCAGAAATGAAAGTGTAGAGATCGTACACACTATTTTCAACGTCAAAACGTGGACTTGTGTTAATTTTCTATTCTTTGTTACCCACCTTAATCTTATCACCGAATTTAGGAATTATTCTTATATACTTTCCATACAGGTGATCGGCAAAGGTGAAATTGTGTTAATTCGTCATACAGGTGAACGGCAAACTTGGACACCTCCTTAAGAGTTTCATAGTTACTCCCGCCGTTTACCCGCACTTGCTTGTGAATGGAAAACGTAATTCCACCTAAACCCAATGAATATTCAGAGGAAAGGGATTGATGGATATAACAAGGGCGAAATATTGCGCAGAAATGAAAGTGTAGAGATCGTACACACTATTTTCAACGTCAAAACGTGGACTTGTGTCAATTTTCTATTCTTTGTTACCCACCTTAATCTTATCACCGAATTTAGGAATTATTCTTATATACTTTCCATACAGGTGATCGGCAAAGGTGAAATTGTGTTAATTCGTCATACAGGTGAACGGCAAACTTGGACACCTCCTTAAGAGTTTCATAGTTACTCCCGCCGTTTACCCGCACTTGCTTGTGAATGGAAAACGTAATTCCACCTAAACCCAATGAATATTCAGAGGAAAGGGATTGATGGATATAACAAGGGCGAAATATTGCGCAGAAATGAAAGTGTAGAGATCGTACACACTATTTTCAACGTCAAAACGTGGACTTGTGTCAATTTTCTATTCTTTGTTACCCACCTTAATCTTATCACCGAATTTAGGAATTATTCTTATATACTTTCCATACAGGTGAACGGCAAAGGTGAAATTGTGTTAATTCGTCATACAGGTGAACGGCAAACTTGGACACCTCCTTAAGAGTTTCATAGTTACTCCCGCCGTTTACCCGCACTTGCTTGTGAATGGAAAACGTAATTCCACCTAAACCCAATGAATATTCAGAGGAAAGGGATTGATGGATATAACAAGGGCGAAATATTGCGCAGAAATGAAAGTGTAGAGATCGTACACACTATTTTCAACGTCAAAACGTGGACTTGTGTCAATTTTCTATTCTTTGTTACCCACCTTAATCTTATCACCGAATTTAGGAATTATTCTTATATACTTTCCATACAGGTAACGGCAAAGGTGAAATTGTGTTAATTCGTCATACAGGTGAACGGCAAACTTGGACACCTCCTTAAGACTTTCATAGTTACTCCCGCCGTTTACCCGCACTTGCTTGTGAATGGAAAACGTAATTCCACCTAAACCCAATGAATATTGAGAGGATAGGGATTGATGAATATAACAAGGGCGAAATATTGCGCAGAAATGAAAGTGTAGAGATCGTACACACTATTTTCAACGTCAAAACGTGGACTTGTGTTAATTTTCTATTCTTTGTTACCCACCTTAATCTTATCACCGAATTTAGGAATTATTCTTATATACTTTCCATACAGGTGAACGGCAAAGGTGAAATTGTATTAATTCGTCATACAGGTGAACGGCAAACTTGGACACCTCCTTAAGAGTTTCATAGTTACTCCCGCCGTTTACCCGCACTTGCTTGTGAATGGAAAACGTAATTCCACCTAAACCCAATGAATATTGAGAGTATAGGGATTGATGGATATAACAAGGGCGAAATATTGCGCAGAAATGAAAGTGTGGAGATCGTACACACTATTTTCAACGTCAAAACGTGGACTTGTGTTAATTTTCTATTCTTTGTTACCCACCTTAATCTTATCACCGAATTTAGGAATTATTCTTATATACTTTCCATACAGGTGAACGGCAAAGGTGAAATTGTATTAATTCGTCATACAGGTGAACGGCAAACTTGGACACCTCCTTAAGAGTTTCATAGTTACTCCCGCCGTTTACCCGCACTGGCTTGTGAATGGGAAACGTAATTCCACCTAAACCCAATGAATATTGAGAGGATAGGGATTGATGGATATAACAAGGGCGAAATATTGCGCAGAAATGAAAGTGTGGAGATCGTACACACTATTTTCAACGTCAAAACGTGGACTTGTGTCAATTTTCTATTCTTTGTTACCCACCTTAATCTTATCACCGAATTTAGGAATTATTCTTATATACTTTCCATACAGGTGACGGCAAAGGTGAAATTGTATTAATTCGTCATACAGGTGAACGGCAAACTTGGACACCTCCTTAAGAGTTTCATAGTTACTCCCGCCGTTTACCCGCACTTGCTTGTGAATGGGAAACGTAATTCCACCTAAACCCAATGAATATTGAGAGGATAGGGATTGATGGATATAACAAGGGCGAAATATTGCGCAGAAATGAAAGTGTGGAGATCGTACACACTATTTTCAACGTCAAAACGTGGACTTGTGTCAATTTTCTATTCTTTGTTACCCACCTTAATCTTATCACCGAATTTAGGAATTATTCTTATATACTTTCCATACAGGTGATCGGCAAAGGTGAAATTGTGTTAATTCGTCATACAGGTGAACGGCAAACTTGGACACCTCCTTAAGAGTTTCATAGTTACTCCCGCCGTTTACCCGCACTTGCTTGTGAATGGAAAACGTAATTCCACCTAAACCCAATGAATATTGAGAGGATAGGGATTGATGAATATAACAAGGGCGAAATATTGCGCAGAAATGAAAGTGTGGAGATCGTACACACTATTTTCAACGTCAAAACGTGGACTTGTGTTAATTTTCTATTCTTTGTTACCCACCTTAATCTTATCACCGAATTTAGGAATTATTCTTATATACTTTCCATACAGGTGACGGCAAAGGTGAAATTGTATTAATTCGTCATACAGGTGAACGGCAAACTTGGACACCTCCTTAAGAGTTTCATAGTTACTCCCGCCGTTTACCCGCACTTGCTTGTGAATGGGAAACGTAATTCCACCTAAACCCAATGAATATTGAGAGGATAGGGATTGATGAATATAACAAGGGCGAAATATTGCGCAGAAATGAAAGTGTGGAGATCGTACACACTATTTTCAACGTCAAAACGTGGACTTGTGTTAATTTTCTATTCTTTGTTACCCACCTTAATCTTATCACCGAATTTAGGAATTATTCTTATATACTTTCCATACAGGTGACGGCAAAGGTGAAATTGTATTAATTCGTCATACAGGTGAACGGCAAACTTGGACACCTCCTTAAGAGTTTCATAGTTACTCCCGCCGTTTACCCGCACTTGCTTGTGAATGGAAAACGTAATTCCACCTAAACCCAATGAATATTGAGAGGATAGGGATTGATGAATATAACAAGGGCGAAATATTGCGCAGAAATGAAAGTGTAGAGATCGTACACACTATTTTCAACGTCAAAACGTGGACTTGTGTCAATTTTCTATTCTTTGTTACCCACCTTAATCTTATCACCGAATTTAGGAATTATTCTTATATACTTTCCATACAGGTGACGGCAAAGGTGAAATTGTATTAATTCGTCATACAGGTGAACGGCAAACTTGGACACCTCCTTAAGAGTTTCATAGTTACTCCCGCCGTTTACCCGCACTTGCTTGTGAATGGAAAACGTAATTCCACCTAAACCCAATGAATATTGAGAGGATAGGGATTGATGAATATAACAAGGGCGAAATATTGCGCAGAAATGAAAGTGTAGAGATCGTACACACTATTTTCAACGTCAAAACGTGGACTTGTGTCAATTTTCTATTCTTTGTTACCCACCTTAATCTTATCACCGAATTTAGGAATTATTCTTATATACTTTCCATACAGGTGACGGCAAAGGTGAAATTGTATTAATTCGTCATACAGGTGAACGGCAAACTTGGACACCTCCTTAAGAGTTTCATAGTTACTCCCGCCGTTTACCCGCACTTGCTTGTGAATGGAAAACGTAATTCCACCTAAACCCAATGAATATTGAGAGGATAGGGATTGATGGATATAACAAGGGCGAAATATTGCGCAGAAATGAAAGTGTGGAGATCGTACACACTATTTTCAACGTCAAAACGTGGACTTGTGTCAATTTTCTATTCTTTGTTACCCACCTTAATCTTATCACCGAATTTAGGAATTATTCTTATATACTTTCCATACAGGTGACGGCAAAGGTGAAATTGTATTAATTCGTCATACAGGTGAACGGCAAACTTGGACACCTCCTTAAGAGTTTCATAGTTACTCCCGCCGTTTACCCGCACTTGCTTGTGAATGGGAAACGTAATTCCACCTAAACCCAATGAATATTGAGAGGATAGGGATTGATGGATATAACAAGGGCGAAATATTGCGCAGAAATGAAAGTGTGGAGATCGTACACACTATTTTCAACGTCAAAACGTGGACTTGTGTCAATTTTCTATTCTTTGTTACCCACCTTAATCTTATCACCGAATTTAGGAATTATTCTTATATACTTTCCATACAGGTGAACGGCAAAGGTGAAATTGTATTAATTCGTCATACAGGTGAACGGCAAACTTGGACACCTCCTTAAGAGTTTCATAGTTACTCCCGCCGTTTACCCGCACTTGCTTGTGAATGGAAAACGTAATTCCACCTAAACCCAATGAATATTGAGAGGATAGGGATTGATGGATATAACAAGGGCGAAATATTGCGCAGAAATGAAAGTGTGGAGATCGTACACACTATTTTCAACGTCAAAACGTGGACTTGTGTCAATTTTCTATTCTTTGTTACCCACCTTAATCTTATCACCGAATTTAGGAATTATTCTTATATACTTTCCATACAGGTGACGGCAAAGGTGAAATTGTGTTAATTCGTCATACAGGTGAACGGCAAACTTGGACACCTCCTTAAGAGTTTCATAGTTACTCCCGCCGTTTACCCGCACTTGCTTGTGAATGGAAAACGTAATTCCACCTAAACCCAATGAATATTGAGAGGATAGGGATTGATGAATATAACAAGGGCGAAATATTGCGCAGAAATGAAAGTGTAGAGATCGTACACACTATTTTCAACGTCAAAACGTGGACTTGTGTCAATTTTCTATTCTTTGTTACCCACCTTAATCTTATCACCGAATTTAGGAATTATTCTTATATACTTTCCATACAGGTGACGGCAAAGGTGAAATTGTATTAATTCGTCATACAGGTGAACGGCAAACTTGGACACCTCCTTAAGAGTTTCATAGTTACTCCCGCCGTTTACCCGCACTTGCTTGTGAATGGAAAACGTAATTCCACCTAAACCCAATGAATATTGAGAGGATAGGGATTGATGGATATAACAAGGGCGAAATATTGCGCAGAAATGAAAGTGTGGAGATCGTACACACTATTTTCAACGTCAAAACGTGGACTTGTGTCAATTTTCTATTCTTTGTTACCCACCTTAATCTTATCACCGAATTTAGGAATTATTCTTATATACTTTCCATACAGGTGACGGCAAAGGTGAAATTGTATTAATTCGTCATACAGGTGAACGGCAAACTTGGACACCTCCTTAAGAGTTTCATAGTTACTCCCGCCGTTTACCCGCACTTGCTTGTGAATGGAAAACGTAATTCCACCTAAACTCAATGAATATTGAGAGGATAGGGATTGATGAATATAACAAGGGCGAAATATTGCGCAGAAATGAAAGTGTGGAGATCGTACACACTATTTTCAACGTCAAAACGTGGACTTGTGTTAATTTTCTATTCTTTGTTACCCACCTTAATCTTATCACCGAATTTAGGAATTATTCTTATATACTTTCCATACAGGTGACGGCAAAGGTGAAATTGTATTAATTCGTCATACAGGTGAACGGCAAACTTGGACACCTCCTTAAGAGTTTCATAGTTACTCCCGCCGTTTACCCGCACTTGCTTGTGAATGGGAAACGTAATTCCACCTAAACCCAATGAATATTGAGAGGATAGGGATTGATGAATATAACAAGGGCGAAATATTGCGCAGAAATGAAAGTGTGGAGATCGTACACACTATTTTCAACGTCAAAACGTGGACTTGTGTTAATTTTCTATTCTTTGTTACCCACCTTAATCTTATCACCGAATTTAGGAATTATTCTTATATACTTTCCATACAGGTGACGGCAAAGGTGAAATTGTGTTAATTCGTCATACAGGTGAACGGCAAACTTGGACACCTCCTTAAGAGTTTCATAGTTACTCCCGCCGTTTACCCGCACTTGCTTGTGAATGGAAAACGTAATTCCACCTAAACCCAATGAATATTGAGAGGATAGGGATTGATGGATGTAACAAGGGCGAAATATTGCGCAGAAATGAAAGTGTAGAGATCGTACACACTATTTTCAACGTCAAAACGTGGACTTGTGTCAATTTTCTATTCTTTGTTACCCACCTTAATCTTATCACCGAATTTAGGAATTATTCTTATATACTTTCCATACAGGTGATCGGCAAAGGTGAAATTGTGTTAATTCGTCATACAGGTGAACGGCAAACTTGGACACCTCCTTAAGAGTTTCATAGTTACTCCCGCCGTTTACCCGCACTTGCTTGTGAATGGAAAACGTAATTCCACCTAAACCCAATGAATATTCAGAGGAAAGGGATTGATGGATATAACAAGGGCGAAATATTGCGCAGAAATGAAAGTGTAGAGATCGTACACACTATTTTCAACGTCAAAACGTGGACTTGTGTCAATTTTCTATTCTTTGTTACCCACCTTAATCTTATCACCGAATTTAGGAATTATTCTTATATACTTTCCATACAGGTGAACGGCAAAGGTGAAATTGTATTAATTCGTCATACAGGTGAACGGCAAACTTGGACACCTCCTTAAGAGTAGGGATGGCAATCATACATCGATGTTTTTGAAACATCGATGTTTTCGCGGGAAACATCGATGTTTTTCCATCGATGTTTTCTGTGTCGATGTTTTTGGAACATCGATGTCGGGGTTTCGATGCATCGGCACATCGATACATCGATGTTTCAATTTTTTTGCCATAGGCTGCTGAATGTTTTATTCTAACGTTTTTCTCACATACCTAGGAATATTATTTCTGAATTTTTATTTCCTTTAAATGAAAATATCGAGGCGTGTTGGCTGAAAAGTATCGACACTTCCAATATTTCGCCTGTGGGAAAGCAGCTGAAACAGGCTCTAATGTCAGGATTTGACTCAAGATTTAAGGGGCGGGAAAACTGTCACTTGCTGACCCTACCCATGTTTTTGGACCCCGTTTCAAAAATATTCACTTTTCCGATTCCATCGCATCGTCAAAAGCCCTCACTCAAATTAAATAACTGGTGGCGTCTGTTGATACTTCTAATTCCCCGTCATCTCAGTCATCTTCAGAATCGGACCGTAGAAGTCCCGTTGACATAATATGGGCCCATCATAAATCGTTGGCGTTCAAAACCAACAAGAAAATGTCATCTTTTCAGAGCTTATCGGTGAACTTGGACACGGAGATATCAATGTATCTCTCAACTCCAGTGGCATCAAACATTCGTTCAAATCCCCTTGAATTGTGGAGAGATGAAGACAGTCTATCCCAAGCTGTACACGTTATCAAGAGAATACTTGGGGAGGGTAGCCACCTCTGTACCGGCAGAAAGATTATTCTCCAAGGCTGGTGCCACTCTTACGCAGCAGAGAAATCGCCTGGGGGGGCAAATTGCTTTCAAAATTACTTTTCTTGAATGGACTACCTGCCAAATACTGGGTGTGATCCCAGCCTTCGTTTATACGATTTTTTTTCTCTTGAAACTGAATTATAATGGTAACAAATAAAATAAAATTGAAAATGAAAGTATTGTTCTTTCTCAGAGCTTATCATTTTTTCTTTCCGTCTTGCATGAAAAAGAAGAATAGAAATAAAATAAAAAATTGATTGAAAACCATCGATACATCGATGTTTTTAAAAAAACATCGATGTTTTTTTCCCATCGATGTTTTTGGGGTCCGATGTTTTTGGAGCATCGATGCCGGCCTGTCGATGTATCGATGCATCGATACATCGATGTTTTCATTTTTTTTGCCATCCCTACTTAAGAGTTTCATAGTTACTCCCGCCGTTTACCCGCACTTGCTTGTGAATGGGAAACGTAATTCCACCTAAACCCAATGAATATTCAGAGGATAGGGATTGATGGATATAACAAGGGCGAAATATTGCGCAGAAATGAAAGTGTAGAGATCGTACACACTATTTTCAACGTCAAAACGTGGACTTGTGTTAATTTTCTATTCTTTGTTACCCACCTTAATCTTATCACCGAATTTAGGAATTATTCTTATATACTTTCCATACAGGTGATCGGCAAAGGTGAAATTGTGTTAATTCGTCATACAGGTGAACGGCAAACTTGGACACCTCCTTAAGAGTTTCATAGTTACTCCCGCCGTTTACCCGCACTTGCTTGTGAATGGAAAACGTAATTCCACCTAAACCCAATGAATATTCAGAGGATAGGGATTGATGGATATAACAAGGGCGAAATATTGCGCAGAAATGAAAGTGTAGAGATCGTACACACTATTTTCAACGTCAAAACGTGGACTTGTGTTAATTTTCTATTCTTTGTTACCCACCTTAATCTTATCACCGAATTTAGGAATTATTCTTATATACTTTCCATACAGGTGATCGGCAAAGGTGAAATTGTGTTAATTCGTCATACAGGTGAACGGCAAACTTGGACACCTCCTTAAGAGTTTCATAGTTACTCCCGCCGTTTACCCGCACTTGCTTGTGAATGGAAAACGTAATTCCACCTAAACCCAATGAATATTCAGAGGAAAGGGATTGATGGATATAACAAGGGCGAAATATTGCGCAGAAATGAAAGTGTAGAGATCGTACACACTATTTTCAACGTCAAAACGTGGACTTGTGTCAATTTTCTATTCTTTGTTACCCACCTTAATCTTATCACCGAATTTAGGAATTATTCTTATATACTTTCCATACAGGTGATCGGCAAAGGTGAAATTGTGTTAATTCGTCATACAGGTGAACGGCAAACTTGGACACCTCCTTAAGAGTTTCATAGTTACTCCCGCCGTTTACCCGCACTTGCTTGTGAATGGAAAACGTAATTCCACCTAAACCCAATGAATATTCAGAGGAAAGGGATTGATGGATATAACAAGGGCGAAATATTGCGCAGAAATGAAAGTGTAGAGATCGTACACACTATTTTCAACGTCAAAACGTGGACTTGTGTCAATTTTCTATTCTTTGTTACCCACCTTAATCTTATCACCGAATTTAGGAATTATTCTTATATACTTTCCATACAGGTGATCGGCAAAGGTGAAATTGTGTTAATTCGTCATACAGGTGAACGGCAAACTTGGACACCTCCTTAAGAGTTTCATAGTTACTCCCGCCGTTTACCCGCACTTGCTTGTGAATGGAAAACGTAATTCCACCTAAACCCAATGAATATTGAGAGGATAGGGATTGATGGATATAACAAGGGCGAAATATTGCGCAGAAATGAAAGTGTGGAGATCGTACACACTATTTTCAACGTCAAAACGTGGACTTGTGTTAATTTTCTATTCTTTGTTACCCACCTTAATCTTATCACCGAATTTAGGAATTATTCTTATATACTTTCCATACAGGTAACGGCAAAGGTGAAATTGTGTTAATTCGTCATACAGGTGAACGGCAAACTTGGACACCTCCTTAAGAGTTTCATAGTTACTCCCGCCGTTTACCCGCACTTGCTTGTGAATGGGAAACGTAATTCCACCTAAACCCAATGAATATTGAGAGTATAGGGATTGATGGATATAACAAGGGCGAAATATTGCGCAGAAATGAAAGTGTGGAGATCGTACACACTATTTTCAACGTCAAAACGTGGACTTGTGTTAATTTTCTATTCTTTGTTACCCACCTTAATCTTATCACCGAATTTAGGAATTATTCTTATATACTTTCCATACAGGTGAACGGCAAAGGTGAAATTGTATTAATTCGTCATACAGGTGAACGGCAAACTTGGACACCTCCTTAAGAGTTTCATAGTTACTCCCGCCGTTTACCCGCACTTGCTTGTGAATGGAAAACGTAATTCCACCTAAACCCAATGAATATTGAGAGTATAGGGATTGATGGATATAACAAGGGCGAAATATTGCGCAGAAATGAAAGTGTGGAGATCGTACACACTATTTTCAACGTCAAAACGTGGACTTGTGTTAATTTTCTATTCTTTGTTACCCACCTTAATCTTATCACCGAATTTAGGAATTATTCTTATATACTTTCCATACAGGTGAACGGCAAAGGTGAAATTGTATTAATTCGTCATACAGGTGAACGGCAAACTTGGACACCTCCTTAAGAGTTTCATAGTTACTCCCGCCGTTTACCCGCACTGGCTTGTGAATGGGAAACGTAATTCCACCTAAACCCAATGAATATTGAGAGGATAGGGATTGATGGATATAACAAGGGCGAAATATTGCGCAGAAATGAAAGTGTGGAGATCGTACACACTATTTTCAACGTCAAAACGTGGACTTGTGTTAATTTTCTATTCTTTGTTACCCACCTTAATCTTATCACCGAATTTAGGAATTATTCTTATATACTTTCCATACAGGTGAACGGCAAAGGTGAAATTGTATTAATTCGTCATACAGGTGAACGGCAAACTTGGACACCTCCTTAAGAGTTTCATAGTTACTCCCGCCGTTTACCCGCACTTGCTTGTGAATGGGAAACGTAATTCCACCTAAACCCAATGAATATTGAGAGGATAGGGATTGATGGATATAACAAGGGCGAAATATTGCGCAGAAATGAAAGTGTGGAGATCGTACACACTATTTTCAACGTCAAAACGTGGACTAGTGTTAATTTTCTATTCTTTGTTACCCACCTTAATCTTATCACCGAATTTAGGAATTATTCTTATATACTTTCCATACAGGTGACGGCAAAGGTGAAATTGTATTAATTCGTCATACAGGTGAACGGCAAACTTGGACACCTCCTTAAGAGTTTCATAGTTACTCCCGCCGTTTACCCGCACTGGCTTGTGAATGGGAAACGTAATTCCACCTAAACCCAATGAATATTGAGAGGATAGGGATTGATGGATATAACAAGGGCGAAATATTGCGCAGAAATGAAAGTGTAGAGATCGTACACACTATTTTCAACGTCAAAACGTGGACTTGTGTTAATTTTCTATTCTTTGTTACCCACCTTAATCTTATCACCGAATTTAGGAATTATTCTTATATACTTTCCATACAGGTGACGGCAAAGGTGAAATTGTATTAATTCGTCATACAGGTGAACGGCAAACTTGGACACCTCCTTAAGAGTTTCATAGTTACTCCCGCCGTTTACCCGCACTGGCTTGTGAATGGGAAACGTAATTCCACCTAAACCCAATGAATATTGAGAGGATAGGGATTGATGGATATAACAAGGGCGAAATATTGCGCAGAAATGAAAGTGTAGAGATCGTACACACTATTTTCAACGTCAAAACGTGGACTTGTGTTAATTTTCTATTCTTTGTTACCCACCTTAATCTTATCACCGAATTTAGGAATTATTCTTATATACTTTCCATACAGGTGACGGCAAAGGTGAAATTGTGTTAATTCGTCATACAGGTGAACGGCAAACTTGGACACCTCCTTAAGACTTTCATAGTTACTCCCGCCGTTTACCCGCACTTGCTTGTGAATGGAAAACGTAATTCCACCTAAACCTAATGAATATTGAGAGGATAGGGATTGATGGATGTAACAAGGGCGAAATATTGCGCAGAAATGAAAGTGTGGAGATCGTACACACTATTTTCAACGTCAAAACGTGGACTTGTGTTAATTTTCTATTCTTTGTTACCCACCTTAATCTTATCACCGAATTTAGGAATTATTCTTATATACTTTCCATACAGGTGACGGCAAAGGTGAAATTGTATTAATTCGTCATACAGGTGAACGGCAAACTTGGACACCTCCTTAAGAGTTTCATAGTTACTCCCGCCGTTTACCCGCACTGGCTTGTGAATGGGAAACGTAATTCCACCTAAACCCAATGAATATTGAGAGGATAGGGATTGATGGATATAACAAGGGCGAAATATTGCGCAGAAATGAAAGTGTAGAGATCGTACACACTATTTTCAACGTCAAAACGTGGACTTGTGTTAATTTTCTATTCTTTGTTACCCACCTTAATCTTATCACCGAATTTAGGAATTATTCTTATATACTTTCCATACAGGTGACGGCAAAGGTGAAATTGTGTTAATTCGTCATACAGGTGAACGGCAAACTTGGACACCTCCTTAAGACTTTCATAGTTACTCCCGCCGTTTACCCGCACTTGCTTGTGAATGGAAAACGTAATTCCACCTAAACCCAATGAATATTGAGAGGATAGGGATTGATGGATATAACAAGGGCGAAATATTGCGCAGAAATGAAAGTGTAGAGATCGTACACACTATTTTCAACGTCAAAACGTGGACTTGTGTTAATTTTCTATTCTTTGTTACCCACCTTAATCTTATCACCGAATTTAGGAATTATTCTTATATACTTTCCATACAGGTGACGGCAAAGGTGAAATTGTGTTAATTCGTCATACAGGTGAACGGCAAACTTGGACACCTCCTTAAGACTTTCATAGTTACTCCCGCCGTTTACCCGCACTTGCTTGTGAATGGAAAACGTAATTCCACCTAAACCCAATGAATATTCAGAGGATAGGGATTGATGGATATAACAAGGGCGAAATATTGCGCAGAAATGAAAGTGTAGAGATCGTACACACTATTTTCAACGTCAAAACGTGGACTTGTGTTAATTTTCTATTCTTTGTTACCCACCTTAATCTTATCACCGAATTTAGGAATTATTCTTATATACTTTCCATACAGGTGACAACAAAGGTGAAATTGTGTTAATTCGTCATACAGGTGAACGGCAAACTTGGACACCTCCTTAAGACTTTCATAGTTACTCCCGCCGTTTACCCGCACTTGCTTGTGAATGGAAAACGTAATTCCACCTAAACCCAATGAATATTCAGAGGATAGGGATTGATGGATATAACAAGGGCGAAATATTGCGCAGAAATGAAAGTGTAGAGATCGTACACACTATTTTCAACGTCAAAACGTGGACTTGTGTTAATTTTCTATTCTTTGTTACCCACCTTAATCTTATCACCGAATTTAGGAATTATTCTTATATACTTTCCATACAGGTGACGGCAAAGGTGAAATTGTGTTAATTCGTCATACAGGTGAACGGCAAACTTGGACACCTCCTTAAGACTTTCATAGTTACTCCCGCCGTTTACCCGCACTTGCTTGTGAATGGAAAACGTAATTCCACCTAAACCCAATGAATATTCAGAGGATAGGGATTGATGGATATAACAAGGGCGAAATATTGCGCAGAAATGAAAGTGTAGAGATCGTACACACTATTTTCAACGTCAAAACGTGGACTTGTGTTAATTTTCTATTCTTTGTTACCCACCTTAATCTTATCACCGAATTTAGGAATTATTCTTATATACTTTCCATACAGGTGACGGCAAAGGTGAAATTGTGTTAATTCGTCATACAGGTGAACGGCAAACTTGGACACCTCCTTAAGAGTTTCATAGTTACTCCCGCCGTTTACCCGCACTTGCTTGTGAATGGAAAACGTAATTCCACCTAAACCCAATGAATATTGAGAGGATAGGGATTGATGGATATAACAAGGGCGAAATATTGCGCAGAAATGAAAGTGTAGAGATCGTGCGTCATAGGCTCTGACGTAATAGTTGGCCTTCAGCCAGCCGTCTGACGTCATACGCTCGTGCGTCATAGGCTGTGACATACAGGTGAAAGGCAAAATTGGACACCTCCTTAAGAGTTTCATAGTTACTCCCGCCGTTTACCCGCACTTGCTTGTGAATGGAAAACGTAATTCCACCTAAACCCAATGAATATTGAGAGGATAGGGATTGATGGATATAACAAGGGCGAAATATTGCGCAGAAATGAAAGTGTAGAGATCGTACACACTATTTTCAACGTCAAAACGTGGACTTGTGTTAATTTTCTATTCTTTGTTACCCACCTTAATCTTATCACCGAATTTAGGAATTATTCTTATATACTTTCCATACAGGTGACGGCAAAGGTGAAATTGTGTTAATTCGTCATACAGGTGAACGGCAAACTTGGACACCTCCTTAAGACTTTCATAGTTACTCCCGCCGTTTACCCGCACTTGCTTGTGAATGGAAAACGTAATTCCACCTAAACCCAATGAATATTGAGAGGATAGGGATTGATGGATATAACAAGGGCGAAATATTGCGCAGAAATGAAAGTGTAGAGATCGTGCGTCATAGGCTCTGACGTAATAGTTGGCCTTCAGCCAGCCGTCTGACGTCATACGCTCGTGCGTCATAGGCTGTGACATACAGGTGAAAGGCAAAATTGGACACCTCCTTAAGAGTTTCATAGTTACTCCCGCCGTTTACCCGCACTTGCTTGTGAATGGAAAACGTAATTCCACCTAAACCCAATGAATATTGAGAGGATAGGGATTGATGGATATAACAAGGGCGAAATATTGCGCAGAAATGAAAGTGTAGAGATCGTACACACTATTTTCAACGTCAAAACGTGGACTTGTGTTAATTTTCTATTCTTTGTTACCCACCTTAATCTTATCACCGAATTTAGGAATTATTCTTATATACTTTCCATACAGGTGACAACAAAGGTGAAATTGTGTTAATTCGTCATACAGGTGAACGGCAAACTTGGACACCTCCTTAAGAGTTTCATAGTTACTCCCGCCGTTTACCCGCACTTGCTTGTGAATGGGAAACGTAATTCCACCTAAACCCAATGAATATTGAGAGGATAGGGATTGATGGATATAACAAGGGCGAAATATTGCGCAGAAATGAAAGTGTAGAGATCGTACACACTATTTTCAACGTCAAAACGTGGACTTGTGTCAATTTTCTATTCTTTGTTACCCACCTTAATCTTATCACCGAATTTAGGAATTATTCTTATATACTTTCCATACAGGTGACGGCTAAGGTGAAATTGTGTTAATTCGTCATACAGGTGAACGGCAAACTTGGACACCTCCTTAAGAGTTTCATAGTTACTCCCGCCGTTTACCCGCACTTGCTTGTGAATGGGAAACGTAATTCCACCTAAACCCAATGAATATTGAGAGGATAGGGATTGATGGATATAACAAGGGCGAAATATTGCGCAGAAATGAAAGTGTAGAGATCGTACACACTATTTTCAACGTCAAAACGTGGACTTGTGTTAATTTTCTATTCTTTGTTACCCACCTTAATCTTATCACCGAATTTAGGAATTATTCTTATATACTTTCCATACAGGTGACGGCAAAGGTGAAATTGTGTTAATTCGTCATACAGGTGAACGGCAAACTTGGACACCTCCTTAAGACTTTCATAGTTACTCCCGCCGTTTACCCGCACTTGCTTGTGAATGGAAAACGTAATTCCACCTAAACCCAATGAATATTGAGAGGATAGGGATTGATGGATATAACAAGGGCGAAATATTGCGCAGAAATGAAAGTGTAGAGATCGTGCGTCATAGGCTCTGACGTAATAGTTGGCCTTCAGCCAGCCGTCTGACGTCATACGCTCGTGCGTCATAGGCTGTGACATACAGGTGAAAGGCAAAATTGGACACCTCCTTAAGAGTTTCATAGTTACTCCCGCCGTTTACCCGCACTTGCTTGTGAATGGAAAACGTAATTCCACCTAAACCCAATGAATATTGAGAGGATAGGGATTGATGGATATAACAAGGGCGAAATATTGCGCAGAAATGAAAGTGTAGAGATCGTACACACTATTTTCAACGTCAAAACGTGGACTTGTGTTAATTTTCTATTCTTTGTTACCCACCTTAATCTTATCACCGAATTTAGGAATTATTCTTATATACTTTCCATACAGGTGACAACAAAGGTGAAATTGTGTTAATTCGTCATACAGGTGAACGGCAAACTTGGACACCTCCTTAAGAGTTTCATAGTTACTCCCGCCGTTTACCCGCACTTGCTTGTGAATGGGAAACGTAATTCCACCTAAACCCAATGAATATTGAGAGGATAGGGATTGATGGATATAACAAGGGCGAAATATTGCGCAGAAATGAAAGTGTAGAGATCGTACACACTATTTTCAACGTCAAAACGTGGACTTGTGTCAATTTTCTATTCTTTGTTACCCACCTTAATCTTATCACCGAATTTAGGAATTATTCTTATATACTTTCCATACAGGTGACGGCTAAGGTGAAATTGTGTTAATTCGTCATACAGGTGAACGGCAAACTTGGACACCTCCTTAAGAGTTTCATAGTTACTCCCGCCGTTTACCCGCACTTGCTTGTGAATGGAAAACGTAATTCCACCTAAACCCAATGAATATTGAGAGGATAGGGATTGATGGATGTAACATGGGCGAAATATTGCGCAGAAATGAAAGTGTAGAGATCGTACACACTATTTTCAACGTCAAAACGTGGACTTGTGTTAATTTTCTATTCTTTGTTACCCACCTTAATCTTATCACCGAATTTAGGAATTATTCTTATATACTTTCCATACAGGTGACGGCAAAGGTGAAATTGTGTTAATTCGTCATACAGGTGAACGGCAAACTTGGACACCTCCTTAAGACTTTCATAGTTACTCCCGCCGTTTACCCGCACTTGCTTGTGAATGGAAAACGTAATTCCACCTAAACCCAATGAATATTGAGAGGATAGGGATTGATGGATATAACAAGGGCGAAATATTGCGCAGAAATGAAAGTGTAGAGATCGTACACACTATTTTCAACGTCAAAACGTGGACTTGTGTCAATTTTCTATTCTTTGTTACCCACCTTAATCTTATCACCGAATTTAGGAATTATTCTTATATACTTTCCATAAAGGTGAACGGCAAAGGTGAAATTGTGTTAATTCGTCATACAGGTGAACGGCAAACTTGGACACCTCCTTAAGACTTTCATAGTTACTCCCGCCGTTTACCCGCACTTGCTTGTGAATGGAAAACGTAATTCCACCTAAACCCAATGAATATTCAGAGGAAAGGGATTGATGGATATAACAAGGGCGAAATATTGCGCAGAAATGAAAGTGTAGAGATCGTACACACTATTTTCAACGTCAAAACGTGGACTTGTGTTAATTTTCTATTCTTTGTTACCCACCTTAATCTTATCACCGAATTTAGGAATTATTCTTATATACTTTCCATACAGGTGACGGCAAAGGTGAAATTGTATTAATTCGTCATACAGGTGAACGGCAAACTTGGACACCTCCTTAAGAGTTTCATAGTTACTCCCGCCGTTTACCCGCACTTGCTTGTGAATGGGAAACGTAATTCCACCTAAACCCAATGAATATTCAGAGGATAGGGATTGATGGATATAACAAGGGCGAAATATTGCGCAGAAATGAAAGTGTAGAGATCGTACACACTATTTTCAACGTCAAAACGTGGACTTGTGTTAATTTTCTATTCTTTGTTACCCACCTTAATCTTATCACCGAATTTAGGAATTATTCTTATATACTTTCCATACAGGTGACGGCAAAGGTGAAATTGTGTTAATTCGTCATACAGGTGAACGGCAAACTTGGACACCTCCTTAAGACTTTCATAGTTACTCCCGCCGTTTACCCGCACTTGCTTGTGAATGGGAAACGTAATTCCACCTAAACCCAATGAATATTGAGAGGATAGGGATTGATGGATATAACAAGGGCGAAATATTGCGCAGAAATGAAAGTGTAGAGATCGTACACACTATTTTCAACGTCAAAACGTGGACTTGTGTCAATTTTCTATTCTTTGTTACCCACCTTAATCTTATCACCGAATTTAGGAATTATTCTTATATACTTTCCATACAGGTGAACGGCAAAGGTGAAATTGTATTAATTCGTCATACAGGTGAACGGCAAACTTGGACACCTCCTTAAGAGTTTCATAGTTACTCCCGCCGTTTACCCGCACTTGCTTGTGAATGGGAAACGTAATTCCACCTAAACCCAATGAATATTGAGAGGATAGGGATTGATGGATATAACAAGGGCGAAATATTGCGCAGAAATGAAAGTGTAGAAATCGTACACACTATTTTCAACGTCAAAACGTGGACTTGTGTTAATTTTCTATTCTTTGTTACCCACCTTAATCTTATCACCGAATTTAGGAATTATTCTTATATACTTTCCATACAGGTGAACGGCAAAGGTGAAATTGTATTAATTCGTCATACAGGTGAACGGCAAACTTGGACACCTCCTTAAGAGTTTCATAGTTACTCCCGCCGTTTACCCGCACTTGCTTGTGAATGGAAAACGTAATTCCACCTAAACCCAATGAATATTGAGAGTATAGGGATTGATGGATATAACAAGGGCGAAATATTGCGCAGAAATGAAAGTGTAGAGATCGTACACACTATTTTCAACGTCAAAACGTGGACTTGTGTTAATTTTCTATTCTTTGTTACCCACCTTAATCTTATCACCGAATTTAGGAATTATTCTTATATACTTTCCATACAGGTGAACGGCAAAGGTGAAATTGTGTTAATTCGTCATACAGGTGAACGGCAAACTTGGACACCTCCTTAAGAGTTTCATAGTTACTCCCGCCGTTTACCCGCACTTGCTTGTGAATGGAAAACGTAATTCCACCTAAACCCAATGAATATTGAGAGGATAGGGATTGATGGATATAACAAGGGCGAAATATTGCGCAGAAATGAAAGTGTAGAGATCGTACACACTATTTTCAACGTCAAAACGTGGACTTGTGTTAATTTTCTATTCTTTGTTACCCACCTTAATCTTATCACCGAATTTAGGAATTATTCTTATATACTTTCCATACAGGTGAACGGCAAAGGTGAAATTGTATTAATTCGTCATACAGGTGAACGGCAAACTTGGACACCTCCTTAAGAGTTTCATAGTTACTCCCGCCGTTTACCCGCACTTGCTTGTGAATGGAAAACGTAATTCCACCTAAACCCAATGAATATTGAGAGGATAGGGATTGATGGATATAACAAGGGCGAAATATTGCGCAGAAATGAAAGTGTAGAGATCGTACACACTATTTTCAACGTCAAAACGTGGACTTGTGTCAATTTTCTATTCTTTGTTACCCACCTTAATCTTATCACCGAATTTAGGAATTATTCTTATATACTTTCCATACAGGTGAACGGCAAAGGTGAAATTGTGTTAATTCGTCATACAGGTGAACGGCAAACTTGGACACCTCCTTAAGAGTTTCATAGTTACTCCCGCCGTTTACCCGCACTTGCTTGTGAATGGGAAACGTAATTCCACCTAAACCCAATGAATATTGAGAGGATAGGGATTGATGGATATAACAAGGGCGAAATATTGCGCAGAAATGAAAGTGTAGAGATCGTACACACTATTTTCAACGTCAAAACGTGGACTTGTGTTAATTTTCTATTCTTTGTTACCCACCTTAATCTTATCACCGAATTTAGGAATTATTCTTATATACTTTCCATACAGGTGACGGCAAAGGTGAAATTGTGTTAATTCGTCATACAGGTGAACGGCAAACTTGGACACCTCCTTAAGAGTTTCATAGTTACTCCCGCCGTTTACCCGCACTTGCTTGTGAATGGAAAACGTAATTCCACCTAAACCCAATGAATATTGAGAGGATAGGGATTGATGGATATAACAAGGGCGAAATATTGCGCAGAAATGAAAGTGTAGAGATCGTACACACTATTTTCAACGTCAAAACGTGGACTTGTGTCAATTTTCTATTCTTTGTTACCCACCTTAATCTTATCACCGAATTTAGGAATTATTCTTATATACTTTCCATAAAGGTAACGGCAAAGGTGAAATTGTGTTAATTCGTCATACAGGTGAACGGCAAACTTGGACACCTCCTTAAGAGTTTCATAGTTACTCCCGCCGTTTACCCGCACTTTCTTGTGAATGGAAAACGTAATTCCACCTAAACCCAATGAATATTGAGAGGATAGGGATTGATGGATATAACAAGGGCGAAATATTGCGCAGAAATGAAAGTGTAGAGATCGTACACACTATTTTCAACGTCAAAACGTGGACTTGTGTCAATTTTCTATTCTTTGTTACCCACCTTAATCTTATCACCGAATTTAGGAATTATTCTTATATACTTTCCATAAAGGTAACGGCAAAGGTGAAATTGTGTTAATTCGTCATACAGGTGAACGGCAAACTTGGACACCTCCTTAAGAGTTTCATAGTTACTCCCGCCGTTTACCCGCACTTGCTTGTGAATGGGAAACGTAATTCCACCTAAACCCAATGAATATTGAGAGGATAGGGATTGATGGATATAACAAGGGCGAAATATTGCGCAGAAATGAAAGTGTAGAGATCGTACACACTATTTTCAACGTCAAAACGTGGACTTGTGTCAATTTTCTATTCTTTGTTACCCACCTTAATCTTATCACCGAATTTAGGAATTATTCTTATATACTTTCCATACAGGTGAACGGCAAAGGTGAAATTGTGTTAATTCGTCATACAGGTGAACGGCAAACTTGGACACCTCCTTAAGAGTTTCATAGTTACTCCCGCCGTTTACCCGCACTTGCTTGTGAATGGAAAACGTAATTCCACCTAAACCCAATGAATATTCAGAGGATAGGGATTGATGGATATAACAAGGGCGAAATATTGCGCAGAAATGAAAGTGTAGAGATCGTACACACTATTTTCAACGTCAAAACGTGGACTTGTGTCAATTTTCTATTCTTTGTTACCCACCTTAATCTTATCACCGAATTTAGGAATTATTCTTATATACTTTCCATACAGGTGACGGCAAAGGTGAAATTGTATTAATTCGTCATACAGGTGAACGGCAAACTTGGACACCTCCTTAAGAGTTTCATAGTTACTCCCGCCGTTTACCCGCACTTGCTTGTGAATGGGAAACGTAATTCCACCTAAACCCAATGAATATTGAGAGGATAGGGATTGATGGATATAACAAGGGGGAAATATTGCGCAGAAATGAAAGTGTAGAGATCGTACACACTATTTTCAACGTCAAAACGTGGACTTGTGTTAATTTTCTATTCTTTGTTACCCACCTTAATCTTATCACCGAATTTAGGAATTATTCTTATATACTTTCCATACAGGTGACGGCAAAGGTGAAATTGTATTAATTCGTCATACAGGTGAACGGCAAACTTGGACACCTCCTTAAGAGTTTCATAGTTACTCCCGCCGTTTACCCGCACTTGCTTGTGAATGGGAAACGTAATTCCACCTAAACCCAATGAATATTGAGAGGATAGGGATTGATGGATATAACAAGGGCGAAATATTGCGCAGAAATGAAAGTGTAGAGATCGTACACACTATTTTCAACGTCAAAACGTGGACTTGTGTCAATTTTCTATTCTTTGTTACCCACCTTAATCTTATCACCGAATTTAGGAATTATTCTTATATACTTTCCATACAGGTGAACGGCAAAGGTGAAATTGTGTTAATTCGTCATACAGGTGAACGGCAAACTTGGACACCTCCTTAAGAGTTTCATAGTTACTCCCGCCGTTTACCCGCACTTGCTTGTGAATGGAAAACGTAATTCCACCTAAACCCAATGAATATTCAGAGGATAGGGATTGATGGATATAACAAGGGCGAAATATTGCGCAGAAATGAAAGTGTAGAGATCGTACACACTATTTTCAACGTCAAAACGTGGACTTGTGTCAATTTTCTATTCTTTGTTACCCACCTTAATCTTATCACCGAATTTAGGAATTATTCTTATATACTTTCCATACAGGTGACGGCAAAGGTGAAATTGTATTAATTCGTCATACAGGTGAACGGCAAACTTGGACACCTCCTTAAGAGTTTCATAGTTACTCCCGCCGTTTACCCGCACTTGCTTGTGAATGGGAAACGTAATTCCACCTAAACCCAATGAATATTGAGAGGATAGGGATTGATGGATATAACAAGGGGGAAATATTGCGCAGAAATGAAAGTGTAGAGATCGTACACACTATTTTCAACGTCAAAACGTGGACTTGTGTTAATTTTCTATTCTTTGTTACCCACCTTAATCTTATCACCGAATTTAGGAATTATTCTTATATACTTTCCATACAGGTGACGGCAAAGGTGAAATTGTGTTAATTCGTCATACAGGTGAACGGCAAACTTGGACACCTCCTTAAGAGTTTCATAGTTACTCCCGCCGTTTACCCGCACTTGCTTGTGAATGGGAAACGTAATTCCACCTAAACCCAATGAATATTGAGAGGATAGGGATTGATGAATATAACAAGGGCGAAATATTGCGCAGAAATGAAAGTGTGGAGATCGTACACACTATTTTCAACGTCAAAACGTGGACTTGTGTTAATTTTCTATTCTTTGTTACCCACCTTAATCTTATCACCGAATTTAGGAATTATTCTTATATACTTTCCATACAGGTGACGGCAAAGGTGAAATTTTGTTAATTCGTCATACAGGTTTTTTTTTTTTTTTTTTTTCTTTCAAATGATTTATTGCACCAAGTAACAACTTATTAGCAACATATTTTTGACATATATGTGAATTGGTTGTAGTACAACTTAGATACTTAACTAAGCCGCTTATAGTTTTGAAAGTTAGGAGTGCAATTTTGTGCACTTAAACCGATCACTGATTTCACTGAACGGACTTATCGCGAGAACACCTTCACTCACTTCCACAGGTCATGAGGCTTCTTTCTCTTGAGACGTCTGAGTAGGTCGTCAACGTCGAGCAGCTGGACAGCTTCTTCATTGACGTGTACTTGTAACCGCTTGTGATGGGCTATGGATTGAACCTTGATGACTTCATTGACAGTTGGTATGCGAAGTTCTTTGTGTAGCCGGACATTTCTGGTGTACCGGTAGGCGTCCACACAACATCTCAGCACATTGTTTTGGAAACGTTGGATAATATCGCGGTTACTTTGAGCGGTGCAGCCCCACAACTGCACTCCGTAAGTCCAGACAGGCTTGAGGACTTGATTGTACAGGGTTAATTTGTTCTGGATCGACATTTTTGAGCGTCGGCCCATTAACCAGTACATTTTCCTGAACTTAAGCACCAGTTCTTCTTTTTTCTTCTTGACATGCGCCTTCCAGCGCAATTTAGCATCCAGGGTCATGCCCAGGTATTTAGCTTCATTGGCGTGCGGTATAGTCTTGCCGTTGAGATGAAGGGGGAAATAGTCGAGCTTACGATTGGTAAAGTCGACATGAACTGATTTCGCTTCATTCATCTTGATCCTCCATTTTGATGTCCATTCTTGGAGTTTCTTAATAGATCTTCTGAGCTTGGGAATCGTCACGTGATTTGTTTCACCAACTGCAAGGACAGCTGTGTCATCTGCAAACGTTGCTATTGTATTCTCCTCTCGTTCTGGCATATCGCTGGTGAACAGGACGTACAGGAGTGGGCCAAGTACACTTCCTTGGGGAACTCCAGCGTGTATTCGGTGCACTTCTGAGTAGGCATCTTCATGCTTTACCCTGAAGAATCGATCTGATAGATAGGATTGCAATAATTCAGCATATTTTGCTGGCAACATTCTTCGGAGCTTGTGGTTTAGTCCATCGTGCCAAACTTTGTCAAACGCTTGGGTTACGTCGAGAAAGATGGCCGAGCAAACTTGCTTGTTTTCTAGTGCCTCCTCAATCACACTCGTAATTCGATGCACCTGGTCAATGGTAGAGTGCTTTTGTCGGAAACCAAATTGATGAGAAGGGACCAGATTGCGTTCTTCTACGACTGACATCAGCCGCTTGTGGATGAGCTTCTCAAATAGTTTTGATAATACTGGAAGAAGGGATATTGGCCGGTAGGATGTTAATTTTTCGGCTGGCTTACCAGGTTTCTGAATCATGATCACTTCAGCTAATTTCCACAATTGAGGTACATAACGAAGTTTGATAGCGGCATTGATTATTTTGGTGATTTTCATTAGGACCTTCCGTGGGAGGTTTTTAAGGATATGCCCCGTGATCAGGTCGTACCCAGGAGCCTTTTTTGGATTGATTTTATTAAGGATGGTTTCTTGAACTTCTTTAACCGTCACTGGGGGTATTTCGATTTCATGATCTGTTACAATAACCTCTTCCAGTGGTTCCTCATCTGGGTCTCCAGGATTTGGTCTGAAGATGTCGGCCAGATAACGGGCAAATGCATCAGCCTTCTCTTGGTTGGACTTGATCCACTTCCCGATAGTTTCATCTTTGATTGGTGGTGCTTGGACGATAGGACGTTTGAGATGCTTAGTAGCTCTCCACAGGGAATAATCAGCGTCACGATTGATGGCAAGGGAAGTGACGAATTCTTCTTGCGTTTCCTCTTTGATCTCTTTAATCATATCACGAAGTTCACTGGCATATAGATACCATATTGCCTTGTCGTCTGGAATACGCGTTTGCTGCCATTTACGCCTAGCTCTGCGCTTCTTCTTGATCATGGTAAGAACTTCACATGGGTAGTTGAACCCTTTGAGTTTCTTGACCACCTCAGGGGTGTTTTCCCACGCGACCGTTTGGATGTTATATACGAGTTGTTCAAGTTCCCGATCGATGTCTGCAGGACATTCAAGGACATCATTCAGATAGATGTACTGGTTGATGTCTATTTTGAATGTACCCCAATCCGTCTTTTTATTGACAAGTACTGGATTGTTTGGTTTCTGAATGATTCGTTCGCTCAGTGTTAGGATGATTGGTGAATGATCTGAGCTGAGATCAAAGCACTCATCCACAAGAGCGTAGTTAGCCGAGATATTTCTCATAATGAAGAAGTCAATTAGGTCAGGTTTTTTATTTATGTCGGTGGGCCAGTATGTTGACGGTGACGGTTGACGGTGACGGTTGAGTATACAGGTGACGGCAAAGGTGAAATTGTATTAATTCGTCATACAGGTGAACGGCAAACTTGGACACCTCCTTAAGAGTTTCATAGTTACTCCCGCCGTTTACCCGCACTTGCTTGTGAATGGAAAACGTAATTCCACCTAAACCCAATGAATATTGAGAGGATAGGGATTGATGGATGTAACAAGGGCGAAATATTGCGCAGAAATGAAAGTGTAGAGATCGTACACACTATTTTCAACGTCAAAACGTGGACTTGTGTCAATTTTCTATTCTTTGTTACCCACCTTAATCTTATCACCGAATTTAGGAATTATTCTTATATACTTTCCATACAGGTGACGGCAAAGGTGAAATTGTGTTAATTCGTCATACAGGTGAACGGCAAACTTGGACACCTCCTTAAGAGTTTCATAGTTACTCCCGCCGTTTACCCGCACTTGCTTGTGAATGGGAAACGTAATTCCACCTAAACCCAATGAATATTGAGAGGATAGGGATTGATGGATATAACAAGGGCGAAATATTGCGCAGAAATGAAAGTGTGGAGATCGTACACACTATTTTCAACGTCAAAACGTGGACTTGTGTCAATTTTCTATTCTTTGTTACCCACCTTAATCTTATCACCGAATTTAGGAATTATTCTTATATACTTTCCATACAGGTGACGGCAAAGGTGAAATTGTATTAATTCGTCATACAGGTGAACGGCAAACTTGGACACCTCCTTAAGAGTTTCATAGTTACTCCCGCCGTTTACCCGCACTTGCTTGTGAATGGGAAACGTAATTCCACCTAAACCCAATGAATATTGAGAGGATAGGGATTGATGGATATAACAAGGGCGAAATATTGCGCAGAAATGAAAGTGTGGAGATCGTACACACTATTTTCAACGTCAAAACGTGGACTTGTGTTAATTTTCTATTCTTTGTTACCCACCTTGAAATTGTGGCAAAGGTGAAATTGTGTTAATTCGTCATACAGGTGAACGGCAAACTTGGACACCTCCTTAAGAGTTTCATAGTTACTCCCGCCGTTTACCCGCACTTGCTTGTGAATGGGAAACGTAATTCCACCTAAACCCAATGAATATTGAGAGGATAGGGATTGATGGATATAACAAGGGCGAAATATTGCGCAGAAATGAAAGTGTGGAGATCGTACACACTATTTTCAACGTCAAAACGTGGACTTGTGTTAATTTTCTATTCTTTGTTACCCACCTTAATCTTATCACCGAATTTAGGAATTATTCTTATATACTTTCCATACAGGTGACGGCAAAGGTGAAATTGTGTTAATTCGTCATACAGGTGAACGGCAAACTTGGACACCTCCTTAAGAGTTTCATAGTTACTCCCGCCGTTTACCCGCACTTGCTTGTGAATGGGAAACGTAATTCCACCTAAACCCAATGAATATTGAGAGGATAGGGATTGATGGATATAACAAGGGCGAAATATTGCGCAGAAATGAAAGTGTAGAGATCGTACACACTATTTTCAACGTCAAAACGTGGACTTGTGTTAATTTTCTATTCTTTGTTACCCACCTCAATCTTATCACCGAATTTAGGAATTATTCTTATATACTTTCCATACAGGTGACGGCAAAGGTGAAATTGTGTTAATTCGTCATACAGGTGAACGGCAAACTTGGACACCTCCTTAAGAGTTTCATAGTTACTCCCGCCGTTTACCCGCACTTGCTTGTGAATGGAAAACGTAATTCCACCTAAACCCAATGAATATTCAGAGTATAGGGATTGATGAATATAACAAGGGCGAAATATTGCGCAGAAATGAAAGTGTAGAGATCGTACACACTATTTTCAACGTCAAAACGTGGACTTGTGTTAATTTTCTATTCTTTGTTACCCACCTTAATCTTATCACCGAATTTAGGAATTATTCTTATATACTTTCCATACAGGTGACGGCAAAGGTGAAATTGTGTTAATTCGTCATACAGGTGAACGGCAAACTTGGACACCTCCTTAAGAGTTTCATAGTTACTCCCGCCGTTTACCCGCACTTGCTTGTGAATGGGAAACGTAATTCCACCTAAACCCAATGAATATTGAGAGGATAGGGATTGATGGATATAACAAGGGCGAAATATTGCGCAGAAATGAAAGTGTGGAGATCGTACACACTATTTTCAACGTCAAAACGTGGACTTGTGTCAATTTTCTATTCTTTGTTACCCACCTTAATCTTATCACCGAATTTAGGAATTATTCTTATATACTTTCCATACAGGTGACGGCAAAGGTGAAATTGTGTTAATTCGTCATACAGGTGAACGGCAAACTTGGACACCTCCTTAAGAGTTTCATAGTTACTCCCGCCGTTTACCCGCACTTGCTTGTGAATGGGAAACGTAATTCCACCTAAACCCAATGAATATTGAGAGGATAGGGATTGATGGATATAACAAGGGCGAAATATTGCGCAGAAATGAAAGTGTGGAGATCGTACACACTATTTTCAACGTCAAAACGTGGACTTGTGTCAATTTTCTATTCTTTGTTACCCACCTTAATCTTATCACCGAATTTAGGAATTATTCTTATATACTTTCCATACAGGTGACGGCAAAGGTGAAATTGTATTAATTCGTCATACAGGTGAACGGCAAACTTGGACACCTCCTTAAGAGTTTCATAGTTACTCCCGCCGTTTACCCGCACTTGCTTGTGAATGGGAAACGTAATTCCACCTAAACCCAATGAATATTGAGAGGATAGGGATTGATGGATATAACAAGGGCGAAATATTGCGCAGAAATGAAAGTGTGGAGATCGTACACACTATTTTCAACGTCAAAACGTGGACTTGTGTTAATTTTCTATTCTTTGTTACCCACCTTGAAATTGTGGCAAAGGTGAAATTGTGTTAATTCGTCATACAGGTGAACGGCAAACTTGGACACCTCCTTAAGAGTTTCATAGTTACTCCCGCCGTTTACCCGCACTTGCTTGTGAATGGGAAACGTAATTCCACCTAAACCCAATGAATATTGAGAGGATAGGGATTGATGGATATAACAAGGGCGAAATATTGCGCAGAAATGAAAGTGTGGAGATCGTACACACTATTTTCAACGTCAAAACGTGGACTTGTGTTAATTTTCTATTCTTTGTTACCCACCTTAATCTTATCACCGAATTTAGGAATTATTCTTATATACTTTCCATACAGGTGACGGCAAAGGTGAAATTGTGTTAATTCGTCATACAGGTGAACGGCAAACTTGGACACCTCCTTAAGAGTTTCATAGTTACTCCCGCCGTTTACCCGCACTTGCTTGTGAATGGGAAACGTAATTCCACCTAAACCCAATGAATATTGAGAGGATAGGGATTGATGGATATAACAAGGGCGAAATATTGCGCAGAAATGAAAGTGTAGAGATCGTACACACTATTTTCAACGTCAAAACGTGGACTTGTGTTAATTTTCTATTCTTTGTGACCCACCTCAATCTTATCACCGAATTTAGGAATTATTCTTATATACTTTCCATACAGGTGAACGGCAAAGGTGAAATTGTATTAATTCGTCATACAGGTGAACGGCAAACTTGGACACCTCCTTAAGAGTTTCATAGTTACTCCCGCCGTTTACCCGCACTTGCTTGTGAATGGAAAACGTAATTCCACCTAAACCCAATGAATATTGAGAGGATAGGGATTGATGAATATAACAAGGGGGAAATATTGCGCAGAAATGAAAGTGTAGAGATCGTACACACTATTTTCAACGTCAAAACGTGGACTTGTGTTAAATTTCTATTCTTTGTTACCCACCTTAATCTTATCACCGAATTTAGGAATTATTCTTATATACTTTCCATACAGGTGACGGCAAAGGTGAAATTGTGTTAATTCGTCATACAGGTGAACGGCAAACTTGGACACCTCCTTAAGACTTTCATAGTTACTCCCGCCGTTTACCCGCACTTGCTTGTGAATGGAAAACGTAATTCCACCTAAACCCAATGAATATTCAGAGGATAGGGATTGATGGATATAACAAGGGCGAAATATTGCGCAGAAATGAAAGTGTGGAGATCGTACACACTATTTTCAACGTCAAAACGTGGACTTGTGTTAATTTTCTATTCTTTGTTACCCACCTTAATCTTATCACCGAATTTAGGAATTATTCTTATATACTTTCCATACAGGTGACGGCAAAGGTGAAATTGTGTTAATTCGTCATACAGGTGAACGGCAAACTTGGACACCTCCTTAAGAGTTTCATAGTTACTCCCGCCGTTTACCCGCACTTGCTTGTGAATGGAAAACGTAATTCCACCTAAACCCAATGAATATTGAGAGGATAGGGATTGATGGATATAACAAGGGCGAAATATTGCGCAGAAATGAAAGTGTAGAGATCGTACACACTATTTTCAACGTCAAAACGTGGACTTGTGTTAATTTTCTATTCTTTGTTACCCACCTTAATCTTATCACCGAATTTAGGAATTATTCTTATATACTTTCCATACAGGTGACGGCAAAGGTGAAATTGTGTTAATTCGTCATACAGGTGAACGGCAAACTTGGACACCTCCTTAAGAGTTTCATAGTTACTCCCGCCGTTTACCCGCACTTGCTTGTGAATGGAAAACGTAATTCCACCTAAACCCAATGAATATTGAGAGGATAGGGATTGATGAATATAACAAGGGCGAAATATTGCGCAGAAATGAAAGTGTAGAGATCGTACACACTATTTTCAACGTCAAAACGTGGACTTGTGTTAATTTTCTATTCTTTGTTACCCACCTTAATCTTATCACCGAATTTAGGAATTATTCTTATATACTTTCCATACAGGTGAACGGCAAAGGTGAAATTGTATTAATTCGTCATACAGGTGAACGGCAAACTTGGACACCTCCTTAAGAGTTTCATAGTTACTCCCGCCGTTTACCCGCACTTGCTTGTGAATGGAAAACGTAATTCCACCTAAACCCAATGAATATTGAGAGGATAGGGATTGATGAATATAACAAGGGCGAAATATTGCGCAGAAATGAAAGTGTAGAGATCGTACACACTATTTTCAACGTCAAAACGTGGACTTGTGTTAATTTTCTATTCTTTGTTACCCACCTTAATCTTATCACCGAATTTAGGAATTATTCTTATATACTTTCCATACAGGTGACGGCAAAGGTGAAATTGTGTTAATTCGTCATACAGGTGAACGGCAAACTTGGACACCTCCTTAAGACTTTCATAGTTACTCCCGCCGTTTACCCGCACTTGCTTGTGAATGGGAAACGTAATTCCACCTAAACCCAATGAATATTGAGAGGATAGGGATTGATGGATATAACAAGGGCGAAATATTGCGCAGAAATGAAAGTGTAGAGATCGTACACACTATTTTCAACGTCAAAACGTGGACTTGTGTTAATTTTCTATTCTTTGTTACCCACCTTAATCTTATCACCGAATTTAGGAATTATTCTTATATACTTTCCATACAGGTGAACGGCAAAGGTGAAATTGTATTAATTCGTCATACAGGTGAACGGCAAACTTGGACACCTCCTTAAGAGTTTCATAGTTACTCCCGCCGTTTACCCGCACTTGCTTGTGAATGGGAAACGTAATCCCACCTAAACCCAATGAATATTGAGAGGATAGGGATTGATGGATATAACAAGGGCGAAATATTGCGCAGAAATGAAAGTGTGGAGATCGTACACACTATTTTCAACGTCAAAACGTGGACTTGTGTTAATTTTCTATTCTTTGTTACCCACCTTAATCTTATCACCGAATTTAGGAATTATTCTTATATACTTTCCATACAGGTGAACGGCAAAGGTGAAATTGTATTAATTCGTCATACAGGTGAACGGCAAACTTGGACACCTCCTTAAGAGTTTCATAGTTACTCCCGCCGTTTACCCGCACTTGCTTGTGAATGGAAAACGTAATTCCACCTAAACCCAATGAATATTGAGAGGATAGGGATTGATGAATATAACAAGGGCGAAATATTGCGCAGAAATGAAAGTGTAGAGATCGTACACACTATTTTCAACGTCAAAACGTGGACTTGTGTTAATTTTCTATTCTTTGTGACCCACCTCAATCTTATCACCGAATTTAGGAATTATTCTTATATACTTTCCATACAGGTGACGGCAAAGGTGAAATTGTGTTAATTCGTCATACAGGTGAACGGCAAACTTGGACACCTCCTTAAGAGTTTCATAGTTACTCCCGCCGTTTACCCGCACTTGCTTGTGAATGGGAAACGTAATTCCACCTAAACCCAATGAATATTCAGAGGATAGGGATTGATGGATATAACAAGGGCGAAATATTGCGCAGAAATGAAAGTGTAGAGATCGTACACACTATTTTCAACGTCAAAACGTGGACTTGTGTTAATTTTCTATTCTTTGTTACCCACCTTAATCTTATCACCGAATTTAGGAATTATTCTTATATACTTTCCATACAGGTGACGGCAAAGGTGAAATTGTATTAATTCGTCATACAGGTGAACGGCAAACTTGGACACCTCCTTAAGAGTTTCATAGTTACTCCCGCCGTTTACCCGCACTTGCTTGTGAATGGAAAACGTAATTCCACCTAAACCCAATGAATATTCAGAGGATAGGGATTGATGGATATAACAAGGGCGAAATATTGCGCAGAAATGAAAGTGTAGAGATCGTACACACTATTTTCAACGTCAAAACGTGGACTTGTGTTAATTTTCTATTCTTTGTTACCCACCTTAATCTTATCACCGAATTTAGGAATTATTCTTATATACTTTCCATACAGGTGACGGCAAAGGTGAAATTGTGTTAATTCGTCATACAGGTGAACGGCAAACTTGGACACCTCCTTAAGAGTTTCATAGTTACTCCCGCCGTTTACCCGCACTTGCTTGTGAATGGAAAACGTAATTCCACCTAAACCCAATGAATATTGAGAGGATAGGGATTGATGGATGTAACAAGGGCGAAATATTGCGCAGAAATGAAAGTGTAGAGATCGTACACACTATTTTCAACGTCAAAACGTGGACTTGTGTTAATTTTCTATTCTTTGTTACCCACCTTAATCTTATCACCGAATTTAGGAATTATTCTTATATACTTTCCATACAGGTGAACGGCAAAGGTGAAATTGTGTTAATTCGTCATACAGGTGAACGGCAAACTTGGACACCTCCTTAAGAGTTTCATAGTTACTCCCGCCGTTTACCCGCACTTGCTTGTGAATGGGAAACGTAATTCCACCTAAACTCAATGAATATTGAGAGGATAGGGATTGATGGATATAACAAGGGCGAAATATTGCGCAGAAATGAAAGTGTGGAGATCGTACACACTATTTTCAACGTCAAAACGTGGACTTGTGTTAATTTTCTATTCTTTGTTACCCACCTTAATCTTATCACCGAATTTAGGAATTATTCTTATATACTTTCCATACAGGTGAACGGCAAAGGTGAAATTGTGTTAATTCGTCATACAGGTGAACGGCAAACTTGGACACCTCCTTAAGAGTTTCATAGTTACTCCCGCCGTTTACCCGCACTTGCTTGTGAATGGGAAACGTAATTCCACCTAAACCCAATGAATATTGAGAGGATAGGGATTGATGGATGTAACAAGGGCGAAATATTGCGCAGAAATGAAAGTGTAGAGATCGTACACACTATTTTCAACGTCAAAACGTGGACTTGTGTTAATTTTCTATTCTTTGTTACCCACCTTAATCTTATCACCGAATTTAGGAATTATTCTTATATACTTTCCATACAGGTGACGGCAAAGGTGAAATTGTGTTAATTCGTCATACAGGTGAACGGCAAACTTGGACACCTCCTTAAGAGTTTCATAGTTACTCCCGCCGTTTACCCGCACTTGCTTGTGAATGGAAAACGTAATTCCACCTAAACCCAATGAATATTCAGAGGATAGGGATTGATGGATATAACAAGGGCGAAATATTGCGCAGAAATGAAAGTGTAGAGATCGTACACACTATTTTCAACGTCAAAACGTGGACTTGTGTTAATTTTCTATTCTTTGTTACCCACCTTAATCTTATCACCGAATTTAGGAATTATTCTTATATACTTTCCATACAGGTGACGGCAAAGGTGAAATTGTGTTAATTCGTCATACAGGTGAACGGCAAACTTGGACACCTCCTTAAGAGTTTCATAGTTACTCCCGCCGTTTACCCGCACTTGCTTGTGAATGGAAAACGTAATTCCACCTAAACCCAATGAATATTGAGAGGATAGGGATTGATGGATGTAACAAGGGCGAAATATTGCGCAGAAATGAAAGTGTAGAGATCGTACACACTATTTTCAACGTCAAAACGTGGACTTGTGTTAATTTTCTATTCTTTGTTACCCACCTTAATCTTATCACCGAATTTAGGAATTATTCTTATATACTTTCCATACAGGTGAACGGCAAAGGTGAAATTGTGTTAATTCGTCATACAGGTGAACGGCAAACTTGGACACCTCCTTAAGAGTTTCATAGTTACTCCCGCCGTTTACCCGCACTTGCTTGTGAATGGAAAACGTAATTCCACCTAAACCCAATGAATATTCAGAGGATAGGGATTGATGGATATAACAAGGGCGAAATATTGCGCAGAAATGAAAGTGTAGAGATCGTACACACTATTTTCAACGTCAAAACGTGGACTTGTGTTAATTTTCTATTCTTTGTTACCCACCTTAATCTTATCACCGAATTTAGGAATTATTCTTATATACTTTCCATACAGGTGACGGCAAAGGTGAAATTGTGTTAATTCGTCATACAGGTGAACGGCAAACTTGGACGCCTCCTTAAGAGTTTCATAGTTACTCCCGCCGTTTACCCGCACTTGCTTGTGAATGGAAAACGTAATTCCACCTAAACCCAATGAATATTCAGAGGATAGGGATTGATGGATATAACAAGGGCGAAATATTGCGCAGAAATGAAAGTGTAGAGATCGTACACACTATTTTCAACGTCAAAACGTGGACCTGTGTTAATTTTCTATTCTTTGTTACCCACCTTAATCTTATCACCGAATTTAGGAATTATTCTTATATACTTTCCATACAGGTGACGGCAAAGGTGAAATTGTGTTAATTCGTCATACAGGTGAACGGCAAACTTGGACACCTCCTTAAGAGTTTCATAGTTACTCCCGCCGTTTACCCGCACTTGCTTGTGAATGGAAAACGTAATTCCACCTAAACCCAATGAATATTCAGAGGATAGGGATTGATGGATATAACAAGGGCGAAATATTGCGCAGAAATGAAAGTGTAGAGATCGTACACACTATTTTCAACGTCAAAACGTGGACTTGTGTTAATTTTCTATTCTTTGTTACCCACCTTAATCTTATCACCGAATTTAGGAATTATTCTTATATACTTTCCATACAGGTGACGGCAAAGGTGAAATTGTGTTAATTCGTCATACAGGTGAACGGCAAACTTGGACGCCTCCTTAAGAGTTTCATAGTTACTCCCGCCGTTTACCCGCACTTGCTTGTGAATGGAAAACGTAATTCCACCTAAACCCAATGAATATTCAGAGGATAGGGATTGATGGATATAACAAGGGCGAAATATTGCGCAGAAATGAAAGTGTAGAGATCGTACACACTATTTTCAACGTCAAAACGTGGACCTGTGTTAATTTTCTATTCTTTGTTACCCACCTTAATCTTATCACCGAATTTAGGAATTATTCTTATATACTTTCCATACAGGTGACGGCAAAGGTGAAATTGTGTTAATTCGTCATACAGGTGAACGGCAAACTTGGACACCTCCTTAAGAGTTTCATAGTTACTCCCGCCGTTTACCCGCACTTGCTTGTGAATGGAAAACGTAATTCCACCTAAACCCAATGAATATTCAGAGGATAGGGATTGATGGATATAACAAGGGCGAAATATTGCGCAGAAATGAAAGTGTAGAGATCGTACACACTATTTTCAACGTCAAAACGTGGACTTGTGTTAATTTTCTATTCTTTGTTACCCACCTTAATCTTATCACCGAATTTAGGAATTATTCTTATATACTTTCCATACAGGTGACGGCAAAGGTGAAATTGTGTTAATTCGTCATACAGGTGAACGGCAAACTTGGACACCTCCTTAAGAGTTTCATAGTTACTCCCGCCGTTTACCCGCACTTGCTTGTGAATGGAAAACGTAATTCCACCTAAACCCAATGAATATTCAGAGGATAGGGATTGATGGATATAACAAGGGCGAAATATTGCGCAGAAATGAAAGTGTAGAGATCGTACACACTATTTTCAACGTCAAAACGTGGACTTGTGTTAATTTTCTATTCTTTGTTACCCACCTTAATCTTATCACCGAATTTAGGAATTATTCTTATATACTTTCCATACAGGTGACGGCAAAGGTGAAATTGTGTTAATTCGTCATACAGGTGAACGGCAAACTTGGACACCTCCTTAAGAGTTTCATAGTTACTCCCGCCGTTTACCCGCACTTGCTTGTGAATGGAAAACGTAATTCCACCTAAACCCAATGAATATTGAGAGGATAGGGATTGATGGATGTAACAAGGGCGAAATATTGCGCAGAAATGAAAGTGTAGAGATCGTACACACTATTTTCAACGTCAAAACGTGGACTTGTGTTAATTTTCTATTCTTTGTTACCCACCTTAATCTTATCACCGAATTTAGGAATTATTCTTATATACTTTCCATACAGGTGACGGCAAAGGTGAAATTGTGTTAATTCGTCATACAGGTGAACGGCAAACTTGGACACCTCCTTAAGAGTTTCATAGTTACTCCCGCCGTTTACCCGCACTTGCTTGTGAATGGAAAACGTAATTCCACCTAAACCCAATGAATATTCAGAGGATAGGGATTGATGAATATAACAAGGGCGAAATATTGCGCAGAAATGAAAGTGTAGAGATCGTACACACTATTTTCAACGTCAAAACGTGGACCTGTGTTAATTTTCTATTCTTTGTTACCCACCTTAATCTTATCACCGAATTTAGGAATTATTCTTATATACTTTCCATACAGGTGAACGGCAAAGGTGAAATTGTGTTAATTCGTCATACAGGTGAACGGCAAACTTGGACACCTCCTTAAGAGTTTCATAGTTACTCCCGCCGTTTACCCGCACTTGCTTGTGAATGGGAAACGTAATTCCACCTAAACTCAATGAATATTGAGAGGATAGGGATTGATGGATATAACAAGGGCGAAATATTGCGCAGAAATGAAAGTGTGGAGATCGTACACACTATTTTCAACGTCAAAACGTGGACTTGTGTTAATTTTCTATTCTTTGTTACCCACCTTAATCTTATCACCGAATTTAGGAATTATTCTTATATACTTTCAATACAGGTGAACGGCAAAGGTGAAATTGTGTTAATTCGTCATACAGGTGAACGGCAAACTTGGACACCTCCTTAAGAGTTTCATAGTTACTCCCGCCGTTTACCCGCACTTGCTTGTGAATGGGAAACGTAATTCCACCTAAACCCAAAGAATATTGAGAGGATAGGGATTGATGGATATAACAAGGGCGAAATATTGCGCAGAAATGAAAGTGTAGAGATCGTACACACTATTTTCAACGTCAAAACGTGGACTTGTGTCAATTTTCTATTCTTTGTTACCCACCATAATCTTATCACCGAATTTAGGAATTATTCTTATATACTTTCCATACAGGTGACGGCAAAGGTGAATTGTGTTAATTCGTCATACAGGTGAACGGCAAACTTGGACACCTCCTTAAGAGTTTCATAGTTACTCCCGCCGTTTACCCGCACTTGCTTGTGAATGGAAAACGTAATTCCACCTAAACCCAATGAATATTGAGAGGATAGGGATTGATGGATGTAACAAGGGCGAAATATTGCGCAGAAATGAAAGTGTAGAGATCGTACACACTATTTTCAACGTCAAAACGTGGACTTGTGTCAATTTTCTATTCTTTGTTACCCACCATAATCTTATCACCGAATTTAGGAATTATTCTTATATACTTTCCATACAGGTGACGGCAAAGGTGAATTGTGTTAATTCGTCATACAGGTGAACGGCAAACTTGGACACCTCCTTAAGAGTTTCATAGTTACTCCCGCCGTTTACCCGCACTTGCTTGTGAATGGAAAACGTAATTCCACCTAAACCCAATGAATATTCAGAGGATAGGGATTGATGGATATAACAAGGGCGAAATATTGCGCAGAAATGAAAGTGTAGAGATCGTACACACTATTTTCAACGTCAAAACGTGGACTTGTGTTAATTTTCTATTCTTTGTTACCCACCTTAATCTTATCACCGAATTTAGGAATTATTCTTATATACTTTCCATACAGGTGACGGCAAAGGTGAAATTGTGTTAATTCGTCATACAGGTGAACGGCAAACTTGGACACCTCCTTAAGAGTTTCATAGTTACTCCCGCCGTTTACCCGCACTTGCTTGTGAATGGAAAACGTAATTCCACCTAAACCCAATGAATATTGAGAGGATAGGGATTGATGGATGTAACAAGGGCGAAATATTGCGCAGAAATGAAAGTGTAGAGATCGTACACACTATTTTCAACGTCAAAACGTGGACTTGTGTCAATTTTCTATTCTTTGTTACCCACCTTAATCTTATCACCGAATTTAGGAATTATTCTTATATACTTTCCATACAGGTGAACGGCAAAGGTGAAATTGTGTTAATTCGTCATACAGGTGAACGGCAAACTTGGACACCTCCTTAAGAGTTTCATAGTTACTCCCGCCGTTTACCCGCACTTGCTTGTGAATGGGAAACGTAATTCCACCTAAACTCAATGAATATTGAGAGGATAGGGATTGATGGATATAACAAGGGCGAAATATTGCGCAGAAATGAAAGTGTGGAGATCGTACACACTATTTTCAACGTCAAAACGTGGACTTGTGTTAATTTTCTATTCTTTGTTACCCACCTTAATCTTATCACCGAATTTAGGAATTATTCTTATATACTTTCCATACAGGTGAACGGCAAAGGTGAAATTGTGTTAATTCGTCATACAGGTGAACGGCAAACTTGGACACCTCCTTAAGAGTTTCATAGTTACTCCCGCCGTTTACCCGCACTTGCTTGTGAATGGGAAACGTAATTCCACCTAAACCCAATGAATATTCAGAGGATAGGGATTGATGGATATAACAAGGGCGAAATATTGCGCAGAAATGAAAGTGTAGAGATCGTACACACTATTTTCAACGTCAAAACGTGGACTTGTGTTAATTTTCTATTCTTTGTTACCCACCTTAATCTTATCACCGAATTTAGGAATTATTCTTATATACTTTCCATACAGGTGACGGCAAAGGTGAAATTGTGTTAATTCGTCATACAGGTGAACGGCAAACTTGGACACCTCCTTAAGAGTTTCATAGTTACTCCCGCCGTTTACCCGCACTTGCTTGTGAATGGAAAACGTAATTCCACCTAAACCCAATGAATATTCAGAGGATAGGGATTGATGGATATAACAAGGGCGAAATATTGCGCAGAAATGAAAGTGTAGAGATCGTACACACTATTTTCAACGTCAAAACGTGGACTTGTGTTAATTTTCTATTCTTTGTTACCCACCTTAATCTTATCACCGAATTTAGGAATTATTCTTATATACTTTCCATACAGGTGACGGCAAAGGTGAAATTGTGTTAATTCGTCATACAGGTGAACGGCAAACTTGGACACCTCCTTAAGAGTTTCATAGTTACTCCCGCCGTTTACCCGCACTTGCTTGTGAATGGGAAACGTAATTCCACCTAAACTCAATGAATATTGAGAGGATAGGGATTGATGGATATAACAAGGGCGAAATATTGCGCAGAAATGAAAGTGTGGAGATCGTACACACTATTTTCAACGTCAAAACGTGGACTTGTGTTAATTTTCTATTCTTTGTTACCCACCTTAATCTTATCACCGAATTTAGGAATTATTCTTATATACTTTCCATACAGGTGAACGGCAAAGGTGAAATTGTGTTAATTCGTCATACAGGTGAACGGCAAACTTGGACACCTCCTTAAGAGTTTCATAGTTACTCCCGCCGTTTACCCGCACTTGCTTGTGAATGGGAAACGTAATTCCACCTAAACCCAATGAATATTGAGAGGATAGGGATTGATGGATGTAACAAGGGCGAAATATTGCGCAGAAATGAAAGTGTAGAGATCGTACACACTATTTTCAACGTCAAAACGTGGACTTGTGTTAATTTTCTATTCTTTGTTACCCACCTTAATCTTATCACCGAATTTAGGAATTATTCTTATATACTTTCCATACAGGTGACGGCAAAGGTGAAATTGTGTTAATTCGTCATACAGGTGAACGGCAAACTTGGACACCTCCTTAAGAGTTTCATAGTTACTCCCGCCGTTTACCCGCACTTGCTTGTGAATGGAAAACGTAATTCCACCTAAACCCAATGAATATTCAGAGGATAGGGATTGATGGATATAACAAGGGCGAAATATTGCGCAGAAATGAAAGTGTAGAGATCGTACACACTATTTTCAACGTCAAAACGTGGACTTGTGTTAATTTTCTATTCTTTGTTACCCACCTTAATCTTATCACCGAATTTAGGAATTATTCTTATATACTTTCCATACAGGTGACGGCAAAGGTGAAATTGTGTTAATTCGTCATACAGGTGAACGGCAAACTTGGACACCTCCTTAAGAGTTTCATAGTTACTCCCGCCGTTTACCCGCACTTGCTTGTGAATGGAAAACGTAATTCCACCTAAACCCAATGAATATTGAGAGGATAGGGATTGATGGATGTAACAAGGGCGAAATATTGCGCAGAAATGAAAGTGTAGAGATCGTACACACTATTTTCAACGTCAAAACGTGGACTTGTGTTAATTTTCTATTCTTTGTTACCCACCTTAATCTTATCACCGAATTTAGGAATTATTCTTATATACTTTCCATACAGGTGACGGCAAAGGTGAAATTGTGTTAATTCGTCATACAGGTGAACGGCAAACTTGGACACCTCCTTAAGAGTTTCATAGTTACTCCCGCCGTTTACCCGCACTTGCTTGTGAATGGAAAACGTAATTCCACCTAAACCCAATGAATATTCAGAGGATAGGGATTGATGGATATAACAAGGGCGAAATATTGCGCAGAAATGAAAGTGTAGAGATCGTACACACTATTTTCAACGTCAAAACGTGGACCTGTGTTAATTTTCTATTCTTTGTTACCCACCTTAATCTTATCACCGAATTTAGGAATTATTCTTATATACTTTCCATACAGGTGAACGGCAAAGGTGAAATTGTGTTAATTCGTCATACAGGTGAACGGCAAACTTGGACACCTCCTTAAGAGTTTCATAGTTACTCCCGCCGTTTACCCGCACTTGCTTGTGAATGGAAAACGTAATTCCACCTAAACCCAATGAATATTGAGAGGATAGGGATTGATGGATATAACAAGGGCGAAATATTGCGCAGAAATGAAAGTGTAGAGATCGTACACACTATTTTCAACGTCAAAACGTGGACTTGTGTTAATTTTCTATTCTTTGTTACCCACCTTAATCTTATCACCGAATTTAGGAATTATTCTTATATACTTTCCATACAGGTGACGGCAAAGGTGAAATTGTGTTAATTCGTCATACAGGTGAACGGCAAACTTGGACACCTCCTTAAGAGTTTCATAGTTACTCCCGCCGTTTACCCGCACTTGCTTGTGAATGGGAAACGTAATTCCACCTAAACCCAATGAATATTGAGAGGATAGGGATTGATGGATGTAACAAGGGCGAAATATTGCGCAGAAATGAAAGTGTAGAGATCGTACACACTATTTTCAACGTCAAAACGTGGACTTGTGTTAATTTTCTATTCTTTGTTACCCACCTTAATCTTATCACCGAATTTAGGAATTATTCTTATATACTTTCCATACAGGTGAACGGCAAAGGTGAAATTGTGTTAATTCGTCATACAGGTGAACGGCAAACTTGGACACCTCCTTAAGAGTTTCATAGTTACTCCCGCCGTTTACCCGCACTTGCTTGTGAATGGGAAACGTAATTCCACCTAAACCCAATGAATATTCAGAGGATAGGGATTGATGGATATAACAAGGGCGAAATATTGCGCAGAAATGAAAGTGTAGAGATCGTACACACTATTTTCAACGTCAAAACGTGGACTTGTGTTAATTTTCTATTCTTTGTTACCCACCTTAATCTTATCACCGAATTTAGGAATTATTCTTATATACTTTCCATACAGGTGACGGCAAAGGTGAAATTGTGTTAATTCGTCATACAGGTGAACGGCAAACTTGGACACCTCCTTAAGAGTTTCATAGTTACTCCCGCCGTTTACCCGCACTTGCTTGTGAATGGAAAACGTAATTCCACCTAAACCCAATGAATATTGAGAGGATAGGGATTGATGGATGTAACAAGGGCGAAATATTGCGCAGAAATGAAAGTGTAGAGATCGTACACACTATTTTCAACGTCAAAACGTGGACTTGTGTTAATTTTCTATTCTTTGTTACCCACCTTAATCTTATCACCGAATTTAGGAATTATTCTTATATACTTTCCATACAGGTGAACGGCAAAGGTGAAATTGTGTTAATTCGTCATACAGGTGAACGGCAAACTTGGACACCTCCTTAAGAGTTTCATAGTTACTCCCGCCGTTTACCCGCACTTGCTTGTGAATGGGAAACGTAATTCCACCTAAACCCAATGAATATTCAGAGGATAGGGATTGATGGATATAACAAGGGCGAAATATTGCGCAGAAATGAAAGTGTAGAGATCGTACACACTATTTTCAACGTCAAAACGTGGACTTGTGTTAATTTTCTATTCTTTGTTACCCACCTTAATCTTATCACCGAATTTAGGAATTATTCTTATATACTTTCCATACAGGTGACGGCAAAGGTGAAATTGTGTTAATTCGTCATACAGGTGAACGGCAAACTTGGACACCTCCTTAAGAGTTTCATAGTTACTCCCGCCGTTTACCCGCACTTGCTTGTGAATGGAAAACGTAATTCCACCTAAACCCAATGAATATTCAGAGGATAGGGATTGATGGATATAACAAGGGCGAAATATTGCGCAGAAATGAAAGTGTAGAGATCGTACACACTATTTTCAACGTCAAAACGTGGACTTGTGTTAATTTTCTATTCTTTGTTACCCACCTTAATCTTATCACCGAATTTAGGAATTATTCTTATATACTTTCCATACAGGTGAACGGCAAAGGTGAAATTGTGTTAATTCGTCATACAGGTGAACGGCAAACTTGGACACCTCCTTAAGAGTTTCATAGTTACTCCCGCCGTTTACCCGCACTTGCTTGTGAATGGAAAACGTAATTCCACCTAAACCCAATGAATATTGAGAGGATAGGGATTGATGGATGTAACAAGGGCGAAATATTGCGCAGAAATGAAAGTGTAGAGATCGTACACACTATTTTCAACGTCAAAACGTGGACTTGTGTTAATTTTCTATTCTTTGTTACCCACCTTAATCTTATCACCGAATTTAGGAATTATTCTTATATACTTTCCATACAGGTGAACGGCAAAGGTGAAATTGTATTAATTCGTCATACAGGTGAACGGCAAACTTGGACACCTCCTTAAGAGTTTCATAGTTACTCCCGCCGTTTACCCGCACTTGCTTGTGAATGGAAAACGTAATTCCACCTAAACCCAATGAATATTGAGAGGATAGGGATTGATGGATGTAACAAGGGCGAAATATTGCGCAGAAATGAAAGTGTAGAGATCGTACACACTATTTTCAACGTCAAAACGTGGACTTGTGTTAATTTTCTATTCTTTGTTACCCACCTTAATCTTATCACCGAATTTAGGAATTATTCTTATATACTTTCCATACAGGTGAACGGCAAAGGTGAAATTGTGTTAATTCGTCATACAGGTGAACGGCAAACTTGGACACCTCCTTAAGAGTTTCATAGTTACTCCCGCCGTTTACCCGCACTTGCTTGTGAATGGGAAACGTAATTCCACCTAAACCCAATGAATATTCAGAGGATAGGGATTGATGGATATAACAAGGGCGAAATATTGCGCAGAAATGAAAGTGTAGAGATCGTACACACTATTTTCAACGTCAAAACGTGGACTTGTGTTAATTTTCTATTCTTTGTTACCCACCTTAATCTTATCACCGAATTTAGGAATTATTCTTATATACTTTCCATACAGGTGACGGCAAAGGTGAAATTGTGTTAATTCGTCATACAGGTGAACGGCAAACTTGGACACCTCCTTAAGAGTTTCATAGTTACTCCCGCCGTTTACCCGCACTTGCTTGTGAATGGAAAACGTAATTCCACCTAAACCCAATGAATATTCAGAGGATAGGGATTGATGGATGTAACAAGGGCGAAATATTGCGCAGAAATGAAAGTGTGGAGATCGTACACACTATTTTCAACGTCAAAACGTGGACTTGTGTTAATTTTCTATTCTTTGTTACCCACCTTAATCTTATCACCGAATTTAGGAATTATTCTTATATACTTTCCATACAGGTGAACGGCAAAGGTGAAATTGTGTTAATTCGTCATACAGGTGAACGGCAAACTTGGACACCTCCTTAAGAGTTTCATAGTTACTCCCGCCGTTTACCCGCACTTGCTTGTGAATGGAAAACGTAATTCCACCTAAACCCAATGAATATTGAGAGGATAGGGATTGATGGATGTAACATGGGCGAAATATTGCGCAGAAATGAAAGTGTAGAGATCGTACACACTATTTTCAACGTCAAAACGTGGACTTGTGTTAATTTTCTATTCTTTGTTACCCACCTTAATCTTATCACCGAATTTAGGAATTATTCTTATATACTTTCCATACAGGTGAACGGCAAAGGTGAAATTGTGTTAATTCGTCATACAGGTGAACGGCAAACTTGGACACCTCCTTAAGAGTTTCATAGTTACTCCCGCCGTTTACCCGCACTTGCTTGTGAATGGGAAACGTAATTCCACCTAAACTCAATGAATATTGAGAGGATAGGGATTGATGGATATAACAAGGGCGAAATATTGCGCAGAAATGAAAGTGTGGAGATCGTACACACTATTTTCAACGTCAAAACGTGGACTTGTGTTAATTTTCTATTCTTTGTTACCCACCTTAATCTTATCACCGAATTTAGGAATTATTCTTATATACTTTCCATACAGGTGAACGGCAAAGGTGAAATTGTGTTAATTCGTCATACAGGTGAACGGCAAACTTGGACACCTCCTTAAGAGTTTCATAGTTACTCCCGCCGTTTACCCGCACTTGCTTGTGAATGGGAAACGTAATTCCACCTAAACCCAATGAATATTCAGAGGATAGGGATTGATGGATATAACAAGGGCGAAATATTGCGCAGAAATGAAAGTGTAGAGATCGTACACACTATTTTCAACGTCAAAACGTGGACTTGTGTTAATTTTCTATTCTTTGTTACCCACCTTAATCTTATCACCGAATTTAGGAATTATTCTTATATACTTTCCATACAGGTGACGGCAAAGGTGAAATTGTGTTAATTCGTCATACAGGTGAACGGCAAACTTGGACACCTCCTTAAGAGTTTCATAGTTACTCCCGCCGTTTACCCGCACTTGCTTGTGAATGGAAAACGTAATTCCACCTAAACCCAATGAATATTCAGAGGATAGGGATTGATGGATATAACAAGGGCGAAATATTGCGCAGAAATGAAAGTGTAGAGATCGTACACACTATTTTCAACGTCAAAACGTGGACTTGTGTTAATTTTCTATTCTTTGTTACCCACCTTAATCTTATCACCGAATTTAGGAATTATTCTTATATACTGTCCATACAGGTGACGGCAAAGGTGAAATTGTGTTAATTCGTCATACAGGTGAACGGCAAACTTGGACACCTCCTTAAGAGTTTCATAGTTACTCCCGCCGTTTACCCGCACTTGCTTGTGAATGGGAAACGTAATTCCACCTAAACTCAATGAATATTCAGAGGATAGGGATTGATGAATATAACAAGGGCGAAATATTGCGCAGAAATGAAAGTGTAGAGATCGTACACACTATTTTCAACGTCAAAACGTGGACTTGTGTTAATTTTCTATTCTTTGTTACCCACCTTAATCTTATCACCGAATTTAGGAATTATTCTTATATACTGTCCATACAGGTGACGGCAAAGGTGAAATTGTGTTAATTCGTCATACAGGTGAACGGCAAACTTGGACACCTCCTTAAGAGTTTCATAGTTACTCCCGCCGTTTACCCGCACTTGCTTGTGAATGGGAAACGTAATTCCACCTAAACTCAATGAATATTCAGAGGATAGGGATTGATGAATATAACAAGGGCGAAATATTGCGCAGAAATGAAAGTGTAGAGATCGTACACACTATTTTCAACGTCAAAACGTGGACTTGTGTTAATTTTCTATTCTTTGTTACCCACCTTAATCTTATCACCGAATTTAGGAATTATTCTTATATACTGTCCATACAGGTGACGGCAAAGGTGAAATTGTGTTAATTCGTCATACAGGTGAACGGCAAACTTGGACACCTCCTTAAGAGTTTCATAGTTACTCCCGCCGTTTACCCGCACTTGCTTGTGAATGGGAAACGTAATTCCACCTAAACTCAATGAATATTCAGAGGATAGGGATTGATGAATATAACAAGGGCGAAATATTGCGCAGAAATGAAAGTGTAGAGATCGTACACACTATTTTCAACGTCAAAACGTGGACTTGTGTTAATTTTCTATTCTTTGTTACCCACCTTAATCTTATCACCGAATTTAGGAATTATTCTTATATACTTTCCATACAGGTGACGGCAAAGGTGAAATTGTGTTAATTCGTCATACAGGTGAACGGCAAACTTGGACACCTCCTTAAGAGTTTCATAGTTACTCCCGCCGTTTACCCGCACTTGCTTGTGAATGGGAAACGTAATTCCACCTAAACTCAATGAATATTCAGAGGATAGGGATTGATGAATATAACAAGGGCGAAATATTGCGCAGAAATGAAAGTGTAGAGATCGTACACACTATTTTCAACGTCAAAACGTGGACTTGTGTCAATTTTCTATTCTTTGTTACCCACCTTAATCTTATCACCGAATTTAGGAATTATTCTTATATACTGTCCATACAGGTGACGGCAAAGGTGAAATTGTGTTAATTCGTCATACAGGTGAACGGCAAACTTGGACACCTCCTTAAGAGTTTCATAGTTACTCCCGCCGTTTACCCGCACTTGCTTGTGAATGGGAAACGTAATTCCACCTAAACTCAATGAATATTCAGAGGATAGGGATTGATGAATATAACAAGGGCGAAATATTGCGCAGAAATGAAAGTGTAGAGATCGTACACACTATTTTCAACGTCAAAACGTGGACTTGTGTTAATTTTCTATTCTTTGTTACCCACCTTAATCTTATCACCGAATTTAGGAATTATTCTTATATACTTTCCATACAGGTGACGGCAAAGGTGAAATTGTGTTAATTCGTCATACAGGTGAAAGGCAAACTTGGACACCTCCTTAAGAGTTTCATAGTTACTCCCGCCGTTTACCCGCACTTGCTTGTGAATGGGAAACGTAATTCCACCTAAACCCAATGAATATTCAGAGGATAGGGATTGATGGATATAACAAGGGCGAAATATTGCGCAGAAATGAAAGTGTGGAGATCGTACACACTATTTTCAACGTCAAAACGTGGACTTGTGTTAATTTTCTATTCTTTGTTACCCACCTTAATCTTATCACCGAATTTAGGAATTATTCTTATATACTTTCCATACAGGTGACGGCAAAGGTGAAATTGTGTTAATTCGTCATACAGGTGAACGGCAAACTTGGACACCTCCTTAAGAGTTTCATAGTTACTCCCGCCGTTTACCCGCACTTGCTTGTGAATGGGAAACGTAATTCCACCTAAACTCAATGAATATTCAGAGGATAGGGATTGATGGATATAACAAGGGCGAAATATTGCGCAGAAATGAAAGTGTAGAGATCGTACACACTATTTTCAACGTCAAAACGTGGACTTGTGTTAATTTTCTATTCTTTGTTACCCACCTTAATCTTATCACCGAATTTAGGAATTATTCTTATATACTTTCCATACAGGTGACGGCAAAGGTGAAATTGTGTTAATTCGTCATACAGGTGAAAGGCAAACTTGGACACCTCCTTAAGAGTTTCATAGTTACTCCCGCCGTTTACCCGCACTTGCTTGTGAATGGGAAACGTAATTCCACCTAAACCCAATGAATATTCAGAGGATAGGGATTGATGGATATAACAAGGGCGAAATATTGCGCAGAAATGAAAGTGTGGAGATCGTACACACTATTTTCAACGTCAAAACGTGGACTTGTGTTAATTTTCTATTCTTTGTTACCCACCTTAATCTTATCACCGAATTTAGGAATTATTCTTATATACTTTCCATACAGGTGACGGCAAAGGTGAAATTGTGTTAATTCGTCATACAGGTGAACGGCAAACTTGGACACCTCCTTAAGAGTTTCATAGTTACTCCCGCCGTTTACCCGCACTTGCTTGTGAATGGGAAACGTAATTCCACCTAAACCCAATGAATATTGAGAGGATAGGGATTGATGGATGTAACAAGGGCGAAATATTGTGCAGAAATGAAAGTGTAGAGATCGTACACACTATTTTCAACGTCAAAACGTGGACTTGTGTTAATTTTCTATTCTTTGTTACCCACCTTAATCTTATCACCGAATTTAGGAATTATTCTTATATACTGTCCATACAGGTGACGGCAAAGGTGAAATTGTGTTAATTCGTCATACAGGTGAACGGCAAACTTGGACACCTCCTTACGAGTTTCATAGTTACTCCCGCCGTTTACCCGCACTTGCTTGTGAATGGGAAACGTAATTCCACCTAAACCCAATGAATATTCAGAGGATAGGGATTGATGGATGTAACAAGGGCGAAATATTGTGCAGAAATGAAAGTGTAGAGATCGTACACACTATTTTCAACGTCAAAACGTGGACTTGTGTTAATTTTCTATTCTTTGTTACCCACCTTAATCTTATCACCGAATTTAGGAATTATTCTTATATACTTTCCATACAGGTGAACGGCAAAGGTGAAATTGTGTTAATTCGTCATACAGGTGAACGGCAAACTTGGACACCTCCTTAAGACTTTCATAGTTACTCCCGCCGTTTACCCGCACTTGCTTGTGAATGGGAAACGTAATTCCACCTAAACCCAATGAATATTCAGAGGATAGGGATTGATGGATATAACAAGGGCGAAATATTGCGCAGAAATGAAAGTGTGGAGATCGTACACACTATTTTCAACGTCAAAACGTGGACTTGTGTTAATTTTCTATTCTTTGTTACCCACCTTAATCTTATCACCGAATTTAGGAATTATTCTTATATACTTTCCATACAGGTGACGGCAAAGGTGAAATTGTGTTAATTCGTCATACAGGTGAACGGCAAACTTGGACACCTCCTTAAGAGTTTCATAGTTACTCCCGCCGTTTACCCGCACTTGCTTGTGAATGGGAAACGTAATTCCACCTAAACCCAATGAATATTCAGAGGATAGGGATTGATGGATATAACAAGGGCGAAATATTGCGCAGAAATGAAAGTGTAGAGATCGTACACACTATTTTCAACGTCAAAACGTGGACTTGTGTTAATTTTCTATTCTTTGTTACCCACCTTAATCTTATCACCGAATTTAGGAATTATTCTTATATACTGTCCATACAGGTGAACGGCAAAGGTGAAATTGTGTTAATTCGTCATACAGGTGAACGGCAAACTTGGACACCTCCTTAAGAGTTTCATAGTTACTCCCGCCGTTTACCCGCACTTGCTTGTGAATGGAAAACGTAATTCCACCTAAACCCAATGAATATTGAGAGGATAGGGATTGATGGATATAACAAGGGCGAAATATTGCGCAGAAATGAAAGTGTGGAGATCGTACACACTATTTTCAACGTCAAAACGTGGACTTGTGTCAATTTTCTATTCTTTGTTACCCACCTTAATCTTATCACCGAATTTAGGAATTATTCTTATATACTTTCCATACAGGTGACGGCAAAGGTGAAATTGTGTTAATTCGTCATACAGGTGAACGGCAAACTTGGACACCTCCTTAAGAGTTTCATAGTTACTCCCGCCGTTTACCCGCACTTGCTTGTGAATGGGAAACGTAATTCCACCTAAACCCAATGAATATTGAGAGGATAGGGATTGATGGATATAACAAGGGCGAAATATTGCGCAGAAATGAAAGTGTAGAGATCGTACACACTATTTTCAACGTCAAAACGTGGACTTGTGTTAATTTTCTATTCTTTGTTACCCACCTTAATCTTATCACCGAATTTAGGAATTATTCTTATATACTTTCCATACAGGTGACGGCAAAGGTGAAATTGTGTTAATTCGTCATACAGGTGAACGGCAAACTTGGACACCTCCTTAAGAGTTTCATAGTTACTCCCGCCGTTTACCCGCACTTGCTTGTGAATGGAAAACGTAATTCCACCTAAACCCAATGAATATTCAGAGGATAGGGATTGATGGATATAACAAGGGCGAAATATTGCGCAGAAATGAAAGTGTAGAGATCGTACACACTATTTTCAACGTCAAAACGTGGACTTGTGTTAATTTTCTATTCTTTGTTACCCACCTTAATCTTATCACCGAATTTAGGAATTATTCTTATATACTGTCCATACAGGTGACGGCAAAGGTGAAATTGTGTTAATTCGTCATACAGGTGAACGGCAAACTTGGACACCTCCTTAAGAGTTTCATAGTTCCTCCCGCCGTTTACCCGCACTTGCTTGTGAATGGGAAACGTAATTCCACCTAAACCCAATGAATATTGAGAGGATAGGGATTGATGGATATAACAAGGGCGAAATATTGCGCAGAAATGAAAGTGTAGAGATCGTACACACTATTTTCAACGTCAAAACGTGGACTTGTGTTAATTTTCTATTCTTTGTTACCCACCTTAATCTTATCACCGAATTTAGGAATTATTCTTATATACTTTCCATACAGGTGAACGGCAAAGGTGAAATTGTGTTAATTCGTCATACAGGTGAACGGCAAACTTGGACACCTCCTTAAGACTTTCATAGTTACTCCCGCCGTTTACCCGCACTTGCTTGTGAATGGAAAACGTAATTCCACCTAAACCCAATGAATATTCAGAGGATAGGGATTGATGGATATAACAAGGGCGAAATATTGCGCAGAAATGAAAGTGTAGAGATCGTACACACTATTTTCAACGTCAAAACGTGGACTTGTGTTAATTTTCTATTCTTTGTTACCCACCTTAATCTTATCACCGAATTTAGGAATTATTCTTATATACTTTCCATACAGGTGACGGCAAAGGTGAAATTGTGTTAATTCGTCATACAGGTGAACGGCAAACTTGGACACCTCCTTAAGAGTTTCATAGTTACTCCCGCCGTTTACCCGCACTTGCTTGTGAATGGGAAACGTAATTCCACCTAAACCCAATGAATATTCAGAGGATAGGGATTGATGGATATACCAAGGGCGAAATATTGCGCAGAAATGAAAGTGTAGAGATCGTACACACTATTTTCAACGTCAAAACGTGGACTTGTGTTAATTTTCTATTCTTTGTTACCCACCTTAATCTTATCACCGAATTTAGGAATTATTCTTATATACTTTCCATACAGGTGACGGCAAAGGTGAAATTGTGTTAATTCGTCATACAGGTGAACGGCAAACTTGGACACCTCCTTAAGAGTTTCATAGTTACTCCCGCCGTTTACCCGCACTTGCTTGTGAATGGAAAACGTAATTCCACCTAAACCCAATGAATATTCAGAGGATAGGGATTGATGAATATAACAAGGGCGAAATAATGCGCAGAAATGAAAGTGTGGAGATTGTACACACTATTTTCAACGTCAAAACGTGGACTTGTGTTAATTTTCTATTCTTTGTTACCCACCTTAATCTTATCACCGAATTTAGGAATTATTCTTATATACTTTCCATACAGGTGACGGCAAAGGTGAAATTGTGTTAATTCGTCATACAGGTGAACGGCAAACTTGGACACCTCCTTAAGAGTTTCATAGTTACTCCCGCCGTTTACCCGCACTTGCTTGTGAATGGAAAACGTAATTCCACCTAAACTCAACGAATATTGAGAGGATAGGGATTGATGGATATAACAAGGGCGAAATATTGCGCAGAAATGAAAGTGTGGAGATTGTACACACTATTTTCAACGTCAAAACGTGGACTTGTGTTAATTTTCTATTCTTTGTTACCCACCTTAATCTTATCACCGAATTTAGGAATTATTCTTATATACTTTCCATACAGGTGACGGCAAAGGTGAAATTGTGTTAATTCGTCATACAGGTGAACGGCAAACTTGGACACCTCCTTAAGAGTTTCATAGTTACTCCCGCCGTTTACCCGCACTTGCTTGTGAATGGAAAACGTAATTCCACCTAAACCCAATGAATATTCAGAGGATAGGGATTGATGGATATAACAAGGGCGAAATATTGCGCAGAAATGAAAGTGTAGAGATCGTACACACTATTTTCAACGTCAAAACGTGGACTTGTGTTAATTTTCTATTCTTTGTTACCCACCTTAATCTTATCACCGAATTTAGGAATTATTCTTATATACTTTCCATACAGGTGACGGCAAAGGTGAAATTGTGTTAATTCGTCATACAGGTGAACGGCAAACTTGGACACCTCCTTAAGAGTTTCATAGTTACTCCCGCCGTTTACCCGCACTTGCTTGTGAATGGAAAACGTAATTCCACCTAAACTCAACGAATATTGAGAGGATAGGGATTGATGGATATAACAAGGGCGAAATATTGCGCAGAAATGAAAGTGTGGAGATTGTACACACTATTTTCAACGTCAAAACGTGGACTTGTGTTAATTTTCTATTCTTTGTTACCCACCTTAATCTTATCACCGAATTTAGGAATTATTCTTATATACTTTCCATACAGGTGACGGCAAAGGTGAAATTGTGTTAATTCGTCATACAGGTGAACGGCAAACTTGGACACCTCCTTAAGAGTTTCATAGTTACTCCCGCCGTTTACCCGCACTTGCTTGTGAATGGAAAACGTAATTCCACCTAAACCCAATGAATATTCAGAGGATAGGGATTGATGGATATAACAAGGGCGAAATATTGCGCAGAAATGAAAGTGTAGAGATCGTACACACTATTTTCAACGTCAAAACGTGGACTTGTGTTAATTTTCTATTCTTTGTTACCCACCTTAATCTTATCACCGAATTTAGGAATTATTCTTATATACTTTCCATACAGGTGAACGGCAAAGGTGAAATTGTATTAATTCGTCATACAGGTGAACGGCAAACTTGGACACCTCCTTAAGAGTTTCATAGTTACTCCCGCCGTTTACCCGCACTTGCTTGTGAATGGAAAACGTAATTCCACCTAAACCCAATGAATATTGAGAGGATAGGGATTGATGGATATAACAAGGGCGAAATATTGCGCAGAAATGAAAGTGTGGAGATCGTACACACTATTTTCAACGTCAAAACGTGGACTTGTGTCAATTTTCTATTCTTTGTTACCCACCTTAATCTTATCACCGAATTTAGGAATTATTCTTATATACTTTCCATAAAGGTGACGGCAAAGGTGAAATTGTATTAATTCGTCATACAGGTGAACGGCAAACTTGGACACCTCCTTAAGAGTTTCATAGTTACTCCCGCCGTTTACCCGCACTTGCTTGTGAATGGAAAACGTAATTCCACCTAAACCCAATGAATATTGAGAGGATAGGGATTGATGGATATAACAAGGGCGAAATATTGCGCAGAAATGAAAGTGTAGAGATCGTACACACTATTTTCAACGTCAAAACGTGGACTTGTGTTAATTTTCTATTCTTTGTTACCCACCTTAATCTTATCACCGAATTTAGGAATTATTCTTATATACTTTCCATACAGGTGACGGCAAAGGTGAAATTGTATTAATTCGTCATACAGGTGAACGGCAAACTTGGACACCTCCTTAAGAGTTTCATAGTTACTCCCGCCGTTTACCCGCACTTGCTTGTGAATGGAAAACGTAATTCCACCTAAACCCAATGAATATTGAGAGGATAGGGATTGATGGATATAACAAGGGCGAAATATTGCGCAGAAATGAAAGTGTGGAGATCGTACACACTATTTTCAACGTCAAAACGTGGACTTGTGTCAATTTTCTATTCTTTGTTACCCACCTTAATCTTATCACCGAATTTAGGAATTATTCTTATATACTTTCCATAAAGGTGACGGCAAAGGTGAAATTGTGTTAATTCGTCATACAGGTGAACGGCAAACTTGGACACCTCCTTAAGAGTTTCATAGTTACTCCCGCCGTTTACCCGCACTTGCTTGTGAATGGAAAACGTAATTCCACCTAAACCCAATGAATATTGAGAGGATAGGGATTGATGGATATAACAAGGGCGAAATATTGCGCAGAAATGAAAGTGTAGAGATCGTACACACTATTTTCAACGTTAAAACGTGGACTTGTGTTAATTTTCTATTCTTTGTTACCCACCTTAATCTTATCACCGAATTTAGGAATTATTCTTATATACTTTCCATACAGGTGACGGCAAAGGTGAAATTGTGTTAATTCGTCATACAGGTGAACGGCAAACTTGGACACCTCCTTAAGACTTTCATAGTTACTCCCGCCGTTTACCCGCACTTGCTTGTGAATGGGAAACGTAATTCCACCTAAACCCAATGAATATTCAGAGGATAGGGATTGATGGATATAACAAGGGCGAAATATTGCGCAGAAATGAAAGTGTAGAGATCGTGCGTCATAGGCTCTGACGTAATAGTTGGCCTTCAGCCAGCCGTCTGACGTCATACGCTCGTGCGTCATAGGCTGTGACATACAGGTGAACGGCAAACTTGGACACCTCCTTAAGAGTTTCATAGTTACTCCCGCCGTTTACCCGCACTTGCTTGTGAATGGGAAACGTAATTCCACCTAAACCCAATGAATATTCAGAGGATAGGGATTGATGGATATAACAAGGGCGAAATATTGCGCAGAAATGAAAGTGTAGAGATCGTGCGTCATAGGCTCTGACGTAATAGTTGGCCTTCAGCCAGCCGTCTGACGTCATACGCTCGTGCGTCATAGGCTGTGACATACAGGTGAACGGCAAACTTGGACACCTCCTTAAGAGTTTCATAGTTACTCCCGCCGTTTACCCGCACTTGCTTGTGAATGGGAAACGTAATTCCACCTAAACCCAATGAATATTGAGAGGATAGGGATTGATGGATGTAACAAGGGCGAAATATTGCGCAGAAATGAAAGTGTAGAGATCGTACACACTATTTTCAACGTCAAAACGTGGACTTGTGTTAATTTTCTATTCTTTGTTACCCACCTTAATCTTATCACCGAATTTAGGAATTATTCTTATATACTTTCCATACAGGTGACGGCAAAGGTGAAATTGTGTTAATTCGTCATACAGGTGAACGGCAAACTTGGACACCTCCTTAAGACTTTCATAGTTACTCCCGCCGTTTACCCGCACTTGCTTGTGAATGGAAAACGTAATTCCACCTAAACCCAATGAATATTGAGAGGATAGGGATTGATGGATATAACAAGGGCGAAATATTGCGCAGAAATGAAAGTGTGGAGATCGTACACACTATTTTCAACGTCAAAACGTGGACTTGTGTTAATTTTCTATTCTTTGTTACCCACCTTAATCTTATCACCGAATTTAGGAATTATTCTTATATACTTTCCATACAGGTAACGGCAAAGGTGAAATTGTGTTAATTCGTCATACAGGTGAACGGCAAACTTGGACACCTCCTTAAGACTTTCATAGTTACTCCCGCCGTTTACCCGCACTTGCTTGTGAATGGAAAACGTAATTCCACCTAAACCCAATGAATATTGAGAGGATAGGGATTGATGAATATAACAAGGGCGAAATATTGCGCAGAAATGAAAGTGTAGTGATCGTACACACTATTTTCAACGTCAAAACGTGGACTTGTGTTAATTTTCTATTCTTTGTTACCCACCTTAATCTTATCACCGAATTTAGGAATTATTCTTATATACTTTCCATACAGGTGACGGCAAAGGTGAAATTGTGTTAATTCGTCATACAGGTGAACGGCAAACTTGGACACCTCCTTAAGACTTTCATAGTTACTCCCGCCGTTTACCCGCACTTGCTTGTGAATGGAAAACGTAATTCCACCTAAACCCAATGAATATTGAGAGGATAGGGATTGATGGATATAACAAGGGCGAAATATTGCGCAGAAATGAAAGTGTAGAGATCGTGCGTCATAGGCTCTGACGTAATAGTTGGCCTTCAGCCAGCCGTCTGACGTCATACGCTCGTGCGTCATAGGCTCTGACGTACTAGTTGGCCTTCAGCCAGCCGTCTGACGTCATACGCTCGTGCGTCATAGGCTGTGACATACAGGTGAACGGCAAACTTGGACACCTCCTTAAGACTTTCATAGTTGCTCCCGCCGTTTACCCGCACTTGCTTGTGAATGGAAAACGTAATTCCACCTAAACCCAATGAATATTGAGAGGATAGGGATTGATGGATATAACAAGGGCGAAATATTGCGCAGAAATGAAAGTGTGGAGATCGTACACACTATTTTCAACGTCAAAACGTGGACTTGTGTTAATTTTCTATTCTTTGTTACCCACCTTAATCTTATCACCGAATTTAGGAATTATTCTTATATACTTTCCATACAGGTGACGGCAAAGGTGAAATTGTGTTAATTCGTCATACAGGTGAACGGCAAACTTGGACACCTCCTTAAGAGTTTCATAGTTACTCCCGCCGTTTACCCGCACTTGCTTGTGAATGGAAAACGTAATTCCACCTAAACCCAATGAATATTGAGAGGATAGGGATTGATGGATATAACAAGGGCGAAATATTGCGCAGAAATGAAAGTGTGGAGATCGTCCGTCATAGGCTCTGACGTAATAGTTGGCCTTCAGCCAGCCGTCTGACGTCATACGCTCGTGCGTCATAGGCTGTGACATACAGGTGAAAGGCAAAATTGGACACCTCCCGCCGTTTACCCGCACTTGCTTGTGAATGGGAAACTAGGGCTGTGTCGGTCCAGGTATTTCCCTGGAACTGTTCCAAAGGTTCCAGTGACAAAGACGTAACAGTTCCAAATTACCGGTACAGTTCCCTTACCGGTACACAGCTCTCGGTACACAGCTCTCTACCGGTACAGAGTAGGTAGTCATCCCCCTCTGTGTCTCAGGCCGCAGAATGTAAATTATCACGACGCGTCAGGTCTCAGGCTTGTAATGCATAAGGAAGAAAGATTTCAAGAAAATAATCAATTTAATAAATCGGTAGGTTACAAATTATTACAAAAATAATACCTCATTATGGTGTAGAAAAATTAGCATACTCGCTTTCTTTGTGGAAAGCGAGTTTCTCCTTTCTGACAAAATTAACCCCGCTTTCGAGAACAATTGTTCACACGGAACAGAAGTTGCTACCACGCATAGCCTTTCCTCGGCTACTTTGGACAGCAGTGGAAAAATTTGCCGATTGTTGTTCCACCATGCAATTGGGTCAGCTCCTAGCTCGATGGTATCTTCATCAAGGTAACGTTGCAGCTCGATTATCGCGCGGCTCTCAGGAGTTTCTGCAGGAAAATTAAATTTTGCGTTAGAGTGGTGAATTTAAATTTTTAGCCATTTTTAACCATTCTATCGAAAAAATAAATACACTAAAATAATAAGTAATTATATATCAAATTAAAATAATAATTATTAAAATAATAAGTAATTAATAATAATAATCTACTGAGGTGCCAACTCACTTTTGTTTAGCCCAGATTTCGCTTCCTTCCTTTTTACGAATCCGTCAAAAACGGAAATCTTATCGACCGGTCTCATCTTTTCCGTCGGGGTCTTGGGATCGTTATCGTCCTGGTCAGTTGATATTTTTTCCATTATAAGGTTTTTTACCGTGGCTTGGGCGTTCGAAGCAGCTCTTGAGTCGTTGAATCCGTCAAGTTTGTAGCGTGGATCCAAAAAAGTGCATGTTGACAGAGTGCCACTACTCTCTATGTTGCGGAATCGATCTTCTTTTATGATCTCAGCCAGCAAGACGTCAATCACAGGAAAAACTGACGACAGATCATCTCTTTTTCGAAAACTACGAAGCAATTCTATCAGGCCGTTTATCATAACAATTACACTGGAAGCGGGAGGGTATCCTTGTTTAGACAACTGTAGAGTCATCTCTTCAAATGGTTCTAAAATCACACAAAGCGATTTGCATATCTTCCATTCATCTGGGGTTAGAACTGGCAAGTGGGGAGCAATTAATGCGACAGCCATTTTTATAGGGTTTTCCAACTCAACAAATCGACGAACCATGTAGTAAACTGAATTCCACCGTGTTGGCATGGAATTAATGCATTTTTTGGGGGGCGAAATGTTCTCCTGTGACTGACATTCGATCAGCTTGTTCCAAGCTTTTGTGGAACTCTTGAAATGGGTCACGTTTCTCTTGATTTTTGCAATGACAGGCTCCTGTATGTCTAGGCCCTTTTCAACAATTAAATTGAGCTTGTGAGCTGCACAGCCCATATATTTCATTTTACATATTTTTAAAGCCCCGGTGATATTTGCAGCATTGTCTGAAACAGCAAATAACACCTTCGATGTCACATCCCACTCGTCAGTTATATTGGTGATCGTCGTGGCCAGATTTTGTCTAGTATGGTCGTCTGTGAAACACTTGCAATCTAGCAACGCGTTAATAAATTTGCCCTCATGAACGAAGTGCACAGTCACCGCAATGTAGGAGTCGTTGTTCCGTGAAGTCCAGCAGTCGGTAGTTAGGCATACTTTCGAAGCTCGCGAGAGCAGATCTCTTAATTTAAATTTGACTTCTTCGTATTTCGAGGGGATTGACGTGGACGATATTTTTTTGCGGGAAGGCAGGATGTAGGAAGGATTTATGATTCTCACAAATTCCCGAAACCCTTTATCCTCAACTATAGAAAAAGGTTGGTAGTCCATTGTGAACATTTGGAGTAAAGCTCCATCAATATTTTTCTTTGCAGCTGGAGTCAGTTTTTTAATCGTAAATTCGTGAATTTTTGATTGCAAGACCGGATTCTTTATTTTTGAAGATGCGGAGATGGAAGCAGAACTGGCTTGTGGACATGGAGACGATTGAAATTGCTGGGATGGTTCTGTTTCCCCCTGGTTTGGCGAGAAATCAGCAGTAGTGGGAGGCTCATTTAAGGGTTGAATATCCATATCTGTTATATCAGGGGCGTCCATAGAATATGGGGAACGATCGCTGGTTGACTGATTTGAGGGTCTGAGGTTTACTGTAGGATGCTTACGTGCCATATGTTTCTTCAAATTTGAGGTTGATGATTTGTAGCTCACAGTATTTTTGCATATGTAGCATTTCGCAAAACTCCCGTCAATTTGTTCGAAATGTTCCCAAATTACACTTTTTTTTGCTCGGGCACAAAACTTATTTGTAAAAGCCATCACTAGTTTACGAATAGATAAAAGCAACGCGGTGGATAGAATGAGACTGAATTGAGTATTGAGTGTGAGGGGGAAAATCCCTACCCTAACCAGATAGTAGGTAAGCAACAAACCTTTGCAATTCTGGGAATAGGTTTGAATAGGTTTGTTGATACTTCGAGGAGTTCAAACGTTCAAAGTCTGTGGAAAGAAAAGGGAGAGGAATGGAAGGGTGGGAGCCTCCCCATCATAGTAATGGGCATCCTTCTCGGTCCATGGAGCCGTACCGGTAAGGGTTGGGTTGCGGTGACAGGTCGGATCCTTCCCGGTCCATGGAACTGGACCGGTAAGGATTGGGTTGCGGACCTTCCCGGTCCATGTAACTGGACCGGTACCGACATCTCGAGGCCACCCTATCAGTCCGTCTGCCTTCCCGGTCCGTGGAACAGTACCGGTAAGGGTTGAGTTGTTGTCACCGCCTGGAACTGTTACAGCTTGATACTAGGTTCCACAGTCCCGGTACCGTCGTACCGACCCACCTCTATGGGAAACGTAATTCCACCTAAACCCAATGAATATTCAGAGGATAGGGATTGATGGATATAACAAGGGCGAAATATTGCGCAGAAATGAAAGTGTAGAGATCGTACACACTATTTTCAACGTCAAAACGTGGACTTGTGTTAATTTTCTATTCTTTGTTACCCACCTTAATCTTATCACCGAATTTAGGAATTATTCTTATATACTTTCCATACAGGTGACGGCAAAGGTGAAATTGTATTAATTCGTCATACAGGTGAACGGCAAACTTGGACACCTCCTTAAGAGTTTCATAGTTACTCCCGCCGTTTACCCGCACTTGCTTGTGAATGGAAAACGTAATTCCACCTAAACCCAATGAATATTCAGAGGATAGGGATTGATGGATATAACAAGGGCGAAATATTGCGCAGAAATGAAAGTGTGGAGATCGTACACACTATTTTCAACGTCAAAACGTGGACTTGTGTTAATTTTCTATTCTTTGTTACCCACCTTAATCTTATCACCGAATTTAGGAATTATTCTTATATACTTTCCATACAGGTGACGGCAAAGGTGAAATTGTGTTAATTCGTCATACAGGTGAACGGCAAACTTGGACACCTCCTTAAGAGTTTCATAGTTACTCCCGCCGTTTACCCGCACTTGCTTGTGAATGGGAAACGTAATTCCACCTAAACCCAATGAATATTCAGAGGATAGGGATTGATGGATATAACAAGGGCGAAATATTGCGCAGAAATGAAAGTGTGGAGATCGTACACACTATTTTCAACGTCAAAACGTGTACTTGTGTTAATTTTCTATTCTTTGTTACCCACCTTAATCTTATCACCGAATTTAGGAATTATTCTTATATACTTTCCATACAGGTGACGGCAGAGGTGAAATTGTGTTAATTCGTCATACAGGTGAACGGCAAACTTGGACACCTCCTTAAGAGTTTCATAGTTACTCCCGCCGTTTACCCGCACTTGCTTGTGAATGGGAAACGTAATTCCACCTAAACCCAATGAATATTGAGAGGATAGGGATTGATGGATATAACAAGGGCGAAATATTGCGCAGAAATGATAGTGTAGAGATCGTCCGTCATAGGCTCTGACGTAATAGTTGGCCTTCAGCCAGCCGTCTGACGTCATACGCTCGTGCGTCATAGGCTGTGACATACAGGTGAAAGGCAAAATTGGACACCTCCCGCCGTTTACCCGCACTTGCTTGTGAATGGGAAACGTAATTCCACCTAAACCCAATGAATATTCAGAGGATAGGGATTGATGGATATAACAAGGGCGAAATATAGAGCAGAAATGAAAGTGTAGAGATCGTGCGTCATAGGCTCTTACGTAATAGTTGGCCTTCAGCCAGCCGTCTGACGTCATACTCTCGTGCGTCATAGGCTGTGACATACAGGTGAAAGGCAAAATTGGACACCTCCCGCCGTTTACCCGCACTTGCTTGTGAATGGGAAACGTAATTCCACCTTAACCCAATGAATATTCAGAGGATAGGGATTGATGGATATAACAAGGGCGAAATATTGCGCAGAAATGAAAGTGTAGAGATCGTACACACTATTTTCAACGTCAAAACGTGGACTTGTGTTAATTTTCTATTCTTTGTTACCCACCTTAATCTTATCACCGAATTTAGGAATTATTCTTATATACTTTCCATACAGGTGACGGCAAAGGTGAAATTGTATTAATTCGTCATACAGGTGAACGGCAAACTTGGACACCTCCTTAAGAGTTTCATAGTTACTCCCGCCGTTTACCCGCACTTGCTTGTGAATGGAAAACGTAATTCCACCTAAACCCAATGAATATTCAGAGGATAGGGATTGATGAATATAACAAGGGCGAAATATTGCGCAGAAATGAAAGTGTAGAGATCGTACACACTATTTTCAACGTCAAAACGTGGACTTGTGTTAATTTTCTATTCTTTGTTACCCACCTTAATCTTATCACCGAATTTAGGAATTATTCTTATATACTTTCCATACAGGTGACGGCAAAGGTGAAATTGTATTAATTCGTCATACAGGTGAACGGCAAACTTGGACACCTCCTTAAGAGTTTCATAGTTACTCCCGCCGTTTACCCGCACTTGCTTGTGAATGGAAAACGTAATTCCACCTAAACCCAATGAATATTGAGAGGATAGGGATTGATGGATATAACAAGGGCGAAATATTGCGCAGAAATGAAAGTGTGGAGATCGTACACACTATTTTCAACGTCAAAACGTGGACTTGTGTTAATTTTCTATTCTTTGTTACCCACCTTAATCTTATCACCGAATTTAGGAATTATTCTTATATACTTTCCATACAGGTGACGGCAAAGGTGAAATTGTATTAATTCGTCATACAGGTGAACGGCAAACTTGGACACCTCCTTAAGAGTTTCATAGTTACTCCCGCCGTTTACCCGCACTTGCTTGTGAATGGAAAACGTAATTCCACCTAAACCCAATGAATATTCAGAGGATAGGGATTGATGGATATAACAAGGGCGAAATATTGCGCAGAAATGAAAGTGTAGAGATCGTACACACTATTTTCAACGTCAAAACGTGGACTTGTGTTAATTTTCTATTCTTTGTTACCCACCTTAATCTTATCACCGAATTTAGGAATTATTCTTATATACTTTCCATACAGGTGACGGCAAAGGTGAAATTGTGTTAATTCGTCATACAGGTGAACGGCAAACTTGGACACCTCCTTAAGAGTTTCATAGTTACTCCCGCCGTTTACCCGCACTTGCTTGTGAATGGGAAACGTAATTCCACCTAAACCCAATGAATATTCAGAGGATAGGGATTGATGGATATAACAAGGGCGAAATATTGCGCAGAAATGAAAGTGTAGAGATCGTACACACTATTTTCAACGTCAAAACGTGGACTTGTGTTAATTTTCTATTCTTTGTTACCCACCTTAATCTTATCACCGAATTTAGGAATTATTCTTATATACTTTCCATACAGGTGACGGCAAAGGTGAAATTGTGTTAATTCGTCATACAGGTGAACGGCAAACTTGGACACCTCCTTAAGAGTTTCATAGTTACTCCCGCCGTTTACCCGCACTTGCTTGTGAATGGGAAACGTAATTCCACCTAAACCCAATGAATATTCAGAGGATAGGGATTGATGGATGTAACAAGGGCGAAATATTGCGCAGAAATGAAAGTGTAGAGATCGTACACACTATTTTCAACGTCAAAACGTGGACTTGTGTTAATTTTCTATTCTTTGTTACCCACCTTAATCTTATCACCGAATTTAGGAATTATTCTTATATACTTTCCATACAGGTGACGGCAAAGGTGAAATTGTATTAATTCGTCATACAGGTGAACGGCAAACTTGGACACCTCCTTAAGAGTTTCATAGTTACTCCCGCCGTTTACCCGCACTTGCTTGTGAATGGGAAACGTAATTCCACCTAAACCCAATGAATATTCAGAGGATAGGGATTGATGGATGTAACAAGGGCGAAATATTGCGCAGAAATGAAAGTGTAGAGATCGTACACACTATTTTCAACGTCAAAACGTGGACTTGTGTTAATTTTCTATTCTTTGTTACCCACCTTAATCTTATCACCGAATTTAGGAATTATTCTTATATACTGTCCATACAGGTGACGGCAAAGGTGAAATTGTGTTAATTCGTCATACAGGTGAACGGCAAACTTGGACACCTCCTTAAGAGTTTCATAGTTACTCCCGCCGTTTACCCGCACTTGCTTGTGAATGGGAAACGTAATTCCACCTAAACCCAATGAATATTCAGAGGATAGGGATTGATGGATGTAACAAGGGCGAAATATTGCGCAGAAATGAAAGTGTAGAGATCGTACACACTATTTTCAACGTCAAAACGTGGACTTGTGTTAATTTTCTATTCTTTGTTACCCACCTTAATCTTATCACCGAATTTAGGAATTATTCTTATATACTTTCCATACAGGTGACGGCAAAGGTGAAATTGTATTAATTCGTCATACAGGTGAACGGCAAACTTGGACACCTCCTTAAGAGTTTCATAGTTACTCCCGCCGTTTACCCGCACTTGCTTGTGAATGGGAAACGTAATTCCACCTAAACCCAATGAATATTCAGAGGATAGGGATTGATGGATGTAACAAGGGCGAAATATTGCGCAGAAATGAAAGTGTAGAGATCGTACACACTATTTTCAACGTCAAAACGTGGACTTGTGTTAATTTTCTATTCTTTGTTACCCACCTTAATCTTATCACCGAATTTAGGAATTATTCTTATATACTTTCCATACAGGTGACGGCAAAGGTGAAATTGTATTAATTCGTCATACAGGTGAACGGCAAACTTGGACACCTCCTTAAGAGTTTCATAGTTACTCCCGCCGTTTACCCGCACTTGCTTGTGAATGGGAAACGTAATTCCACCTAAACCCAATGAATATTCAGAGGATAGGGATTGATGGATGTAACAAGGGCGAAATATTGCGCAGAAATGAAAGTGTAGAGATCGTACACACTATTTTCAACGTCAAAACGTGGACTTGTGTTAATTTTCTATTCTTTGTTACCCACCTTAATCTTATCACCGAATTTAGGAATTATTCTTATATACTGTCCATACAGGTGACGGCAAAGGTGAAATTGTGTTAATTCGTCATACAGGTGAACGGCAAACTTGGACACCTCCTTAAGAGTTTCATAGTTACTCCCGCCGTTTACCCGCACTTGCTTGTGAATGGAAAACGTAATTCCACCTAAACCCAATGAATATTGAGAGGATAGGGATTGATGGATATAACAAGGGCGAAATATTGCGCAGAAATGAAAGTGTGGAGATCGTACACACTATTTTCAACGTCAAAACGTGGACTTGTGTTAATTTTCTATTCTTTGTTACCCACCTTAATCTTATCACCGAATTTAGGAATTATTCTTATATACTTTCCATACAGGTGAACGGCAAAGGTGAAATTGTATTAATTCGTCATACAGGTGAACGGCAAACTTGGACACCTCCTTAAGAGTTTCATAGTTACTCCCGCCGTTTACCCGCACTTGCTTGTGAATGGGAAACGTAATTCCACCTAAACCCAATGAATATTCAGAGGATAGGGATTGATGAATATAACAAGGGCGAAATATTGCGCAGAAATGAAAGTGTAGAGATCGTACACACTATTTTCAACGTCAAAACGTGGACTTGTGTTAATTTTCTATTCTTTGTTACCCACCTTAATCTTATCACCGAATTTAGGAATTATTCTTATATACTTTCCATACAGGTGACGGCAAAGGTGAAATTGTGTTAATTCGTCATACAGGTGAACGGCAAACTTGGACACCTCCTTAAGAGTTTCATAGTTACTCCCGCCGTTTACCCGCACTTGCTTGTGAATGGGAAACGTAATTCCACCTAAACCCAATGAATATTGAGAGGATAGGGATTGATGGATATAACAAGGGCGAAATATTGCGCAGAAATGAAAGTGTAGAGATCGTACACACTATTTTCAACGTCAAAACGTGGACTTGTGTTAATTTTCTATTCTTTGTTACCCACCTTAATCTTATCACCGAATTTAGGAATTATTCTTATATACTTTCCATACAGGTGAACGGCAAAGGTGAAATTGTATTAATTCGTCATACAGGTGAACGGCAAACTTGGACACCTCCTTAAGAGTTTCATAGTTACTCCCGCCGTTTACCCGCACTTGCTTGTGAATGGGAAACGTAATTCCACCTAAACCCAATGAATATTCAGAGGATAGGGATTGATGAATATAACAAGGGCGAAATATTGCGCAGAAATGAAAGTGTAGAGATCGTACACACTATTTTCAACGTCAAAACGTGGACTTGTGTTAATTTTCTATTCTTTGTTACCCACCTTAATCTTATCACCGAATTTAGGAATTATTCTTATATACTTTCCATACAGGTGAACGGCAAAGGTGAAATTGTATTAATTCGTCATACAGGTGAACGGCAAACTTGGACACCTCCTTAAGAGTTTCATAGTTACTCCCGCCGTTTACCCGCACTTGCTTGTGAATGGGAAACGTAATTCCACCTAAACCCAATGAATATTCAGAGGATAGGGATTGATGGATATAACAAGGGCGAAATATTGCGCAGAAATGAAAGTGTAGAGATCGTACACACTATTTTCAACGTCAAAACGTGGACTTGTGTTAATTTTCTATTCTTTGTTACCCACCTTAATCTTATCACCGAATTTAGGAATTATTCTTATATACTTTCCATACAGGTGAACGGCAAAGGTGAAATTGTATTAATTCGTCATACAGGTGAACGGCAAACTTGGACACCTCCTTAAGAGTTTCATAGTTACTCCCGCCGTTTACCCGCACTTGCTTGTGAATGGGAAACGTAATTCCACCTAAACCCAATGAATATTGAGAGGATAGGGATTGATGGATATAACAAGGGCGAAATATTGCGCAGAAATGAAAGTGTAGAGATCGTACACACTATTTTCAACGTCAAAACGTGGACTTGTGTTAATTTTCTATTCTTTGTTACCCACCTTAATCTTATCACCGAATTTAGGAATTATTCTTATATACTTTCCATACAGGTGAACGGCAAAGGTGAAATTGTATTAATTCGTCATACAGGTGAACGGCAAACTTGGACACCTCCTTAAGAGTTTCATAGTTACTCCCGCCGTTTACCCGCACTTGCTTGTGAATGGGAAACGTAATTCCACCTAAACCCAATGAATATTCAGAGGATAGGGATTGATGGATATAACAAGGGCGAAATATTGCGCAGAAATGAAAGTGTAGAGATCGTACACACTATTTTCAACGTCAAAACGTGGACTTGTGTTAATTTTCTATTCTTTGTTACCCACCTTAATCTTATCACCGAATTTAGGAATTATTCTTATATACTTTCCATACAGGTGACGGCAAAGGTGAAATTGTGTTAATTCGTCATACAGGTGAACGGCAAACTTGGACACCTCCTTAAGACTTTCATAGTTACTCCCGCCGTTTACCCGCACTTGCTTGTGAATGGAAAACGTAATTCCACCTAAACCCAATGAATATTCAGAGGATAGGGATTGATGGATATACCAAGGGCGAAATATTGCGCAGAAATGAAAGTGTAGAGATCGTACACACTATTTTCAACGTCAAAACGTGGACTTGTGTTAATTTTCTATTCTTTGTTACCCACCTTAATCTTATCACCGAATTTAGGAATTATTCTTATATACTTTCCATACAGGTGACGGCAAAGGTGAAATTGTGTTAATTCGTCATACAGGTGAACGGCAAACTTGGACACCTCCTTAAGAGTTTCATAGTTACTCCCGCCGTTTACCCGCACTTGCTTGTGAATGGGAAACGTAATTCCACCTAAACCCAATGAATATTGAGAGGATAGGGATTGATGGATATAACAAGGGCGAAATATTGCGCAGAAATGAAAGTGTAGAGATCGTACACACTATTTTCAACGTCAAAACGTGGACTTGTGTTAATTTTCTATTCTTTGTTACCCACCTTAATCTTATCACCGAATTTAGGAATTATTCTTATATACTTTCCATACAGGTGAACGGCAAAGGTGAAATTGTATTAATTCGTCATACAGGTGAACGGCAAACTTGGACACCTCCTTAAGAGTTTCATAGTTACTCCCGCCGTTTACCCGCACTTGCTTGTGAATGGGAAACGTAATTCCACCTAAACCCAATGAATATTGAGAGGATAGGGATTGATGGATATAACAAGGGCGAAATATTGCGCAGAAATGAAAGTGTAGAGATCGTACACACTATTTTCAACGTCAAAACGTGGACTTGTGTTAATTTTCTATTCCTTGTTACCCACCTTAATCTTATCACCGAATTTAGGAATTATTCTTATATACTTTCCATACAGGTGACAGCAAAGGTGAAATTGTGTTAATTCGTCATACAGGTGAACGGCAAACTTGGACACCTCCTTAAGAGTTTCATAGTTACTCCCGCCGTTTACCCGCACTTGCTTGTGAATGGGAAACGTAATTCCACCTAAACCCAATGAATATTGAGAGGATAGGGATTGATGGATATAACAAGGGCGAAATATTGCGCAGAAATGAAAGTGTAGAGATCGTACACACTATTTTCAACGTCAAAACGTGGACTTGTGTTAATTTTCTATTCTTTGTTACCCACCTTAATCTTATCACCGAATTTAGGAATTATTCTTATATACTTTCCATACAGGTGAACGGCAAAGGTGAAATTGTATTAATTCGTCATACAGGTGAACGGCAAACTTGGACACCTCCTTAAGAGTTTCATAGTTACTCCCGCCGTTTACCCGCACTTGCTTGTGAATGGGAAACGTAATTCCACCTAAACCCAATGAATATTGAGAGGATAGGGATTGATGGATATAACAAGGGCGAAATATTGCGCAGAAATGAAAGTGTAGAGATCGTACACACTATTTTCAACGTCAAAACGTGGACTTGTGTTAATTTTCTATTCTTTGTTACCCACCTTAATCTTATCACCGAATTTAGGAATTATTCTTATATACTTTCCATACAGGTGAACGGCAAAGGTGAAATTGTATTAATTCGTCATACAGGTGAACGGCAAACTTGGACACCTCCTTAAGAGTTTCATAGTTACTCCCGCCGTTTACCCGCACTTGCTTGTGAATGGGAAACGTAATTCCACCTAAACCCAATGAATATTCAGAGGATAGGGATTGATGGATATACCAAGGGCGAAAAATTGCGCAGAAATGAAAGTGTAGAGATCGTACACACTATTTTCAACGTCAAAACGTGGACTTGTGTTAATTTTCTATTCTTTGTTACCCACCTTAATCTTATCACCGAATTTAGGAATTATTCTTATATACTTTCCATACAGGTGAACGGCAAAGGTGAAATTGTATTAATTCGTCATACAGGTGAACGGCAAACTTGGACACCTCCTTAAGAGTTTCATAGTTACTCCCGCCGTTTACCCGCACTTGCTTGTGAATGGAAAACGTAATTCCACCTAAACCCAATGAATATTCAGAGGATAGGGATTGATGGATATAACAAGGGCGAAATATTGCGCAGAAATGAAAGCGTAGAGATCGTACACACTATTTTCAACGTCAAAACGTGGACTTGTGTTAATTTTCTATTCTTTGTTACCCACCTTATTCTTATCACCGAATTTAGGAATTATTCTTATATACTTTCCATACAGGTGACGGCAAAGGTGAAATTGTGTTAATTCGTCATACAGGTGAACGGCAAACTTGGACACCTCCTTAAGAGTTTCATAGTTACTCCCGCCGTTTACCCGCACTTGCTTGTGAATGGGAAACGTAATTCCACCTAAACCCAATGAATATTCAGAGGATAGGGATTGATGGATATAACAAGGGCGAAATATTGCGCAGAAATGAAAGTGTAGAGATCGTGCGTCATAGGCTCTGACGTAATAGTTGGCCTTCAGCCAGCCGTCTGACGTCATACGCTCGTGCGTCATAGGCTGTGACATACAGGTGAAAGGCAAAATTGGACACCTCCCGCCGTTTACCCGCACTTGCTTGTGAATGGGAAACGTAATTCCACCTAAACCCAATAAATATTCAGAGGATAGGGATTGATGGATATACCAAGGGCGAAATATTGCGCAGAAATGAAAGTGTAGAGATCGTACACACTATTTTCAACGTCAAAACGTGGACTTGTGTTAATTTTCTATTCTTTGTTACCCACCTTAATCTTATCACCGAATTTAGGAATTATTCTTATATACTTTCCATACAGGTGACGGCAAAGGTGAAATTGTGTTAATTCGTCATACAGGTGAACGGCAAACTTGGACACCTCCTTAAGAGTTTCATAGTTACTCCCGCCGTTTACCCGCACTTGCTTGTGAATGGAAAACGTAATTCCACCTAAACCCAATGAATATTGAGAGGATAGGGATTGATGGATATAAGAAGGGCGAAATATTGCGCAGAAATGAAAGTGTAGAGATCGTACACACTATTTTCAACGTCAAAACGTGGACTTGTGTTAATTTTCTATTCTTTGTTACCCACCTTAATCTTATCACCGAATTTAGGAATTATTCTTATATACTTTCCATACAGGTGACGGCAAAGGTGAAATTGTGTTAATTCGTCATACAGGTGAACGGCAAACTTGGACACCTCCTTAAGACTTTCATAGTTACTCCCGCCGTTTACCCGCACTTGCTTGTGAATGGAAAACGTAATTCCACCTAAACCCAATGAATATTCAGAGGATAGGGATTGATGGATATAACAAGGGCGAAATATTGCGCAGAAATGAAAGTGTAGAGATCGTACACACTATTTTCAACGTCAAAACGTGGACTTGTGTTAATTTTCTATTCTTTGTTACCCACCTTAATCTTATCACCGAATTTAGGAATTATTCTTATATACTTTCCATACAGGTGACGGCAAAGGTGAAATTGTATTAATTCGTCATACAGGTGAACGGCAAACTTGGACACCTCCTTAAGACTTTCATAGTTACTCCCGCCGTTTACCCGCACTTGCTTGTGAATGGAAAACGTAATTCCACCTAAACCCAATGAATATTCAGAGGATAGGGATTGATGGATATAACAAGGGCGAAATATTGCGCAGAAATGAAAGTGTAGAGATCGTACACACTATTTTCAACGTCAAAACGTGGACTTGTGTTAATTTTCTATTCTTTGTTACCCACCTTAATCTTATCACCGAATTTAGGAATTATTCTTATATACTTTCCATACAGGTGAACGGCAAAGGTGAAATTGTATTAATTCGTCATACAGGTGAACGGCAAACTTGGACACCTCCTTAAGAGTTTCATAGTTACTCCCGCCGTTTACCCGCACTTGCTTGTGAATGGGAAACGTAATTCCACCTAAACCCAATGAATATTCAGAGGATAGGGATTGATGGATATAACAAGGGCGAAATATTGCGCAGAAATGAAAGTGTAGAGATCGTACACACTATTTTCAACGTCAAAACGTGGACTTGTGTTAATTTTCTATTCTTTGTTACCCACCTTAATCTTATCACCGAATTTAGGAATTATTCTTATATACTTTCCATACAGGTGAACGGCAAAGGTGAAATTGTATTAATTCGTCATACAGGTGAACGGCAAACTTGGACACCTCCTTAAGAGTTTCATAGTTACTCCCGCCGTTTACCCGCACTTGCTTGTGAATGGGAAACGTAATTCCACCTAAACCCAATGAATATTGAGAGGATAGGGATTGATGGATATAACAAGGGCGAAATATTGCGCAGAAATGAAAGTGTAGAGATCGTACACACTATTTTCAACGTCAAAACGTGGACTTGTGTTAATTTTCTATTCTTTGTTACCCACCTTAATCTTATCACCGAATTTAGGAATTATTCTTATATACTTTCCATACAGGTGACGGCACAGGTGAAATTGTGTTAATTCGTCATACAGGTGAACGGCAAACTTGGACACCTCCTTAAGAGTTTCATAGTTACTCCCGCCGTTTACCCGCACTTGCTTGTGAATGGAAAACGTAATTCCACCTAAACCCAATGAATATTGAGAGGATAGGGATTGATGGATATAACAAGGGCGAAATATTGCGCAGAAATGAAAGTGTAGAGATCGTACACACTATTTTCAACGTCAAAACGTGGACTTGTGTTAATTTTCTATTCTTTGTTACCCACCTTAATCTTATCACCGAATTTAGGAATTATTCTTATATACTTTCCATACAGGTGACGGCACAGGTGAAATTGTATTAATTCGTCATACAGGTGAACGGCAAACTTGGACACCTCCTTAAGAGTTTCATAGTTACTCCCGCCGTTTACCCGCACTTGCTTGTGAATGGGAAACGTAATTCCACCTAAACCCAATGAATATTGAGAGGATAGGGATTGATGGATATAACAAGGGCGAAATATTGCGCAGAAATGAAAGTGTAGAGATCGTACACACTATTTTCAACGTCAAAACGTGGACTTGTGTTAATTTTCTATTCTTTGTTACCCACCTTAATCTTATCACCGAATTTAGGAATTATTCTTATATACTTTCCATACAGGTGACGGCAAAGGTGAAATTGTGTTAATTCGTCATACAGGTGAACGGCAAACTTGGACACCTCCTTAAGAGTTTCATAGTTACTCCCGCCGTTTACCCGCACTTGCTTGTGAATGGGAAACGTAATTCCACCTAAACCCAATGAATATTGAGAGGATAGGGATTGATGGATATAACAAGGGCGAAATATTGCGCAGAAATGAAAGTGTGGAGATCGTACACACTATTTTCAACGTCAAAACGTGGACTTGTGTTAATTTTCTATTCTTTGTTACCCACCTTAATCTTATCACCGAATTTAGGAATTATTCTTATATACTTTCCATACAGGTGACGGCACAGGTGAAATTGTGTTAATTCGTCATACAGGTGAACGGCAAACTTGGACACCTCCTTAAGAGTTTCATAGTTACTCCCGCCGTTTACCCGCACTTGCTTGTGAATGGGAAACGTAATTCCACCTAAACCCAATGAATATTGAGAGGATAGGGATTGATGGATATAACAAGGGCGAAATATTGCGCAGAAATGAAAGTGTGGAGATCGTACACACTATTTTCAACGTCAAAACGTGGACTTGTGTTAATTTTCTATTCTTTGTTACCCACCTTAATCTTATCACCGAATTTAGGAATTATTCTTATATACTTTCCATACAGGTGACGGCAAAGGTGAAATTGTGTTAATTCGTCATACAGGTGAACGGCAAACTTGGACACCTCCTTAAGAGTTTCATAGTTACTCCCGCCGTTTACCCGCGCTTGCTTGTGAATGGGAAACGTAATTCCACCTAAACCCAATGAATATTCAGAGGATAGGGATTGATGGATATAACAAGGGCGAAATATTGCGCAGAAATGAAAGTGTAGAGATCGTACACACTATTTTCAACGTCAAAACGTGGACTTGTGTTAATTTTCTATTCTTTGTTACCCACCTTAATCTTATCACCGAATTTAGGAATTATTCTTATATACTTTCCATACAGGTGACGGCAAAGGTGAAATTGTGTTAATTCGTCATACAGGTGAACGGCAAACTTGGACACCTCCTTAAGAGTTTCATAGTTACTCCCGCCGTTTACCCGCACTTGCTTGTGAATGGAAAACGTAATTCCACCTAAACCCAATGAATATTGAGAGGATAGGGATTGATGGATATAAGAAGGGCGAAATATTGCGCAGAAATGAAAGTGTAGAGATCGTACACACTATTTTCAACGTCAAAACGTGGACTTGTGTTAATTTTCTATTCTTTGTTACCCACCTTAATCTTATCACCGAATTTAGGAATTATTCTTATATACTTTCCATACAGGTGACGGCAAAGGTGAAATTGTGTTAATTCGTCATACAGGTGAACGGCAAACTTGGACACCTCCTTAAGAGTTTCATAGTTACTCCCGCCGTTTACCCGCACTTGCTTGTGAATGGGAAACGTAATTCCACCTAAACCCAATGAATATTGAGAGGATAGGGATTGATGGATATAAGAAGGGCGAAATATTGCGCAGAAATGAAAGTGTAGAGATCGTACACACTATTTTCAACGTCAAAACGTGGACTTGTGTTAATTTTCTATTCTTTGTTACCCACCTTAATCTTATCACCGAATTTAGGAATTATTCTTATATACTTTCCATACAGGTGACGGCACAGGTGAAATTGTGTTAATTCGTCATACAGGTGAACGGCAAACTTGGACACCTCCTTAAGAGTTTCATAGTTCCTCCCGCCGTTTACCCGCACTTGCTTGTGAATGGAAAACGTAATTCCACCTAAACCCAATGAATATTGAGAGGATAGGGATTGATGGATATAACAAGGGCGAAATATTGCGCAGAAATGAAAGTGTGGAGATCGTACACACTATTTTCAACGTCAAAACGTGGACTTGTGTTAATTTTCTATTCCTTGTTACCCACCTTAATCTTATCACCGAATTTAGGAATTATTCTTATATACTTTCCATACAGGTGACGGCAAAGGTGAAATTGTGTTAATTCGTCATACAGGTGAACGGCAAACTTGGACACCTCCTTAAGAGTTTCATAGTTACTCCCGCCGTTTACCCGCACTTGCTTGTGAATGGAAAACGTAATTCCACCTAAACCCAATGAATATTGAGAGGATAGGGATTGATGGATATAACAAGGGCGAAATATTGCGCAGAAATGAAAGTGTGGAGATCGTACACACTATTTTCAACGTCAAAACGTGGACTTGTGTTAATTTTCTATTCCTTGTTACCCACCTTAATCTTATCACCGAATTTAGGAATTATTCTTATATACTTTCCATACAGGTGAACGGCAAAGGTGAAATTGTATTAATTCGTCATACAGGTGAACGGCAAACTTGGACACCTCCTTAAGAGTTTCATAGTTACTCCCGCCGTTTACCCGCACTTGCTTGTGAATGGAAAACGTAATTCCACCTAAACCCAATGAATATTGAGAGGATAGGGATTGATGGATATAAGAAGGGCGAAATATTGCGCAGAAATGAAAGTGTGGAGATCGTACACACTATTTTCAACGTCAAAACGTGGACTTGTGTTAATTTTCTATTCCTTGTTACCCACCTTAATCTTATCACCGAATTTAGGAATTATTCTTATATACTTTCCATACAGGTGAACGGCAAAGGTGAAATTGTGTTAATTCGTCATACAGGTGAACGGCAAACTTGGACACCTCCTTAAGAGTTTCATAGTTACTCCCGCCGTTTACCCGCACTTGCTTGTGAATGGGAAACGTAATTCCACCTAAACCCAATGAATATTGAGAGGATAGGGATTGATGGATATAAGAAGGGCGAAATATTGCGCAGAAATGAAAGTGTGGAGATCGTACACACTATTTTCAACGTCAAAACGTGGACTTGTGTTAATTTTCTATTCCTTGTTACCCACCTTAATCTTATCACCGAATTTAGGAATTATTCTTATATACTTTCCATACAGGTGACGGCAAAGGTGAAATTGTGTTAATTCGTCATACAGGTGAACGGCAAACTTGGACACCTCCTTAAGAGTTTCATAGTTCCTCCCGCCGTTTACCCGCACTTGCTTGTGAATGGAAAACGTAATTCCACCTAAACCCAATGAATATTGAGAGGATAGGGATTGATGGATATAACAAGGGCGAAATATTGCGCAGAAATGAAAGTGTGGAGATCGTACACACTATTTTCAACGTCAAAACGTGGACTTGTGTTAATTTTCTATTCCTTGTTACCCACCTTAATCTTATCACCGAATTTAGGAATTATTCTTATATACTTTCCATACAGGTGACGGCAAAGGTGAAATTGTGTTAATTCGTCATACAGGTGAACGGCAAACTTGGACACCTCCTTAAGAGTTTCATAGTTCCTCCCGCCGTTTACCCGCACTTGCTTGTGAATGGAAAACGTAATTCCACCTAAACCCAATGAATATTGAGAGGATAGGGATTGATGGATATAACAAGGGCGAAATATTGCGCAGAAATGAAAGTGTGGAGATCGTACACACTATTTTCAACGTCAAAACGTGGACTTGTGTTAATTTTCTATTCCTTGTTACCCACCTTAATCTTATCACCGAATTTAGGAATTATTCTTATATACTTTCCATACAGGTGACGGCAAAGGTGAAATTGTGTTAATTCGTCATACAGGTGAACGGCAAACTTGGACACCTCCTTAAGAGTTTCATAGTTCCTCCCGCCGTTTACCCGCACTTGCTTGTGAATGGAAAACGTAATTCCACCTAAACCCAATGAATATTGAGAGGATAGGGATTGATGGATATAACAAGGGCGAAATATTGCGCAGAAATGAAAGTGTGGAGATCGTACACACTATTTTCAACGTCAAAACGTGGACTTGTGTTAATTTTCTATTCCTTGTTACCCACCTTAATCTTATCACCGAATTTAGGAATTATTCTTATATACTTTCCATACAGGTGACGGCAAAGGTGAAATTGTGTTAATTCGTCATACAGGTGAACGGCAAACTTGGACACCTCCTTAAGAGTTTCATAGTTCCTCCCGCCGTTTACCCGCACTTGCTTGTGAATGGAAAACGTAATTCCACCTAAACCCAATGAATATTGAGAGGATAGGGATTGATGGATATAACAAGGGCGAAATATTGCGCAGAAATGAAAGTGTGGAGATCGTACACACTATTTTCAACGTCAAAACGTGGACTTGTGTTAATTTTCTATTCCTTGTTACCCACCTTAATCTTATCACCGAATTTAGGAATTATTCTTATATACTTTCCATACAGGTGACAGCAAAGGTGAAATTGTGTTAATTCGTCATACAGGTGAACGGCAAACTTGGACACCTCCTTAAGAGTTTCATAGTTACTCCCGCCGTTTACCCGCACTTGCTTGTGTATGGAAAACGTAATTCCACCTAAACCCAATGAATATTGAGAGGATAGGGATTGATGGATATAACAAGGGCGAAATATTGCGCAGAAATGAAAGTGTAGAGATCGAGCGTCATAGGCTCTGACGTAATAGTTGGCCTTCAGCCAGCCGTCTGACGTCATACGCTCGTGCGTCATAGGCTGTGACATACAGGTGAAAGGCAAAATTGGACACCTCCCGCCGTTTACCCGCACTTGCTTGTGAATGGGAAACGTAATTCCACCTAAACCCAATGAATATTGAGAGGATAGGGATTGATGGATGTAACAAGGGCGAAATATTGCGCAGAAATGAAAGTGTGGAGATCGTGCGTCATAGGATCTGACGTAATAGTTGGCCTTCAGCCAGCCGTCTGACGTCATACGCTCGTGCGTCATAGGCTGTGACATACAGGTGAAAGGCAAAATTGGACACCTCCCGCCGTTTACCCGCACTTGCTTGTGAATGGGAAACGTAATTCCACCTAAACTCAATGAATATTGAGAGGATAGGGATTGATGAATATAACAAGGGCGAAATAATGCGCAGAAATGAAAGTGTAGAGATCGTACACACTATTTTCAACGTCAAAACGTGGACTTGTGTTAATTTTCTATTCTTTGTTACCCACCTTAATCTTATCACCGAATTTAGGAATTATTCTTATATACTTTCCATACAGGTGACGGCAAAGGTGAAATTGTGTTAATTCGTCATACAGGTGAACGGCAAACTTGGACACCTCCTTAAGAGTTTCATAGTTACTCCCGCCGTTTACCCGCACTTGCTTGTGAATGGAAAACGTAATTCCACCTAAACCCAATGAATATTGAGAGGATAGGGATTGATGGATATAACAAGGGCGAAATATTGCGCAGAAATGAAAGTGTGGAGATCGTACACACTATTTTCAACGTCAAAACGTGGACTTGTGTTAATTTTCTATTCTTTGTTACCCACCTTAATCTTATCACCGAATTTAGGAATTATTCTTATATACTTTCCATACAGGTGACGGCAAAGGTGAAATTGTGTTAATTCGTCATACAGGTGAACGGCAAACTTGGACACCTCCTTAAGAGTTTCATAGTTACTCCCGCCGTTTACCCGCACTTGCTTGTGAATGGGAAACGTAATTCCACCTAAACCCAATGAATATTGAGAGGATAGGGATTGATGGATATAACAAGGGCGAAATATTGCGCAGAAATGAAAGTGTGGAGATCGTACACACTATTTTCAACGTCAAAACGTGGACTTGTGTTAATTTTCTATTCTTTGTTACCCACCTTAATCTTATCACCGAATTTAGGAATTATTCTTATATACTTTCCATACAGGTGACGGCAAAGGTGAAATTGTGTTAATTCGTCATACAGGTGAACGGCAAACTTGGACACCTCCTTAAGAGTTTCATAGTTACTCCCGCCGTTTACCCGCACTTGCTTGTGAATGGGAAACGTAATTCCACCTAAACCCAATGAATATTCAGAGGATAGGGATTGATGGATATAACAAGGGCGAAATATTGCGCAGAAATGAAAGTGTAGAGATCGTACACACTATTTTCAACGTCAAAACGTGGACTTGTGTTAATTTTCTATTCTTTGTTACCCACCTTAATCTTATCACCGAATTTAGGAATTATTCTTATATACTTTCCATACAGGTGAACGGCAAAGGTGAAATTGTGTTAATTCGTCATACAGGTGAACGGCAAACTTGGACACCTCCTTAAGAGTTTCATAGTTACTCCCGCCGTTTACCCGCACTTGCTTGTGAATGGGAAACGTAATTCCACCTAAACCCAATGAATATTCAGAGGATAGGGATTGATGGATATAACAAGGGCGAAATATTGCGCAGAAATGAAAGTGTAGAGATCGTACACACTATTTTCAACGTCAAAACGTGGACTTGTGTTAATTTTCTATTCTTTGTTACCCACCTTAATCTTATCACCGAATTTAGGAATTATTCTTATATACTTTCCATACAGGTGACGGCAAAGGTGAAATTGTGTTAATTCGTCATACAGGTGAACGGCAAACTTGGACACCTCCTTAAGAGTTTCATAGTTACTCCCGCCGTTTACCCGCACTTGCTTGTGAATGGGAAACGTAATTCCACCTAAACCCAATGAATATTCAGAGGATAGGGATTGATGGATATAACAAGGGCGAAATATTGCGCAGAAATGAAAGTGTGGAGATCGTACACACTATTTTCAACGTCAAAACGTGGACTTGTGTTAATTTTCTATTCTTTGTTACCCACCTTAATCTTATCACCGAATTTAGGAATTATTCTTATATACTTTCCATACAGGTGACGGCAAAGGTGAAATTGTGTTAATTCGTCATACAGGTGAACGGCAAACTTGGACACCTCCTTAAGAGTTTCATAGTTACTCCCGCCGTTTACCCGCACTTGCTTGTGAATGGAAAACGTAATTCCACCTAAACCCAATGAATATTCAGAGGATAGGGATTGATGGATATAACAAGGGCGAAATATTGCGCAGAAATGAAAGTGTGGAGATCGTACACACTATTTTCAACGTCAAAACGTGGACTTGTGTTAATTTTCTATTCTTTGTTACCCACCTTATTCTTATCACCGAATTTAGGAATTATTCTTATATACTTTCCATACAGGTGACGGCAAAGGTGAAATTGTATTAATTCGTCATACAGGTGAACGGCAAACTTGGACACCTCCTTAAGAGTTTCATAGTTACTCCCGCCGTTTACCCGCACTTGCTTGTGAATGGAAAACGTAATTCCACCTAAACCCAATGAATATTCAGAGGATAGGGATTGATGGATGTAACAAGGGTGAAATATTGCGCAGAAATGAAAGTGTAGAGATCGTGCGTCATAGGCTCTGACGTAATAGTTGGCCTTCAGCCAGCCGTCTGACGTCATACGCTCGTGCGTCATAGGCTGTGACATACAGGTGAAAGGCAAAATTGGACACCTCCCGCCGTTTACCCGCACTTGCTTGTGAATGGGAAACGTAATTCCACCTAAACCCAATGAATATTCAGAGGATAGGGATTGATGGATGTAACAAGGGCGAAATATTGCGCAGAAATGAAAGTGTGGAGATCGTACACACTATTTTCAACGTCAAAACGTGGACTTGTGTTAATTTTCTATTCTTTGTTACCCACCTTAATCTTATCACCGAATTTAGGAATTATTCTTATATACTTTCCATACAGGTGACGGCAAAGGTGAAATTGTGTTAATTCGTCATACAGGTGAACGGCAAACTTGGACACCTCCTTAAGAGTTTCATAGTTACTCCCGCCGTTTACCCGCACTTGCTTGTGAATGGGAAACGTAATTCCACCTAAACCCAATGAATATTCAGAGGATAGGGATTGATGGATGTAACAAGGGCGAAATATTGCGCAGAAATGAAAGTGTAGAGATCGTGCGTCATAGGCTCTGACGTAATAGTTGGCCTTCAGCCAGCCGTCTGACGTCATACGCTCGTGCGTCATAGGCTGTGACATACAGGTGAAAGGCAAAATTGGACACCTCCCGCCGTTTACCCGCACTTGCTTGTGAATGGGAAACGTAATTCCACCTAAACCCAATGAATATTCAGAGGATAGGGATTGATGGATATAACAAGGGCGAAATATTGCGCAGAAATGAAAGTGTGGAGATCGTACACACTATTTTCAACGTCAAAACGTGGACTTGTGTTAATTTTCTATTCTTTGTTACCCACCTTAATCTTATCACCGAATTTAGGAATTATTCTTATATACTTTCCATACAGGTGACGGCAAAGGTGAAATTGTGTTAATTCGTCATACAGGTGAACGGCAAACTTGGACACCTCCTTAAGAGTTTCATAGTTACTCCCGCCGTTTACCCGCACTTGCTTGTGAATGGGAAACGTAATTCCACCTAAACCCAATGAATATTCAGAGGATAGGGATTGATGGATATAACAAGGGCGAAATATTGCGCAGAAATGAAAGTGTGGAGATCGTACACACTATTTTCAACGTCAAAACGTGGACTTGTGTTAATTTTCTATTCTTTGTTACCCACCTTAATCTTATCACCGAATTTAGGAATTATTCTTATATACTTTCCATACAGGTGACGGCAAAGGTGAAATTGTGTTAATTCGTCATACAGGTGAACGGCAAACTTGGACACCTCCTTAAGAGTTTCATAGTTACTCCCGCCGTTTACCCGCACTTGCTTGTGAATGGGAAACGTAATTCCACCTAAACCCAATGAATATTCAGAGGATAGGGATTGATGGATATAACAAGGGCGAAATATTGCGCAGAAATGAAAGTGTAGAGATCGTGCGTCATAGGCTCTGACGTAATAGTTGGCCTTCAGCCAGCCGTCTGACGTCATACGCTCGTGCGTCATAGGCTGTGACATACAGGTGAAAGGCAAAATTGGACACCTCCCGCCGTTTACCCGCACTTGCTTGTGAATGGGAAACGTAATTCCACCTAAACCCAATGAATATTCAGAGGATAGGGATTGATGGATGTAACAAGGGCGAAATATTGCGCAGAAATGAAAGTGTGGAGATCGTACACACTATTTTCAACGTCAAAACGTGGACTTGTGTTAATTTTCTATTCTTTGTTACCCACCTTAATCTTATCACCGAATTTAGGAATTATTCTTATATACTTTCCATACAGGTGAACGGCAAAGGTGAAATTGTGTTAATTCGTCATACAGGTGAACGGCAAACTTGGACACCTCCTTAAGAGTTTCATAGTTACTCCCGCCGTTTACCCGCACTTGCTTGTGAATGGAAAACGTAATTCCACCTAAACCCAATGAATATTGAGAGGATAGGGATTGATGGATATAACAAGGGCGAAATATTGCGCAGAAATGAAAGTGTAGAGATCGTACACACTATTTTCAACGTCAAAACGTGGACTTGTGTTAATTTTCTATTCTTTGTTACCCACCTTAATCTTATCACCGAATTTAGGAATTATTCTTATATACTTTCCATACAGGTGAACGGCAAAGGTGAAATTGTGTTAATTCGTCATACAGGTGAACGGCAAACTTGGACACCTCCTTAAGAGTTTCATAGTTACTCCCGCCGTTTACCCGCACTTGCTTGTGAATGGAAAACGTAATTCCACCTAAACCCAATGAATATTCAGAGGATAGGGATTGATGGATATAACAAGGGCGAAATATTGCGCAGAAATGAAAGTGTAGAGATCGTGCGTCATAGGCTCTGACGTAATAGTTGGCCTTCAGCCAGCCGTCTGACGTCATACGCTCGTGCGTCATAGGCTGTGACATACAGGTGAAAGGCAAAATTGGACACCTCCCGCCGTTTACCCGCACTTGCTTGTGAATGGGAAACGTAATTCCACCTAAACCCAATGAATATTCAGAGTATAGGGATTGATGGATATAACAAGGGCGAAATATTGCGCAGAAATGAAAGTGTGGAGATCGTACACACTATTTTCAACGTCAAAACGTGGACTTGTGTTAATTTTCTATTCTTTGTTAGCCACCTTAATCTTATCACCGAATTTAGGAATTATTCTTATATACTTTCCATACAGGTGACGGCAAAGGTGAAATTGTGTTAATTCGTCATACAGGTGAACGGCAAACTTGGACACCTCCTTAAGAGTTTCATAGTTACTCCCGCCGTTTACCCGCACTTGCTTGTGAGTGGAAAACGTAATTCCACCTAAACCCAATGAATATTGAGAGGATAGGGATTGATGGATATAACAAGGGCGAAATATTGCGCAGAAATGAAAGTGTGGAGATCGTACACACTATTTTCAACGTCAAAACGTGGACTTGTGTTAATTTTCTATTCTTTGTTACCCACCTTATTCTTATCACCGAATTTAGGAATTATTCTTATATACTTTCCATACAGGTGACGGCAAAGGTGAAATTGTATTAATTCGTCATACAGGTGAACGGCAAACTTGGACACCTCCTTAAGAGTTTCATAGTTACTCCCGCCGTTTACCCGCACTTGCTTGTGAATGGGAAACGTAATTCCACCTAAACCCAATGAATATTGAGAGGATAGGGATTGATGGATATAACAAGGGCGAAAAATTGCGCAGAAATGAAAGTGTAGAGATCGTACACACTATTTTCAACGTCAAAACGTGGACTTGTGTTAATTTTCTATTCTTTGTTACCCACCTTATTCTTATCACCGAATTTAGGAATTATTCTTATATACTTTCCATACAGGTGACGGCAAAGGTGAAATTGTGTTAATTCGTCATACAGGTGAACGGCAAACTTGGACACCTCCTTAAGAGTTTCATAGTTACTCCCGCCGTTTACCCGCACTTGCTTGTGAATGGAAAACGTAATTCCACCTAAACCCAATGAATATTGAGAGGATAGGGATTGATGGATATAACAAGGGCGAAATATTGCGCAGAAATGAAAGTGTAGAGATCGTGCGTCATAGGCTCTGACGTAATAGTTGGCCTTCAGCCAGCCGTCTGACGTCATACGCTCGTGCGTCATAGGCTGTGACATACAGGTGAAAGGCAAAATTGGACACCTCCCGCCGTTTACCCGCACTTGCTTGTGAATGGGAAACGTAATTCCACCTAAACCCAATGAATATTCAGAGTATAGGGATTGATGGATATAACAAGGGCGAAATATTGCGCAGAAATGAAAGTGTAGAGATCGTACACACTATTTTCAACGTCAAAACGTGGACTTGTGTTAATTTTCTATTCTTTGTTAGCCACCTTAATCTTATCACCGAATTTAGGAATTATTCTTATATACTTTCCATACAGGTGACGGCAAAGGTGAAATTGTGTTAATTCGTCATACAGGTGAACGGCAAACTTGGACACCTCCTTAAGAGTTTCATAGTTACTCCCGCCGTTTACCCGCACTTGCTTGTGAATGGGAAACGTAATTCCACCTAAACCCAATGAATATTCAGAGGATAGGGATTGATGGATATAACAAGGGCGAAATATTGCGCAGAAATGAAAGTGTGGAGATCGTACACACTATTTTCAACGTCAAAACGTGGACTTGTGTTAATTTTCTATTCTTTGTTACCCACCTTAATCTTATCACCGAATTTAGGAATTATTCTTATATACTTTCCATACAGGTGACGGCAAAGGTGAAATTGTGTTAATTCGTCATACAGGTGAACGGCAAACTTGGACACCTCCTTAAGAGTTTCATAGTTACTCCCGCCGTTTACCCGCACTTGCTTGTGAATGGAAAACGTAATTCCACCTAAACCCAATGAATATTGAGAGGATAGGGATTGATGGATATAACAAGGGCGAAATATTGCGCAGAAATGAAAGTGTAGAGATCGTACACACTATTTTCAACGTCAAAACGTGGACTTGTGTTAATTTTCTATTCTTTGTTACCCACCTTAATCTTATCACCGAATTTAGGAATTATTCTTATATACTTTCCATACAGGTGAACGGCAAAGGTGAAATTGTGTTAATTCGTCATACAGGTGAACGGCAAACTTGGACACCTCCTTAAGAGTTTCATAGTTACTCCCGCCGTTTACCCGCACTTGCTTGTGAATGGAAAACGTAATTCCACCTAATCCCAATGAATATTCAGAGGATAGGGATTGATGGATATAACAAGGGCGAAATATTGCGCAGAAATGAAAGTGTAGAGATCGTGCGTCATAGGCTCTGACGTAATAGTTGGCCTTCAGCCAGCCGTCTGACGTCATACGCTCGTGCGTCATAGGCTGTGACATACAGGTGAAAGGCAAAATTGGACACCTCCCGCCGTTTACCCGCACTTGCTTGTGAATGGGAAACGTAATTCCACCTAAACCCAATGAATATTCAGAGTATAGGGATTGATGGATATAACAAGGGCGAAATATTGCGCAGAAATGAAAGTGTGGAGATCGTACACACTATTTTCAACGTCAAAACGTGGACTTGTGTTAATTTTCTATTCTTTGTTAGCCACCTTAATCTTATCACCGAATTTAGGAATTATTCTTATATACTTTCCATACAGGTGACGGCAAAGGTGAAATTGTGTTAATTCGTCATACAGGTGAACGGCAAACTTGGACACCTCCTTAAGAGTTTCATAGTTACTCCCGCCGTTTACCCGCACTTGCTTGTGAATGGGAAACGTAATTCCACCTAAACCCAATGAATATTGAGAGGATAGGGATTGATGGATGTAACAAGGGCGAAATATTGAGCAGAAATGAAAGTGTGGAGATCGTACACACTATTTTCAACGTCAAAACGTGGACTTGTGTTAATTTTCTATTCTTTGTTACCCACCTTAATCTTATCACCGAATTTAGGAATTATTCTTATATACTTTCCATACAGGTGACGGCAAAGGTGAAATTGTATTAATTCGTCATACAGGTGAACGGCAAACTTGGACACCTCCTTAAGAGTTTCATAGTTACTCCCGCCGTTTACCCGCACTTGCTTGTGAATGGGAAACGTAATTCCACCTAAACCCAATGAATATTGAGAGGATAGGGATTGATGGATATAACAAGGGCGAAAAATTGCGCAGAAATGAAAGTGTAGAGATCGTACACACTATTTTCAACGTCAAAACGTGGACTTGTGTTAATTTTCTATTCTTTGTTACCCACCTTATTCTTATCACCGAATTTAGGAATTATTCTTATATACTTTCCATACAGGTGACGGCAAAGGTGAAATTGTGTTAATTCGTCATACAGGTGAACGGCAAACTTGGACACCTCCTTAAGAGTTTCATAGTTACTCCCGCCGTTTACCCGCACTTGCTTGTGAATGGAAAACGTAATTCCACCTAAACCCAATGAATATTCAGAGGATAGGGATTGATGGATATAACAAGGGCGAAATATTGCGCAGAAATGAAAGTGTGGAGATCGTACACACTATTTTCAACGTCAAAACGTGGACTTGTGTTAATTTTCTATTCTTTGTTAGCCACCTTAATCTTATCACCGAATTTAGGAATTATTCTTATATACTTTCCATACAGGTGAACGGCAAAGGTGAAATTGTGTTAATTCGTCATACAGGTGAACGGCAAACTTGGACACCTCCTTAAGAGTTTCATAGTTACTCCCGCCGTTTACCCGCACTTGCTTGTGAATGGAAAACGTAATTCCACCTAAACCCAATGAATATTCAGAGGATAGGGATTGATGGATATAACAAGGGCGAAATATTGCGCAGAAATGAAAGTGTGGAGATCGTACACACTATTTTCAACGTCAAAACGTGGACTTGTGTTAATTTTCTATTCTTTGTTAGCCACCTTAATCTTATCACCGAATTTAGGAATTATTCTTATATACTTTCCATACAGGTGACGGCAAAGGTGAAATTGTGTTAATTCGTCATACAGGTGAACGGCAAACTTGGACACCTCCTTAAGAGTTTCATAGTTACTCCCGCCGTTTACCCGCACTTGCTTGTGAATGGGAAACGTAATTCCACCTAAACCCAATGAATATTCAGAGGATAGGGATTGATGGATATAACAAGGGCGAAATATTGCGCAGAAATGAAAGTGTAGAGATCGTACACACTATTTTCAACGTCAAAACGTGGACTTGTGTTAATTTTCTATTCTTTGTTGCCCACCTTAATCTTATCACCGAATTTAGGAATTATTCTTATATACTTTCCATACAGGTGACGGCAAAGGTGAAATTGTATTAATTCGTCATACAGGTGAACGGCAAACTTGGACACCTCCTTAAGAGTTTCATAGTTACTCCCGCCGTTTACCCGCACTTGCTTGTGAATGGAAAACGTAATTCCACCTAAACCCAATGAATATTGAGAGGATAGGGATTGATGGATATAACAAGGGCGAAATATTGCGCAGAAATGAAAGTGTAGAGATCGTACACACTATTTTCAACGTCAAAACGTGGACTTGTGTTAATTTTCTATTCTTTGTTACCCACCTTAATCTTATCACCGAATTTAGGAATTATTCTTATATACTTTCCATACAGGTGAACGGCAAAGGTGAAATTGTGTTAATTCGTCATACAGGTGAACGGCAAACTTGGACACCTCCTTAAGAGTTTCATAGTTACTCCCGCCGTTTACCCGCACTTGCTTGTGAATGGAAAACGTAATTCCACCTAAACCCAATGAATATTCAGAGGATAGGGATTGATGGATATAACAAGGGCGAAATATTGCGCAGAAATGAAAGTGTAGAGATCGTACACACTATTTTCAACGTCAAAACGTGGACTTGTGTTAATTTTCTATTCTTTGTTAGCCACCTTAATCTTATCACCGAATTTAGGAATTATTCTTATATACTTTCCATACAGGTTTTTTTTTTTTTTTTTTTTTTTTTGAAAGATTTTATTGCTCCAAGTAATAACTTATTAACAATATTATTTTGAAACTAGGGCACATACTATTCAAAGCTTAGATACATCACTGAGTTTTGTTCATTTTTATGATGATATTGCATTCACTATACTGCTTCACCCGTGAGCAAGCTCGAGCGGTTTTGTACGCTTCAATCGTCTGGTGATATCACTCGTGTCAAGGAGTCGGACAGCTTCCTCGTTGACGTGAGACCTTAGCCGTTGAAAATGACGTACGGCTTGCCGCTTGATGGCTTCGTTTATGGTTTCGATTTGAAGTTCATGGTGGAGTCGTTCATTTCGAAAGTACCATGGTGCATTGACAACATTTCTTAGCACATTGTTCTGGAATCTTTGGATTATTTCCCGGTTTGATTGAGCCGTGCAGCCCCACAGCTGAGCTCCGTAAGTCCAGACTGGTTTAAGGACTTGGTTATACAGCGTAAGCTTGTTCTGGATTGACAGTTTTGACCGCCTCCCCATTAGCCAGTACATTTTTCTGAATTTGAGAAGAAGTTCCTCCTTCTTTTTCTTGACGTGGGCTTTCCACCGAAGCCTGGCATCAAGCGTCATACCGAGGTATTTGGCTTCATTGGCATGAGGAATCACTTTGCCATTGAGATAAGCCGGTATATAGTCGATCCTTTTATTGGTGAAATCGACATGTACCGACTTAGTTTCATTCATTTTGATTCTCCATTTCGCTGTCCATTGTTGTATGCTAGATATTGACCGCTTTAACTTGGTCATTGACTCAATGTTGCTGTCTCCAACTGCCAATATCGCTGTATCGTCTGCGAAAGTGGCTGTGGTGTTCATTTCAATTTCTGGGAGATCGCTGGTATACAGGACGTACAGGAGTGGGCCAAGTACACTCCCTTGCGGGACTCCTGCACATATCGGTTTTGGTTCTGAAAATGCATCATCTTGCTTTATCCTGAAGTAACGATTAGTGAGGTACAATTGAAGCAACTCAGCATACTTTATTGGCAGGGCCTTACGCAGCTTGTAGTTGAGTCCTTCATGCCAGACCTTGTCAAACGCCTGAGTGACGTCAAGGAAAATGGCAGAACATACTCTATTTTTCTCAAATGCTTCTTCGATGATGTGTGTTATCCGATGGACTTGGTCGATTGTTGAGTGTTTCTGCCTAAATCCAAACTGATGTCGTGGGATCAGCTTTCGTTCTTCAATAATTGGTATTAGTCTTCTGTGTATCAATTTTTCGAATAGTTTAGATAACACTGGTAGAAGTGAAATTGGTCTGTATGAACTTGGTTGCCCTGGTGGCTTGCCTGGTTTGGGAATCATAATGACTTCTGCTATCTTCCACAGCTGAGGGACGCTTCGAAGTTTGATTACCGCATTGATGATCATGACTATTTTTGCGATAGCTTTACGCGGTAGGTGCTGGAGGATTTGTCCAGTGATAAGGTCATAGCCTGGTGCCTTTTTTGGGTTGATATCCTTGCTGATCACCTGTTTTATCTCTTTAATGGTAACTAATGGGATATCAATGTCCTGATCAAGTGGAGGTGTTTCCTCTAGCGGCGGTTCATCCGCCATTGCGAGATTCGGAGTGAATATATTCGCAAGATGGTCTGCAAAAGTATTGGCTTTGTCTTGGTTGCTCCTTGCCCATTTCTCGTTTCCACTCGCAATAGGTGCAGCATGATTAACAGGCCTCTTGAGATATTGTGTAGCCTTCCAAAGTGAGTAATCGGTATCACGATGACTCGTTAGCTCTGTGATGAAGTGTTCATGAGTTTCTTCATTGATCTCCTCCATCAGCGACTTCAGTTCACTTTGTGTTTTGTACCATTCAGACTTGTGATGTGGTGCTCTGGTAGCTTGCCATCGTTTTCTGGCCTTTCGTTTTTTCTTGATTGCAGAGACTATTTCTCGTGGATAATTGATACCTTTGAGCCTTCTTGAGATTGCAGGTGTGTTGTCCCATGCAACTATCTGAATGCTGCAAACGAGATGTTCGAGCTCACTTTCCACATCATCTGGCGTGTGTATAGGCTTGCTCAAATCAATATACCTGCAAATGTCTTGTTTGAAACGTTCCCAATTTGTCTTATGATTGACCAAGTAGGGTTTGTGTGGCTTCTGTATGATTCGATCACTAAGCGTCAGAGCAATTGGGGAATGATCTGAACTCAAGTCATGGTTTTCCTCTACAAGAAGGTAGTTTGCTGAGATATTCTTTACAACGAAGAAGTCAATCAGGTCTGGAGTTTTGTTTGGGTCAGTGGGCCAGTAGGTTGGTTTCCCAGTAGAATGTGCCTCACAGTTGTCATCAATAATTGCTTGATGGAGTCTGCGTCCCTTTTCGGTGGTTAATCTCGATCCCCAGTCAGTGTTTTTTGCATTGAAGTCGCCTCCGAGAATGAAACGATTTCCAAGTTGGGCCAAGATGTTCTTGTATTCTTCATATTTAGTTTTGTACTTAGGTGGACAGTATATGCTTGCGACAGTAATCAGAAATGAATTAGTTTTTATCTCAAGAGCACACATCTGGACTGCTTCATTTTCAATTTTGATATACTCCTGATGGGCCAGGTTTTCTTTGATGATCACTGCACTTCCACCACGGGCATTGTTGCTCGGATGAATGGCATGGTAGCATTTGTACCCCTTGAGTCTGCAGAAAGATTCTTTGGTGAAGTGCGTCTCAGATATGAGACAGATATCAACATGATTGTAGTCTAGTGCCAACTGAAGCTCATTTTTCCGTGACGCGAGGCCATTGGCATTCCAGCAAAGTATTTTGACACTTTTCATGATGATTTTTTCGAGCCCTTGCGTTCAATTTTGCCAACACGCTCATTCAGGTTGTTAACACTCTGAGTAAGATTTGTGACAATTTCGAAAATTTGATTTATTTTAACTTGCATTTCATTATGGCTGGGATCGATAGATTGTCTCCTGCTTGACCGCTGTGCTAGCAATTGCTGGTTCTGCAAAACGTTTGCATAAGACATCAGATTTGAATTTGAAGTTTTTCCATCTCTCCCCTGAACTGACTTTTCGTGACATATTATTGGCTTTTTTGGCACAAACTTCCCTTGATTGGGTTTCTGCGGTGCTGCCTTAGCCTTTGTAGCTTGCTCTGGTAAGCTCTTGTGCCTATGCATAGCCTCTATGGCTACTGGACAGCCACGGTAGTTAGCCGTGTGATCTCCGTTGCAATTGGCACATTTTGCAGGGGTCTCTTTGGGCTTCCGACATTCCTCAGTGAGATGGCCTTTAGCACATTTAACACATCGAGGCGGCCTTGCACAGTAGTTTCTGGTATGGTTGAACTCCTGGCACCTTTTACACTGAGATGGATGTTTTGATAATTTGATAGGATGCACAGTGACGCGCCCCTTTAGGATTTGACTAATTTCGTAAATTTTGCTGATATCCAAATCTTTTTGAAAATCTACAATGCACATATCTAGAGGATTTTTTGTCTTCCACTCCAGTTTTCTAACTACTTGAAGGATACTGCTGGGACCAAATTGGTCTCTTAAGTCTTCAAGGACCTCTTCATTCGTCCAAGATTTATGGATTCCCTTGATCATCACTTTGATAGGCCTCTCCTGTTTGTTCTGGTATGTATAGTGCGGAATTTTCTGATCCGCAAAACACTTCGTGATAGCACGAAAGCCATCAGAGTCCTCAGTGTTTATTTTTACTACGTCATTGGACATGGTGGTAAAACTCACATTAGTGGTTTGATCCTCAACCATTTTTTTCAGGGCTGGGAAGGACGTTACCCTCTCAATGTAAACTGGTGGTGGTTTGGGCACTTTTTTAGGTTTTGAGCTTACCATGGAATGTTTTCTTTGAGAAGGTAAATTGGCCTTTTTCCTTTTATGACCCTTCTGGATCACATTCTCCCACTCGCCTGTCTCTTCGGCTAGGATTTCCTCATCAGTATGATATTCCTCTTCTGGGGGGAAAGTTACTTCACCCTGAGGATTTTTTCTCAGTATTCCATACAGGTGACGGCAAAGGTGAAATTGTGTTAATTCGTCATACAGGTGAACGGCAAACTTGGACACCTCCTTAAGAGTTTCATAGTTACTCCCGCCGTTTACCCGCACTTGCTTGTGAGTGGAAAACGTAATTCCACCTAAACCCAATGAATATTGAGAGGATAGGGATTGATGGATATAACAAGGGCGAAATATTGCGCAGAAATGAAAGTGTAGAGATCGTACACACTATTTTCAACGTCAAAACGTGGACTTGTGTTAATTTTCTATTCTTTGTTACCCACCTTATTCTTATCACCGAATTTAGGAATTATTCTTATATACTTTCCATACAGGTGAACGGCAAAGGTGAAATTGTATTAATTCGTCATACAGGTGAACGGCAAACTTGGACACCTCCTTAAGAGTTTCATAGTTACTCCCGCCGTTTACCCGCACTTGCTTGTGAATGGGAAACGTAATTCCACCTAAACCCAATGAATATTGAGAGGATAGGGATTGATGGATATAACAAGGGCGAAATATTGCGCAGAAATGAAAGTGTAGAGATCGTACACACTATTTCCAACGTCAAAACGTGGACTTGTGTTAATTTTCTATTCTTTGTTACCCACCTTAATCTTATCACCGAATTTAGGCATTATTCTTATATACTTTCCATACAGGTGAACGGCAAAGGTGAAATTGTATTAATTCGTCATACAGGTGAACGGCAAACTTGGACGCCTCGTTAAGAGTTTCATAGTTACTCCCGCCGTTTACCCGCACTTGCTTGTGAATGGGAAACGTAATTCCACCTAAACCCAATGAATATTCAGAGGATAGGGATTGATGGATGTAACAAGGGCGAAATATTGCGCAGAAATGAAAGTGTAGAGATCGTACACACTATTTTCAACGTCAAAACGTGGACTTGTGTTAATTTTCTATTCTTTGTTACCCACCTTAATCTTATCACCGAATTTAGGCATTATTCTTATATACTTTCCATACAGGTGAACGGCAAAGGTGAAATTGTATTAATTCGTCATACAGGTGAACGGCAAACTTGGACGCCTCCTTAAGAGTTTCATAGTTACTCCCGCCGTTTACCCGCACTTGCTTGTGAATGGGAAACGTAATTCCACCTAAACCCAATGAATATTCAGAGGATAGGGATTGATGGATATAACAAGGGCGAAATATTGAGCAGAAATGAAAGTGTAGAGATCGTACACACTATTTTCAACGTCAAAACGTGAACTTGTGTTAATTTTCTATTCTTTGTTACCCACCTTAATCTTATCACCGAATTTAGGAATTATTCTTATATACTTTCCATACAGGTGAACGGCAAAGGTGAAATTGTGTTAATTCGTCATACAGGTGAAAGGCAAACTTGGACGCCTCCTTAAGAGTTTCATAGTTACTCCCGCCGTTTACCCGCACTTGCTTGTGAATGGGAAACGTAATTCCACCTAAACCCAATGAATATTCAGAGGATAGGGATTGATGGATATAACAAGGGCGAAATATTGCGCAGAAATGAAAGTGTAGAGATCGTACACACTATTTCCAACGTCAAAACGTGGACTTGTGTTAATTTTCTATTCTTTGTTACCCACCTTAATCTTATCACCGAATTTAGGCATTATTCTTATATACTTTCCATACAGGTGAACGGCAAAGGTGAAATTGTATTAATTCGTCATACAGGTGAACGGCAAACTTGGACGCCTCGTTAAGAGTTTCATAGTTACTCCCGCCGTTTACCCGCACTTGCTTGTGAATGGGAAACGTAATTCCACCTAAACCCAATGAATATTCAGAGGATAGGGATTGATGGATATAACAAGGGCGAAATATTGCGCAGAAATGAAAGTGTAGAGATCGTACACACTATTTCCAACGTCAAAACGTGGACTTGTGTTAATTTTCTATTCTTTGTTACCCACCTTAATCTTATCACCGAATTTAGGCATTATTCTTATATACTTTCCATACAGGTGAACGGCAAAGGTGAAATTGTATTAATTCGTCATACAGGTGAACGGCAAACTTGGACGCCTCCTTAAGAGTTTCATAGTTACTCCCGCCGTTTACCCGCACTTGCTTGTGAATGGGAAACGTAATTCCACCTAAACCCAATGAATATTCAGAGGATAGGGATTGATGGATATAACAAGGGCGAAATATTGCGCAGAAATGAAAGTGTAGAGATCGTACACACTATTTCCAACGTCAAAACGTGGACTTGTGTTAATTTTCTATTCTTTGTTACCCACCTTAATCTTATCACCGAATTTAGGAATTATTCTTATATACTTTCCATACAGGTGAACGGCAAAGGTGAAATTGTATTAATTCGTCATACAGGTGAACGGCAAACTTGGACGCCTCCTTAAGAGTTTCATAGTTACTCCCGCCGTTTACCCGCACTTGCTTGTGAATGGGAAACGTAATTCCACCTAAACCCAATGAATATTCAGAGGATAGGGATTGATGGATATAACAAGGGCGAAATATTGCGCAGAAATGAAAGTGTAGAGATCGTACACACTATTTCCAACGTCAAAACGTGGACTTGTGTTAATTTTCTATTCTTTGTTACCCACCTTAATCTTATCACCGAATTTAGGAATTATTCTTATATACTTTCCATACAGGTGAACGGCAAAGGTGAAATTGTATTAATTCGTCATACAGGTGAACGGCAAACTTGGACGCCTCCTTAAGAGTTTCATAGTTACTCCCGCCGTTTACCCGCACTTGCTTGTGAATGGGAAACGTAATTCCACCTAAACCCAATGAATATTCAGAGGATAGGGATTGATGGATATAACAAGGGCGAAATATTGAGCAGAAATGAAAGTGTAGAGATCGTACACACTATTTTCAACGTCAAAACGTGAACTTGTGTTAATTTTCTATTCTTTGTTACCCACCTTAATCTTATCACCGAATTTAGGAATTATTCTTATATACTTTCCATACAGGTGAACGGCAAAGGTGAAATTGTGTTAATTCGTCATACAGGTGAAAGGCAAACTTGGACGCCTCCTTAAGAGTTTCATTGTTACTCCCGCCGTTTACCCGCACTTGCTTGTGAATGGGAAACGTAATTCCACCTAAACCCAATGAATATTGAGAGGATAGGGATTGATGGATATAACAAGGGCGAAATATTGCGCAGAAATGAAAGTGTAGAGATCGTACACACTATTTTCAACGTCAAAACGTGGACTTGTGTTAATTTTCTATTCTTTGTTACCCACCTTAATCTTATCACCGAATTTAGGCATTATTCTTATATACTTTCCATACAGGTGAACGGCAAAGGTGAAATTGTATTAATTCGTCATACAGGTGAACGGCAAACTTGGACACCTCCTTAAGAGTTTCATTGTTACTCCCGCCGTTTACCCGCACTTGCTTGTGAATGGGAAACGTAATTCCACCTAAACCCAATGAATATTCAGAGGATAGGGATTGATGGATATAACAAGGGCGAAATATTGAGCAGAAATGAAAGTGTAGAGATCGTACACACTATTTCCAACGTCAAAACGTGAACTTGTGTTAATTTTCTATTCTTTGTTACCCACCTTAATCTTATCACCGAATTTAGGCATTATTCTTATATACTTTCCATACAGGTGAACGGCAAAGGTGAAATTGTATTAATTCGTCATACAGGTGAACGGCAAACTTGGACGCCTCCTTAAGAGTTTCATAGTTACTCCCGCCGTTTACCCGCACTTGCTTGTGAATGGGAAACGTAATTCCACCTAAACCCAATGAATATTCAGAGGATAGGGATTGATGGATATAACAAGGGCGAAATATTGAGCAGAAATGAAAGTGTGGAGATCGTACACACTATTTCCAACGTCAAAACGTGGACTTGTGTTAATTTTCTATTCTTTGTTACCCACCTTAATCTTATCACCGAATTTAGGCATTATTCTTATATACTTTCCATACAGGTGACGGCAAAGGTGAAATTGTATTAATTCGTCATACAGGTGAACGGCAAACTTGGACGCCTCCTTAAGAGTTTCATAGTTACTCCCGCCGTTTACCCGCACTTGCTTGTGAATGGGAAACGTAATTCCACCTAAACCCAATGAATATTGAGAGGATAGGGATTGATGGATATAACAAGGGCGAAATATTGCGCAGAAATGAAAGTGTAGAGATCGTACACACTATTTTCAACGTCAAAACGTGAACTTGTGTTAATTTTCTATTCTTTGTTACCCACCTTAATCTTATCACCGAATTTAGGAATTATTCTTATATACTTTCCATACAGGTGAACGGCAAAGGTGAAATTGTGTTAATTCGTCATACAGGTGAAAGGCAAACTTGGACGCCTCCTTAAGAGTTTCATAGTTACTCCCGCCGTTTACCCGCACTTGCTTGTGAATGGAAAGGGTAATTCCACCTAAACCCAATGAATATTGAGAGGATAGGGATTGATGGATATAACAAGGGCGAAATATTGCGCAGAAATGAAAGTGTAGAGATCGTACACACTATTTTCAACGTCAAAACGTGGACTTGTGTTATTTTTTTCTACTCTTTGTTACCCACCTTAATCTTATCACCGAATTTAGGAATTATTCTTATATACTTTCCATGCAGGTGAACGGCAAAGGTGAAATTGTATTAATTCGTCATACAGGTGAAAGGCAAACTTGGACGCCTCCTTAAGAGTTTCATAGTTACTCCCGCCGTTTACCCGCACTTGCTTGTGAATGGGAAACGTAATTCCACCTAAACCCAATGAATATTCAGAGGATAGGGATTGATGGATATAACAAGGGCGAAATATTGCGCAGAAATGAAAGTGTAGAGATCGTACACACTATTTTCAACGTCAAAACGTGAACTTGTGTCAATTTTCTATTCTTTGTTACCCACCTTAATCTTATCACCGAATTTAGGAATTATTCTTATATACTTTCCATACAGGTGAACGGCAAAGGTGAAATTGTGTTAATTCGTCATACAGGTGAACGGCAAACTTGGACACCTCCTTAAGAGTTTCATAGTTACTCCCGCCGTTTACCCGCACTTGCTTGTGAATGGGAAACGTAATTCCACCTAAACCCAATGAATATTCAGAGGATAGGGATTGATGGATATAACAAGGGCGAAATATTGAGCAGAAATGAAAGTGTAGAGATCGTACACACTATTTTCAACGTCAAAACGTGAACTTGTGTTAATTTTCTATTCTTTGTTACCCACCTTAATCTTATCACCGAATTTAGGAATTATTCTTATATACTTTCCATACAGGTGAACGGCAAAGGTGAAATTGTGTTAATTCGTCATACAGGTGAAAGGCAAACTTGGACGCCTCCTTAAGAGTTTCATAGTTACTCCCGCCGTTTACCCGCACTTGCTTGTGAATGGGAAACGTAATTCCACCTAAACCCAATGAATATTCAGAGGATAGGGATTGATGGATATAACAAGGGCGAAATATTGCGCAGAAATGAAAGTGTGGAGATCGTACACACTATTTTCAACGTCAAAACGTGGACTTGTGTTAATTTTCTATTCTTTGTTACCCACCTTAATCTTATCACCGAATTTAGGAATTATTCTTATATACTTTCCATACAGGTGAACGGCAAAGGTGAAATTGTATTAATTCGTCATACAGGTGAAAGGCAAACTTGGACGCCTCCTTAAGAGTTTCATAGTTACTCCCGCCGTTTACCCGCACTTGCTTGTGAATGGGAAACGTAATTCCACCTAAACCCAATGAATATTCAGAGGATAGGGATTGATGGATATAACAAGGGCGAAATATTGCGCAGAAATGAAAGTGTAGAGATCGTACACACTATTTTCAACGTCAAAACGTGGACTTGTGTTATTTTTTTCTACTCTTTGTTACCCACCTTAATCTTATCACCGAATTTAGGAATTATTCTTATATACTTTCCATACAGATGAACGGCAAAGGTGAAATTGTGTTAATTCGTCATACAGGTGAACGGCAAACTTGGACACCTCCTTAAGAGTTTCATAGTTACTCCCGCCGTTTACCCGCACTTGCTTGTGAATGGGAAACGTAATTCCACCTAAACCCAATGAATATTGAGAGGATAGGGATTGATGGATATAACAAGGGCGAAATATTGCGCAGAAATGAAAGCGTAGAGATCGTACACACTATTTTCAACGTCAAAACGTGGACTTGTGTTAATTTTCTATTCTTTGTTACCCACCTTAATCTTATCACCGAATTTAGGAATTATTCTTATATACTTTCCATACAGGTGAACGGCAAAGGTGAAATTGTGTTAATTCGTCATACAGGTGAACGGCAAACTTGGACACCTCCTTAAGAGTTTCATAGTTACTCCCGCCGTTTACCCGCACTTGCTTGTGAATGGAAAACGTAATTCCACCTAAACCCAACGAATATTGAGAGGATAGGGATTGATGGATATAACAAGGGCGAAATATTGCGCAGAAATGAAAGTGTGGAGATCGTACACACTATTTTCAACGTCAAAACGTGTACTTGTGTTAATTTTCGATTCTTTGTTACCCACCTTAATCTTATCACCGAATTTAGGAATTATTCTTATATACTTTCCATACAGATGAACGGCAAAGGTGAAATTGTGTTAATTCGTCATACAGGTGAACGGCAAACTTGGACACCTCCTTAAGAGTTTCATAGTTACTCCCGCCGTTTACCCGCACTTGCTTGTGAATGGAAAACGTAATTCCACCTAAACCCAACGAATATTGAGAGGATAGGGATTGATGGATATAACAAGGGCGAAATATTGCGCAGAAATGAAAGTGTGGAGATCGTACACACTATTTTCAACGTCAAAACGTGGACTTGTGTTAATTTTCGATTCTTTGTTACCCACCTTAATCTTATCACCGAATTTAGGAATTATTCTTATATACTTTCCATACAGATGAACGGCAAAGGTGAAATTGTGTTAATTCGTCATACAGGTGAACGGCAAACTTGGACACCTCCTTAAGAGTTTCATAGTTACTCCCGCCGTTTACCCGCACTTGCTTGTGAATGGGAAACGTAATTCCACCTAAACCCAATGAATATTGAGAGGATAGGGATTGATGGATATAACAAGGGCGAAATATTGCGCAGAAATGAAAGCGTAGAGATCGTACACACTATTTTCAACGTCAAAACGTGGACTTGTGTTAATTTTCTATTCTTTGTTACCCACCTTAATCTTATCACCGAATTTAGGAATTATTCTTATATACTTTCCATACAGGTGAACGGCAAAGGTGAAATTGTGTTAATTCGTCATACAGGTGAAAGGCAAACTTGGACGCCTCCTTAAGAGTTTCATAGTTACTCCCGCCGTTTACCCGCACTTGCTTGTGAATGGGAAACGTAATTCCACCTAAACCCAATGAATATTCAGAGGATAGGGATTGATGGATATAACAAGGGCGAAATATTGCGCAGAAATGAAAGTGTAGAGATCGTACACACTATTTTCAACGTCAAAACGTGGACTTGTGTTATTTTTTTCTACTCTTTGTTACCCACCTTAATCTTATCACCGAATTTAGGAATTATTCTTATATACTTTCCATACAGATGAACGGCAAAGGTGAAATTGTGTTAATTCGTCATACAGGTGAACGGCAAACTTGGACACCTCCTTAAGAGTTTCATAGTTACTCCCGCCGTTTACCCGCACTTGCTTGTGAATGGGAAACGTAATTCCACCTAAACCCAATGAATATTGAGAGGATAGGGATTGATGGATATAACAAGGGCGAAATATTGCGCAGAAATGAAAGCGTAGAGATCGTACACACTATTTTCAACGTCAAAACGTGGACTTGTGTTAATTTTCTATTCTTTGTTACCCACCTTAATCTTATCACCGAATTTAGGAATTATTCTTATATACTTTCCATACAGGTGAACGGCAAAGGTGAAATTGTGTTAATTCGTCATACAGGTGAACGGCAAACTTGGACACCTCCTTAAGAGTTTCATAGTTACTCCCGCCGTTTACCCGCACTTGCTTGTGAATGGAAAACGTAATTCCACCTAAACCCAACGAATATTGAGAGGATAGGGATTGATGGATATAACAAGGGCGAAATATTGCGCAGAAATGAAAGTGTGGAGATCGTACACACTATTTTCAACGTCAAAACGTGTACTTGTGTTAATTTTCGATTCTTTGTTACCCACCTTAATCTTATCACCGAATTTAGGAATTATTCTTATATACTTTCCATACAGATGAACGGCAAAGGTGAAATTGTGTTAATTCGTCATACAGGTGAACGGCAAACTTGGACACCTCCTTAAGAGTTTCATAGTTACTCCCGCCGTTTACCCGCACTTGCTTGTGAATGGAAAACGTAATTCCACCTAAACCCAACGAATATTGAGAGGATAGGGATTGATGGATATAACAAGGGCGAAATATTGCGCAGAAATGAAAGTGTGGAGATCGTACACACTATTTTCAACGTCAAAACGTGGACTTGTGTTAATTTTCGATTCTTTGTTACCCACCTTAATCTTATCACCGAATTTAGGAATTATTCTTATATACTTTCCATACAGATGAACGGCAAAGGTGAAATTGTGTTAATTCGTCATACAGGTGAACGGCAAACTTGGACACCTCCTTAAGAGTTTCATAGTTACTCCCGCCGTTTACCCGCACTTGCTTGTGAATGGGAAACGTAATTCCACCTAAACCCAATGAATATTGAGAGGATAGGGATTGATGGATATAACAAGGGCGAAATATTGCGCAGAAATGAAAGCGTAGAGATCGTACACACTATTTTCAACGTCAAAACGTGGACTTGTGTTAATTTTCTATTCTTTGTTACCCACCTTAATCTTATCACCGAATTTAGGAATTATTCTTATATACTTTCCATACAGGTGAACGGCAAAGGTGAAATTGTGTTAATTCGTCATACAGGTGAACGGCAAACTTGGACACCTCCTTAAGAGTTTCATAGTTACTCCCGCCGTTTACCCGCGCTTGCTTGTGAATGGGAAACGTAATTCCACCTAAACCCAACGAATATTGAGAGGATAGGGATTGATGGATATAACAAGGGCGAAATATTGCGCAGAAATGAAAGTGTGGAGATCGTACACACTATTTTCAACGTCAAAACGTGTACTTGTGTTAATTTTCTATTCTTTGTTACCCACCTTAATCTTATCACCGAATTTAGGAATTATTCTTATATACTTTCCATACAGATGAACGGCAAAGGTGAAATTGTGTTAATTCGTCATACAGGTGAACGGCAAACTTGGACACCTCCTTAAGAGTTTCATAGTTACTCCCGCCGTTTACCCGCACTTGCTTGTGAATGGGAAACGTAATTCCACCTAAACCCAACGAATATTGAGAGGATAGGGATTGATGGATATAACAAGGGCGAAATATTGCGCAGAAATGAAAGTGTGGAGATCGTACACACTATTTTCAACGTCAAAACGTGGACTTGTGTTAATTTTCTATTCTTTGTTACCCACCTTAATCTTATCAACGAATTTAGGAATTATTCTTATATACTTTCCATACAGGTGACGGCAAAGGTGAAATTGTGTTAATTCGTCATACAGGTGAACGGCAAACTTGGACACCTCCTTAAGAGTTTCATAGTTACTCCCGCCGTTTACCCGCACTTGCTTGTGAATGGGAAACGTAATTCCACCTAAACCCAACGAATATTGAGAGGATAGGGATTGATGGATATAACAAGGGCGAAATATTGCGCAGAAATGAAAGTGTGGAGATCGTACACACTATTTTCAACGTCAAAACGTGGACTTGTGTTAATTTTCTATTCTTTGTTACCCACCTTAATCTTATCACCGAATTTAGGAATTATTCTTATATACTTTCCATACAGGTGAACGGCAAAGGTGAAATTGTGTTAATTCGTCATACAGGTGAACGGCAAACTTGGACACCTCCTTAAGAGTTTCATAGTTACTCCCGCCGTTTACCCGCACTTGCTTGTGAATGGGAAACGTAATTCCACCTAAACCCAATGAATATTGAGAGGATAGGGATTGATGAATATAACAAGGGCGAAATATTGCGCAGAAATGAAAGTGTAGAGATCGTACACACTATTTTCAACGTCAAAACGTGGACTTGTGGTAATTTTCTATTCTTTGTTACCCACCTTAATCTTATCACCGAATTTAGGAATTATTCTTATATACTTTCCATACAGGTGAACGGCAAAGGTGAAATTGTGTTAATTCGTCATACAGGTGAACGGCAAACTTGGACACCTCCTTAAGAGTTTCATAGTTACTCCCGCCGTTTACCCGCACTTGCTTGTGAATGGGAAACGTAATTCCACCTAAACCCAATGAATATTCAGAGGATAGGGATTGATGGATATAACAAGGGCGAAATATTGCGCAGAAATGAAAGTGTAGAGATCGTACACACTATTTTCAACGTCAAAACGTGGACTTGTGGTAATTTTCTATTCTTTGTTACCCACCTTAATCTTATCACCGAATTTAGGAATTATTCTTATATACTTTCCATACAGGTGACGGCAAAGGTGAAATTGTGTTAATTCGTCATACAGGTGAACGGCAAACTTGGACACCTCCTTAAGAGTTTCATAGTTACTCCCGCCGTTTACCCGCACTTGCTTGTGAATGGAAAGGGTAATTCCACCTAAACCCAACGAATATTGAGAGGATAGGGATTGAAGGATATAACAAGGGCGAAATATTGCGCAGAAATGAAAGTGTGGAGATCGTACACACTATTTTCAACGTCAAAACGTGGACTTGTGTTAATTTTCTATTCTTTGTTACCCACCTTAATCTTATCACCGAATTTAGGAATTATTCTTATATACTTTCCATACAGGTGAACGGCAAAGGTGAAATTGTGTTAATTCGTCATACAGGTGAACGGCAAACTTGGACACCTCCTTAAGAGTTTCATAGTTACTCCCGCCGTTTACCCGCACTTGCTTGTGAATGGGAAACGTAATTCCACCTAAACCCAATGAATATTCAGAGGATAGGGATTGATGGATATAACAAGGGCGAAATATTGCGCAGAAATGAAAGTGTAGAGATCGTACACACTATTTTCAACGTCAAAACGTGTACTTGTGTTAATTTTCTATTCTTTGTTACCCACCTTAATCTTATCACCGAATTTAGGAATTATTCTTATATACTTTCCATACAGGTGAACGGCAAAGGTGAAATTGTGTTAATTCGTCATACAGGTGAACGGCAAACTTGGACACCTCCTTAAGAGTTTCATAGTTACTCCCGCCGTTTACCCGCACTTGCTTGTGAATGGAAAACGTAATTCCACCTAAACCCAACGAATATTGAGAGGATAGGGATTGATGAATATAACAAGGGCGAAATATTGCGCAGAAATGAAAGTGTGGAGATCGTACACACTATTTTCAACGTCAAAACGTGGACTTGTGTTAATTTTCTATTCTTTGTTACCCACCTTAATCTTATCACCGAATTTAGGAATTATTCTTATATACTTTCCATACAGGTGACGGCAGAGGTGAAATTGTGTTAATTCGTCATACAGGTGAACGGCAAACTTGGACACCTCCTTAAGAGTTTCATAGTTACTCCCGCCGTTTACCCGCACTTGCTTGTGAATGGGAAACGTAATTCCACCTAAACCCAACGAATATTGAGAGGATAGGGATTGATGGATATAACAAGGGCGAAATATTGCGCAGAAATGAAAGTGTGGAGATCGTACACACTATTTTCAACGTCAAAACGTGTACTTGTGTTAATTTTCTATTCTTTGTTACCCACCTTAATCTTATCACCGAATTTAGGAATTATTCTTATATACTTTCCATACAGGTGAACGGCAAAGGTGAAATTGTGTTAATTCGTCATACAGGTGAACGGCAAACTTGGACACCTCCTTAAGAGTTTCATAGTTACTCCCGCCGTTTACCCGCACTTGCTTGTGAATGGAAAACGTAATTCCACCTAAACCCAATGAATATTCAGAGGATAGGGATTGATGGATATAACAAGGGCGAAATATTGCGCAGAAATGAAAGTGTAGAGATCGTACACACTATTTCCAACGTCAAAACGTGTACTTGTGTTAATTTTCTATTCTTTGTTACCCACCTTAATCTTATCACCGAATTTAGGAATTATTCTTATATACTTTCCATACAGGTGAACGGCAAAGGTGAAATTGTGTTAATTCGTCATACAGGTGAACGGCAAACTTGGACACCTCCTTAAGAGTTTCATAGTTACTCCCGCCGTTTACCCGCACTTGCTTGTGAATGGAAAACGTAATTCCACCTAAACCCAATGAATATTGAGAGGATAGGGATTGATGGATATAACAAGGGCGAAATATTGCGCAGAAATGAAAGTGTGGAGATCGTACACACTATTTTCAACGTCAAAACGTGGACTTGTGTTAATTTTCTATTCTTTGTTACCCACCTTAATCTTATCACCGAATTTAGGAATTATTCTTATATACTTTCCATACAGGTGACGGCAAAGGTGAAATTGTGTTAATTCGTCATACAGGTGAACGGCAAACTTGGACACCTCCTTAAGAGTTTCATAGTTACTCCCGCCGTTTACCCGCACTTGCTTGTGAATGGGAAACGTAATTCCACCTAAACCCAATGAATATTGAGAGGATAGGGATTGATGGATATAACAAGGGCGAAATATTGCGCAGAAATGAAAGTGTGGAGATCGTACACACTATTTTCAACGTCAAAACGTGGACTTGTGTTAATTTTCTATTCTTTGTTACCCACCTTAATCTTATCACCGAATTTAGGAATTATTCTTATATACTTTCCATAAAGGTGACGGCAAAGGTGAAATTGTGTTAATTCGTCATACAGGTGAACGGCAAACTTGGACAACTCCTTAAGAGTTTCATAGTTACTCCCGCCGTTTACCCGCACTTGCTTGTGAATGGGAAACGTAATTCCACCTAAACCCAATGAATATTGAGAGGATAGGGATTGATGGATATAACAAGGGCGAAATATTGCGCAGAAATGAAAGTGTAGAGATCGTACACACTATTTTCAACGTCAAAACGTGGACTTGTGTTAATTTTCTATTCTTTGTTACCCACCTTAATCTTATCACCGAATTTAGGAATTATTCTTATATACTTTCCATACAGGTGACGGCAAAGGTGAAATTGTGTTAATTCGTCATACAGGTGAACGGCAAACTTGGACACCTCCTTAAGAGTTTCATAGTTACTCCCGCCGTTTACCCGCACTTGCTTGTGAATGGAAAACGTAATTCCACCTAAACCCAATGAATATTGAGAGGATAGGGATTGATGGATATAACAAGGGCGAAATATTGCGCAGAAATGAAAGTGTGGAGATCGTACACACTATTTTCAACGTCAAAACGTGGACTTGTGTTAATTTTCTATTCTTTGTTACCCACCTTAATCTTATCACCGAATTTAGGAATTATTCTTATATACTTTCCATAAAGGTGACGGCAAAGGTGAAATTGTGTTAATTCGTCATACAGGTGAACGGCAAACTTGGACACCTCCTTAAGAGTTTCATAGTTACTCCCGCCGTTTACCCGCACTTGCTTGTGAATGGGAAACGTAATTCCACCTAAACCCAATGAATATTGAGAGGATAGGGATTGATGGATATAACAAGGGCGAAATATTGCGCAGAAATGAAAGTGTAGAGATCGTACACACTATTTTCAACGTCAAAACGTGGACTTGTGTTAATTTTCTATTCTTTGTTACCCACCTTAATCTTATCACCGAATTTAGGAATTATTCTTATATACTTTCCATACAGGTGACGGCAAAGGTGAAATTGTGTTAATTCGTCATACAGGTGAACGGCAAACTTGGACAACTCCTTAAGAGTTTCATAGTTACTCCCGCCGTTTACCCGCACTTGCTTGTGAATGGAAAACGTAATTCCACCTAAACCCAATGAATATTGAGAGGATAGGGATTGATGGATATAACAAGGGCGAAATATTGCGCAGAAATGAAAGTGTGGAGATCGTACACACTATTTTCAACGTCAAAACGTGGACTTGTGTTAATTTTCTATTCTTTGTTACCCACCTTAATCTTATCACCGAATTTAGGAATTATTCTTATATACTTTCCATAAAGGTGACGGCAAAGGTGAAATTGTGTTAATTCGTCATACAGGTGAACGGCAAACTTGGACAACTCCTTAAGAGTTTCATAGTTACTCCCGCCGTTTACCCGCACTTGCTTGTGAATGGGAAACGTAATTCCACCTAAACCCAATGAATATTGAGAGGATAGGGATTGATGGATATAACAAGGGCGAAATATTGCGCAGAAATGAAAGTGTAGAGATCGTACACACTATTTTCAACGTCAAAACGTGGACTTGTGTTAATTTTCTATTCTTTGTTACCCACCTTAATCTTATCACCGAATTTAGGAATTATTCTTATATACTTTCCATACAGGTGACGGCAAAGGTGAAATTGTGTTAATTCGTCATACAGGTGAACGGCAAACTTGGACACCTCCTTAAGAGTTTCATAGTTACTCCCGCCGTTTACCCGCACTTGCTTGTGAATGGAAAACGTAATTCCACCTAAACCCAATGAATATTGAGAGGATAGGGATTGATGGATATAACAAGGGCGAAATATTGCGCAGAAATGAAAGTGTGGAGATCGTACACACTATTTTCAACGTCAAAACGTGGACTTGTGTTAATTTTCTATTCTTTGTTACCCACCTTAATCTTATCACCGAATTTAGGAATTATTCTTATATACTTTCCATACAGGTGACGGCAAAGGTGAAATTGTGTTAATTCGTCATACAGGTGAACGGCAAACTTGGACAACTCCTTAAGAGTTTCATAGTTACTCCCGCCGTTTACCCGCACTTGCTTGTGAATGGGAAACGTAATTCCACCTAAACCCAATGAATATTGAGAGGATAGGGATTGATGAATATAACAAGGGCGAAATATTGCGCAGAAATGAAAGTGTGGAGATCGTACACACTATTTTCAACGTCAAAACGTGGACTTGTGTTAATTTTCTATTCTTTGTTACCCACCTTAATCTTATCACCGAATTTAGGAATTATTCTTATATACTTTCCATACAGGTGACGGCAAAGGTGAAATTGTGTTAATTCGTCATACAGGTGAACGGCAAACTTGGACACCTCCTTAAGAGTTTCATAGTTACTCCCGCCGTTTACCCGCACTTGCTTGTGAATGGGAAACGTAATTCCACCTAAACCCAATGAATATTGAGAGGATAGGGATTGATGGATATAACAAGGGCGAAATATTGCGCAGAAATGAAAGTGTAGAGATCGTACACACTATTTTCAACGTCAAAACGTGGACTTGTGTTAATTTTCTATTCTTTGTTACCCACCTTAATCTTATCACCGAATTTAGGAATTATTCTTATATACTTTCCATACAGGTGAACGGCAAAGGTGAAATTGTATTAATTCGTCATACAGGTGAACGGCAAACTTGGACACCTCCTTAAGAGTTTCATAGTTACTCCCGCCGTTTACCCGCACTTGCTTGTGAATGGGAAACGTAATTCCACCTAAACCCAATGAATATTGAGAGGATAGGGATTGATGGATATAACAAGGGCGAAATATTGCGCAGAAATGAAAGTGTGGAGATCGTACACACTATTTTCAACGTCAAAACGTGGACTTGTGTTAATTTTCTATTCTTTGTTACCCACCTTAATCTTATCACCGAATTTAGGAATTATTCTTATATACTTTCCATACAGGTGACGGCAGAGGTGAAATTGTGTTAATTCGTCATACAGGTGAACGGCAAACTTGGACACCTCCTTAAGAGTTTCATAGTTACTCCCGCCGTTTATCCGCACTTGCTTGTGAATGGAAAACGTAATTCCACCTAAACCACTTATGTATTCGTAATTACTGAATGATATGAGATTTACCAGTACGTCAAGTTTTCTTCCTTCGGGTACCTTAGATTCCTCGATGAAATTGGAGGCAGTTCTATAGAAATGTTTCCACTCCTTGGCAGCTGTAGGGGAGTCCGGAGATCCATTGAATTTATCTGGCTTGAGAATGCGGGAATCCATTTGAGAAGCTTTGTCCAATAAATTGTTATATACTTAATGAACCTTTCGTAACGTAAGGCTTTATTGGACAAAGTCTGAACAATCAATGCGAGTCGATAGAATTTACGAGAGAAGTAACTTCTCAACTGTTGAGACTACCAAGGCAACGACCAGCCAATTCAGGAATATGAATATTTGTAGAGAATCTTATATCACACAGTAATATAATGACTATGATTCACACTTCTTCACCTGGGTTCACACAAACTTGGACACCTCCTTAAGAGTTTCATAGTTACTCCCGCCGTTTACCCGCACTTGCTTGTGAATGGGAAACGTAATTCCACCTAAACCCAATGAATATTCAGAGGATAGGGATTGATGGATATAACAAGGGCGAAATATTGCGCAGAAATAAAAGTGTAGAGATCGTACACACTATTTTCAACGTCAAAACGTGGACTTGTGTTAATTTTCTATTCTTTGTTACCCACCTTAATCTTATCACCGAATTTAGGAATTATTCTTATATACTTTCCATACAGGTGACGGCAAAGGTGAAATTGTGTTAATTCGTCATACAGGTGAACGGCAAACTTGGACACCTCCTTAAGAGTTTCATAGTTACTCCCGCCGTTTACCCGCACTTGCTTGTGAATGGGAAACGTAATTCCACCTAAACCCAATGAATATTCAGAGGATAGGGATTGATGGATATAACAAGGGCGAAATATTGCGCAGAAATAAAAGTGTAGAGATCGTACACACTATTTTCAACGTCAAAACGTGGACTTGTGTTAATTTTCTATTCTTTGTTACCCACCTTAATCTTATCACCGAATTTAGGAATTATTCTTATATACTTTCCATACAGGTGACGGCAAAGGTGAAATTGTGTTAATTCGTCATACAGGTGAACGGCAAACTTGGACACCTCCTTAAGAGTTTCATAGTTACTCCCGCCGTTTACCCGCACTTGCTTGTGAATGGGAAACGTAATTCCACCTAAACCCAATGAATATTCAGAGGATAGGGATTGATGGATATAACAAGGGCGAAATATTGCGCAGAAATAAAAGTGTAGAGATCGTACACACTATTTTCAACGTCAAAACGTGGACTTGTGTTAATTTTCTATTCTTTGTTACCCACCTTAATCTTATCACCGAATTTAGGAATTATTCTTATATACTTTCCATACAGGTGACGGCAAAGGTGAAATTGTGTTAATTCGTCATACAGGTGAACGGCAAACTTGGACACCTCCTTAAGAGTTTCATAGTTACTCCCGCCGTTTACCCGCACTTGCTTGTGAATGGGAAACGTAATTCCACCTAAACCCAATGAATATTCAGAGGATAGGGATTGATGGATATAACAAGGGCGAAATATTGCGCAGAAATAAAAGTGTAGAGATCGTACACACTATTTTCAACGTCAAAACGTGGACTTGTGTTAATTTTCTATTCTTTGTTACCCACCTCAACTTTTTTTTCTTTTAACGATGTATTTGAGTCGACAATTGCTCTTCTTGAAGGTCCATTCGAACTCAAATCAACACCTCGGGTCGATATGAAGTCAACTTTTTTTCGTTTTCACGAAGTATTTGAGTCGAGAATTGCTCTTCTTGAAGGTCCATTCGAACTCAAATCAACACCTCGAGTCGATATGAAGTCAACTTTTTTTCGTTTTCGCGAAGTATTTGAGTCGACAATTGCTCTTCTTGAAGGTCCATTCGAACTCAAATCAACACCTCGAGTCGATATGAAGTCAACTTTTTTTCGTTTTCACGAAGTATTTGAGTCGACAATTGGTCTTCTTGAAGGTCCATTCGAACTCAAATCAACACCTCGAGTCGATATGAAGTCGACTTTTTCTCGTTTTCACGAAGTATTTGAGTCGACAATTGGTCTTCTTGAAGGTCCATTCGAACTCAAATCAACACCTCGAGTCGATATGAAGTCGACTTTTTCTCGTTTTCACGAAGTATTTGAGTCGACAATTGGTCTTCTTGAAGGTCCATTCGAACTCAAATCAACACCTCGAGTCGATATGAAGTCAACCTTTTTTCGTTTTCACGAAGTATTTGAGTCGACAATTGCTCTTCTTGAAGGTCCATTCGAACTCAAATCAACACCTCGAGTCGATATGAAGTCAACTTTTTTTCGTTTTCACGAAGTATTTGAGTCGACAATTGCTCTTCTTGAAGGTCCATTCAAACCCAAATCAACACCTCGAGTCGATATGAAGTCAAGTTTGTTTCGTTTTCACGAAGTATTTGAGTCAACAATTGCTCTTCTTGAAGGTCCATTCGAACTCAAATCAACACCTCGAGTCGATATGAAGTCAAGTTTGTTTCGTTTTCACGAAGTATTTGAGTCGACAATTGCTCTTCTTGAAGGTCCATTCGAACTCAAACAAACACCTCGAGTCGATATGAAGTCAACGTTTTTTCGTTTTCACGAAGTATTTGTGTCGACAATTGCTCTTCTTGAAGGTCCATTCGAACTCAAATCAACACCTCGAGTCGATATGAAGTCAAGTTTGTTTCGTTTTCACGAAGTATTTGTGTCGACAATTGCTCTTCTTGAAGGTCCATTCGAACTCAAATCAACACCTCGAGTCGATATGAAGTCAACTTTTTTTCGTTTTCTCGATGTATTTGAGTCGACGATTGCTCTTCTTGAAGGTCCATTCGAACTCAAACAAACACCTCGAGTCGATATGAAGTCAACGTTTTTTCGTTTTCACGAAGTATTTGAGTCGACAATTGCTCTTCTTGAAGGTCCATTCGAACTCAAATCAACACCTCGAGTCGATATGAAGTCAAGTTTGTTTCGTTTTCACGAAGTATTTGAGTCGACAATTGCTCTTCTTGAAGGTCCATTCGAACTCAAACAAACACCTCGAGTCGATATGAAGTCAACGTTTTTTCGTTTTCACGAAGTATTTGAGTCGACAATTGCTCTTCTTGAAGGTCCATTCGAACTCAAATCAACACCTCGAGTCGATATGAAGTCAACTTTTTTTCGTTTTCTCGATGTATTTGAGTCGACGATTGCTCTTCTTGAAGGTCCATTCGAACTCAAATAAACACCTCGAGTCGATATGAAGTCGACTTTTTTTCGTTTTCACGATGTATTTGAGTCGACAATTGCTCTTCTTGAAGGTCCATTCGAACTCAAATCAACACCTCGAGTCGATATGAAGTCAACTTTTTTTCGTTTTCACGAAGTATTTGAGTCGACAATTGCTCTTGTTGAAGGTCAATTCGAACTCAAATCAACACCTCGAGTCGATATGAAGTCAACTTTTTTTCCTTTTCTCGATGTATTTGAGTCGACAATTGCTCTTCTTGAAGGTCCATTCGAACTCAAATCAACACCTCGAGTCGATATGAAGTCAACTTTTTTTCGTTTTCACGAAGTATTTGAGTCGACAATTGCTCTTGTTGAAGGTCCATTCGAACTCAAATCAACACCTCGAGTCGATAAGAAGTCAACTTTTTTTCGTTTTCACGAAGTATTTGAGTCGACAATTGCTCTTCTTGAAGGTCCATTCAAACTCAAATCAACACCTCGAGTCGATATGAAGTCAACTTTTTTTCGTTTTCACGAAGTATTTGAGTCGACAATTGCTCTTCTTGAAGGTCCATTCGAACTCAAATCAACACCTCGAGTCGATATGAAGTCAACTTTTTTTCGTTTTCACGAAGTATTTGAGTCGACAATTGGTCTTCTTGAAGGTCCATTCGAACTCAAATCAACACCTCGAGTCGATATGAAGTCAACTTTTTTTCGTTTTCACGAAGTATTTGAGTCGACAATTGGTCTTCTTGAAGGTCCATTCGAACTCAAATCGACACCTCGAGTCGATATGAAGTCAACTTTTTTTCGTTTTCACGAAGTATTTGAGTCGACAATTGGTCTTCTTGAAGGTCCATTCGAACTCAAATCAACACCTCGAGTCGATATGAAGTCAACTTTTTTTCGTTTTCACGAAGTATTTGAGTCGACAATTGCTCTTCTTGAAGGTCCATTCGAACTCAAATCAACACATCGAGTCGATATGAAGTCGACTTTTTCTCGTTTTCACGAAGTATTTGAGTCGAGAATTGCTCTTCTTGAAGGTCCATTCGAACACAAATCAACACCTCGAGTCGATATGAAGTCGACTTTTTCTCGTTTTCACGAAGTATTTGAGTCGACAATTGGTCTTCTTGAAGGTCCATTCGAACTCAAATCAACACCTCGAGTCGATATGAAGTCGACTTTTTCTCGTTTTCACGAAGTATTTGAGTCGATAATTGGTCTTCTTGAAGGTCCATTCGAACTCAAATCAACACCTCGAGTCGATATGAAGTCGACTTTTTCTCGTTTTCACGAAGTATTTGAGTCGACAATTGGTCTTCTTGAAGGTCCATTCGAACTCAAATCAACACCTCGAGTCGATATGAAGTCGACTTTTTCTCGTTTTCACGAAGTATTTGAGTCGATAATTGGTCTTCTTGAAGGTCCATTCGAACTCAAATCAACACCTCGAGTCGATATGAAGTCGACTTTTTCTCGTTTTCACGAAGTATTTGAGTCGACAATTGGTCTTCTTGAAGGTCCATTCGAACTCAAATCAACACCTCGAGTCGATATGAAGTCAAGTTTGTTTCGTTTTCACGAAGTATTTGAGTCAACAATTGCTCTTCTTGAAGGTCCATTCGAACTCAAATCAACACCTCGAGTCGATATGAAGTCGACTTTTTCTCGTTTTCACGAAGTATTTGAGTCGAGAATTGCTCTTCTTGAAGGTCCATTCGAACACAAATCAACACCTCGAGTCGATATGAAGTCGACTTTTTCTCGTTTTCACGAAGTATTTGAGTCGACAATTGGTCTTCTTGAAGGTCCATTCGAACTCAAATCAACACCTCGAGTCGATATGAAGTCGACTTTTTCTCGTTTTCACGAAGTATTTGAGTCGACAATTGGTCTTCTTGAAGGTCCATTCGAACTCAAATCAACACCTCGAGTCGATATGAAGTCGACTTTTTCTCGTTTTCACGAAGTATTTGAGTCGACGATTGCTCTACTTGAAGGTCCATTCGAACTCAAATCAACACCTCGAGTCGATATGAAGTCGACTTTTTCTCGTTTTCACGAAGTATTTGAGTCGACAATTGGTCTTCTTGAAGGTCCATTCGAACTCAAATCAACACCTCGAGTCGATATGAAGTCAAGTTTGTTTCGTTTTCACGAAGTATTTGAGTCAACAATTGCTCTTCTTGAAGGTCCATTCGAACTCAAATCAACACCTCGAGTCGATATGAAGTCAACGTTTTTTCGTTTTCACGAAGTATTTGTGTCGACAATTGCTCTTCTTGAAGGTCCAATCGAACTCAAATCAACACCTCGAGTCGATATGAAGTCAACTTTTTTTCGTTTTCTCGATGTATTTGAGTCGACGATTGCTCTTCTTGAAGGTCCATTCGAACTCAAATCAACACCTCGAGTCGATATGAAGTCAACTTTTTTTCGTTTCCACGAAGTATTTGAGTCGACAATTGCTCTTCTTGAAGGTACATTCGAACTCAAATCAACACCTCGGGTCGATATGAAGTCAACTTTTTTTCGTTTTCACGAAGTATTTGAGTCGACAATTGCTCTTCTTGAAGGTCCATTCGAACTCAAATCAACACCTCGAGTCGATATGAAGTCAACTTTTTTTCGTTTTCACGAAGTATTTGAGTCGACAATTGCTCTCCTTGAAGGTCCATTCAAACTCAAATCAACACCTCGAGTCGATATGAAGTCAAGTTTGTTTCGTTTTCACGAAGTATTTGAGTCAACAATTGCTCTTCTTGAAGGTCCATTCGAACTCAAATCAACACCTCGAGTCGATATGAAGTCAAGTTTGTTTCGTTTTCACGAAGTATTTGAGTCGACAATTGCTCTTCTTGAAGGTCCATTCGAACTCAAATCAACACATCGAGTCGATATGAAGTCGACTTTTTCTCGTTTTCACGAAGTATTTGAGTCGAGAATTGCTCTTCTTGAAGGTCCATTCGAACACAAATCAACACCTCGAGTCGATATGAAGTCGACTTTTTCTCGTTTTCACGAAGTATTTGAGTCGACAATTGGTCTTCTTGAAGGTCCATTCGAACTCAAATCAACACCTCGAGTCGATATGAAGTCGACTTTTTCTCGTTTTCACGAAGTATTTGAGTCGATAATTGGTCTTCTTGAAGGTCCATTCGAACTCAAATCAACACCTCGAGTCGATATGAAGTCGACTTTTTCTCGTTTTCACGAAGTATTTGAGTCGACAATTGGTCTTCTTGAAGGTCCATTCGAACTCAAATCAACACCTCGAGTCGATATGAAGTCGACTTTTTCTCGTTTTCACGAAGTATTTGAGTCGACGATTGCTCTACTTGAAGGTCCATTCGAACTCAAATCAACACCTCGAGTCGATATGAAGTCGACTTTTTCTCGTTTTCACGAAGTATTTGAGTCGACAATTGGTCTTCTTGAAGGTCCATTCGAACTCAAATCAACACCTCGAGTCGATATGAAGTCAACTTTTTTTCGTTTTCACGAAGTATTTGAGTCGACAATTGGTCTTCTTGAAGGTCCATTCGAACTCAAATCAACACCTCGAGTCGATATGAAGTCGACTTTTTCTCGTTTTCACGAAGTATTTGAGTCGACAATTGGTCTTCTTGAAGGTCCATTCGAACTCAAATCAACACCTCGAGTCGATATGAAGTCAACTTTTTTTCGTTTTCACGAAGTATTTGAGTCGACAATTGCTCCTCTTGAAGGTCCATTCGAACTCAAATCAACACCTCGAGTCGATATGAAGTCGACTTTTTCTCGTTTTCACGAAGTATTTGAGTCGAGAATTGCTCTTCTTGAAGGTCCATTCGAACACAAATCAACACCTCGAGTCGATATGAAGTCAACTTTTTTTCGTTTTCACGAAGTATTTGAGTCGACAATTGGTCTTCTTGAAGGTCCATTCGAACTCAAATCAACACCTCGAGTCGATATGAAGTCAACTTTTTTTCGTTTTCACGAAGTATTTGAGTCGACAATTGCTCCTCTTGAAGGTCCATTCGAACTCAAATCAACACCTCGAGTCGATATGAAGTCGACTTTTTCTCGTTTTCACGAAGTATTTGAGTCGAGAATTGCTCTTCTTGAAGGTCCATTCGAACACAAATCAACACCTCGAGTCGATATGAAGTCAACTTTTTTTCGTTTTCACGAAGTATTTGAGTCGACAATTGGTCTTCTTGAAGGTCCATTCGAACTCAAATCAACACCTCGAGTCGATATGAAGTCAACTTTTTTTCGTTTTCACGAAGTATTTGAGTCGACAATTGGTCTTCTTGAAGGTCCATTCGAACTCAAATCAACACCTCGAGTCGATATGAAGTCGACTTTTTCTCGTTTTCACGAAGTATTTGAGTCGACGATTGGTCTTCTTGAAGGTCCATTCGAACTCAAATCAACACCTCGAGTCGATATGAAGTCAACTTTTTTTCGTTTTCACGAAGTATTTGAGTCGACAATTGGTCTTCTTGAAGGTCCATTCGAACTCAAATCAACACCTCGAGTCGATATGAAGTCGACTTTTTCTCGTTTTCACGAAGTATTTGAGTCGACGATTGCTCTTCTTGAAGGTCCATTCGAACTCAAATCAACACCTCGAGTCGATATGAAGTCAACTTTTTTTCGTTTTCACGAAGTATTTGAGTCGACAATTGGTCTTCTTGAAGGTCCATTCGAACTCAAATCAACACCTCGAGTCGATATGAAGTCAACTTTTTCTCGTTTTCACGAAGTATTTGAGTCGACGATTGGTCTTCTTGAAGGTCCATTCGAACTCAAACAAACACCTCGAGTCAATATGAAGTCAACTTTTTCTCGTTTTCACGAAGTATTTGAGTCGACAATTGCTCTTCTTGAAGGTCCATTCGAACTCAAATCAACACCTCGAGTCGATATGAAGTCAACTTTTTTTCGTTTTCACGAAGTATTTGAGTCGACAATTGGTCTTCTTGAAGGTCCATTCGAACTCAAATCAACACCTCGAGTCGATATGAAGTCGACTTTTTCTCGTTTTCACGAAGTATTTGAGTCGACGATTGCTCTTCTTGAAGGTCCATTCGAACTCAAATCAACACCTCGAGTCAATATGAAGTCAACTTTTTCTCGTTTTCACGAAGTATTTGAGTCGACGATTGCTCTTCTTGAAGGTCCATTCGAACTCAAATCAACACCTCGAGTAAATATGAAGTCAACTTTTTCTCGTTTTCACGAAGTATTTGAGTCGACGATTGCTCTTCTTGAAGGTCCATTCGAACTCAAATCAACACCTCGAGTCAATATGAAGTCAACTTTTTCTCGTTTTCACGAAGTATTTGAGTCGACGATTGCTCTTCTTGAAGGTACATTCGAACTCAAATCAACACCTCGAGTCGATATGAAGTCAACTTTTTCTCGTTTTCACGAAGTATTTGAGTCGACAATTGGTCTTCTTGAAGGTCCATTCGAACTCAAATCAACACCTCGAGTCAATATGAAGTCAACTTTTTCTCGTTTTCACGAAGTATTTGAGTCGACGATTGCTCTTCTTGAAGGTCCATTCGAACTCAAATCAACACCTCGAGTAAATATGAAGTCAACTTTTTCTCGTTTTCACGAAGTATTTGAGTCGACGATTGCTCTTCTTGAAGGTCCATTCGAACTCAAATCAACACCTCGAGTCAATATGAAGTCAACTTTTTCTCGTTTTCACGAAGTATTTGAGTCGACGATTGCTCTTCTTGAAGGTACATTCGAACTCAAATCAACACCTCGAGTCGATATGAAGTCAACTTATTCTCGTTTTCACGAAGTATTTGAGTCGACAATTGCTCTTCTTGAAGGTCCATTCGAACTCAAATCAACACCTCGAGTCAATATGAAGTCAACTTTTTCTCGTTTTCACGAAGTATTTGAGTCGACAATTGGTCTTCTTGAAGGTCCATTCGAACTCAAATCAACACCTCGAGTCGATATGAAGTCAACTTTTTCTCGTTTTCACGAAGTATTTGAGTCGACAATTGCTCTTCTTGAAGGTCCATTCGAACTCAAATCAACACCTCGAGTCGATATGAAGTCAACTTTTTCTCGTTTTCACGAAGTATTTGAGTCGACGATTGCTCTTCTTGAAGGTCCATTCGAACTCAAACAAACACCTCGAGTCAATATGAAGTCAACTTTTTCTCGTTTTCACGAAGTATTTTAGTCGACAATTGCTCTTCTTGAAGGTCCATTCGAACTCAAATCAACACCTCGAGTCGATATGAAGTCGACTTTTTCTCGTTTTCACGAAGTATTTGAGTCGACAATTGGTCTTCTTGAAGGTCCATTCGAACTCAAATCAACACCTCGAGTCGATATGTAGTCGACTTTTTTTCGTTTTCACGAAGTATTTGAGTCGACAATTGGTCTTCTTGAAGGTCCATTCGAACTCAAATCAACACCTCGAGTCGATATGTAGTCGACTTTTTTTCGTTTTCACGAAGTATTTGAGTCGACAATTGCTCTTGTTGAAGGTCCATTCGAACTCAAATCAACACCTCGAGTCGATATGAAGTCAACTTTTTTTCGTTTTCACGAAGTATTTGAGTCGACAATTGGTCTTCTTGAAGGTCCATTCCAACTCAAATCAACACCTCGAGTCGATATGAAGTCGACTTTTTTTCGTTTTCACGAAGTATTTGAGTCGACAATTGCTCTTCTTGAAGGTCCATTCGAACTCAAATCAACACCTCGAGTCGATATGAAGTCGACTTTTTCTCGTTTTCACGAAGTATTTGAGTCGAGAATTGCTCTTCTTGAAGGTCCATTCGAACACAAATCAACACCTCGAGTCGATATGAAGTCAACTTTTTTTCGTTTTCACGAAGTATTTGAGTCGACAATTGGTCTTCTTGAAGGTCCATTCGAACTCAAATCAACACCTCGAGTCGATATGAAGTCAACTTTTTCTCGTTTTCACGAAGTATTTGAGTCGACAATTGCTCTTCTTGAAGGTCCATTCGAACTCAAATCAACACCTCGAGTCGATATGAAGTCGACTTTTTCTCGTTTTCACGAAGTATTTGAGTCGAGAATTGCTCTTCTTGAAGGTCCATTCGAACACAAATCAACACCTCGAGTCGATATGAAGTCAACTTTTTTTCGTTTTCACGAAGTATTTGAGTCGACAATTGGTCTTCTTGAAGGTCCATTCGAACTCAAATCAACACCTCGAGTCGATATGAAGTCAACTTTTTCTCGTTTTCACGAAGTATTTGAGTCGACAATTGCTCTTCTTGAAGGTCCATTCGAACTCAAATCAACACCTCGAGTCGATATGAAGTCGACTTTTTCTCGTTTTCACGAAGTATTTGAGTCGACAATTGGTCTTCTTGAAGGTCCATTCGAACTCAAATCAACACCTCGAGTCGATATGAAGTCAACTTTTTTTCGTTTTCACGAAGTATTTGAGTCGACAATTGGTCTTCTTGAAGGTCCATTCGAACTCAAATCAACACCTCGAGTCGATATGAAGTCAACTTTTTCTCGTTTTCACGAAGTATTTGAGTCGACAATTGCTCTTCTTGAAGGTCCATTCGAACTCAAATCAACACCTCGAGTCGATATGAAGTCGACTTTTTCTCGTTTTCACGAAGTATTTGAGTCGACAATTGGTCTTCTTGAAGGTCCATTCGAACTCAAATCAACACCTCGAGTCGATATGAAGTCAACTTTTTCTCGTTTTCACGAAGTATTTGAGTCGACAATTGGTCTTCTTGAAGGTCCATTCGAACTCAAATCAACACCTCTAGTCGATATGAAGTCGACTTTTTCTCGTTTTCACGAAGTATTTGAGTCGACAATTGCTCTTCTTGAAGGTCCATTCGAACTCAAATCAACACCTCGAGTCGATATGAAGTCAAATTTTTTTCGTTTTCACGAAGTATTTGAGTCGACAATTGCTCTTCTTGAAGGTCCATTCGAACACAAATCAACACCTCGAGTCGATATGAAGTCACCTTTTTTCGTTTTCACGAAGTATTTGAGTCGACAATTGGTCTTCTTGAAGGTCCATTCGAACTCAAATCAACACCTCGAGTCGATATGAAGTCAACTTTTTTTCGTTTTCACGAAGTATTTGAGTCGACAATTGCTCTTCTTGAAGGTCCATTCGAACTCAAATCAACACCTCGAGTCGATATGAAGTCGACTTTTTCTCGTTTTCACGAAGTATTTGAGTCGACAATTGCTCTTCTTGAAGGTCCATTCGAACTCAAATCAACACCTCGAGTCGATATGTAGTCGACTTTTTTTCGTTTTCACGAAGTATTTGAGTCGACAATTGGTCTTCTTGAAGGTCCATTCGAACTCAAATCAACACCTCGAGTCGATATGTAGTCGACTTTTTTTCGTTTTCACGAAGTATTTGAGTCGACAATTGCTCTTCTCGAAGGTCCATTCGAACTCAAATCAACACCTCGAGTCGATATGAAGTCAACTTTTTTTCGTTTTCACGAAGTATTTGAGTCGACAATTGTTCTACTTGAAGGTCCATTCGAACTCAAATCAACACCTCGAGTCGATATGAAGTCAACTTTTTTTCGTTTTCACGAAGTATTTGAGTCGACAATTGTTCTACTTGAAGGTCCATTCGAACTCAAATCAACACCTCGAGTCGATATGAAGTCGACTTTTTCTCGTTTTCACGAAGTATTTGAGTCGACAATTGGTCTTCTTGAAGGTCCATTCGAACTCAAATCAACACCTCGAGTCGATATGAAGTCAACTTTTTTTCGTTTTCACGAAGTATTTGAGTCGACAATTGCTCTTCTTGAAGGTCCATTCGAACTCAAATCAACACCTCGAGTCGATATGAAGTCGACTTTTTTTCGTTTTCACGAAGTATTTGAGTCGACAATTGCTCTTCTTGAAGGTCCATTCGAACTCAAATCAACACCTCGAGTCGATATGAAGTCGACTTTTTCTCGTTTTCACGAAGTATTTGAGTCGACAATTGGTCTTCTTGAAGGTCCATTCGAACTCAAATCAACACCTCGAGTCGATATGAAGTCAACTTTTTTTCGTTTTCACGAAGTATTTGAGTCGACAATTGGTCTTCTTGAAGGTCCATTCGAACTCAAATCAACACCTCGAGTCGATATGAAGTCGACTTTTTCTCGTTTTCACGAAGTATTTGAGTCGACAATTGGTCTTCTTGAAGGTCCATTCGAACTCAAATCAACACCTCGAGTCGATATGAAGTCAACTTTTTTTCGTTTTCACGAAGTATTTGAGTCGACAATTGGTCTTCTTGAAGGTCCATTCGAACTCAAATCAACACCTCGAGTCGATATGAAGTCAACTTTTTTTCGTTTTCACGAAGTATTTGAGTCGACAATTTCTCTTCTTGAAGGTCCATTCGAACTCAAATCAACACCTCGAGTCGATATGAAGTCGACTTTTTCTCGTTTTCACGAAGTATTTGAGTCGACAATTGGTCTTCTTGAAGGTCCATTCGAACTCAAATCAACACCTCGAGTCGATATGAAGTCAACTTTTTCTCGTTTTCACGAAGTATTTGAGTCGACAATTGGTCTTCTTGAAGGTCCATTCGAACTCAAATCAACACCTCGAGTCGATATGAAGTCGACTTTTTCTCGTTTTCACGAAGTATTTGAGTCGACAATTGGTCTTCTTGAAGGTCCATTCGAACTCAAATCAACACCTCGAGTCGATATGAAGTCAACTTTTTCTCGTTTTCACGAAGTATTTGAGTCGACAATTGGTCTTCTTGAAGGTCCATTCGAACTCAAATCAACACCTCGAGTCGATATGAAGTCAACTTTTTCTCGTTTTCACGAAGTATTTGAGTCGACAATTGGTCTTCTTGAAGGTCCATTCGAACTCAAATCAACACCTCGAGTCGATATGAAGTCAACTTTTTCTCGTTTTCACGAAGTATTTGAGTCGACAATTGGTCTTCTTGAAGGTCCATTCGAACTCAAATCAACACCTCGAGTCGATATGAAGTCAACTTTTTCTCGTTTTCACGAAGTATTTGAGTCGACAATTGGTCTTCTTGAAGGTCCATTCGAACTCAAATCAACACCTCGAGTCGATATGAAGTCAACTTTTTCTCGTTTTCACGAAGTATTTGAGTCGACAATTGGTCTTCTTGAAGGTCCATTCGAACTCAAATCAACACCTCGAGTCGATATGAAGTCGACTTTTTCTCGTTTTCACGAAGTATTTGAGTCGACAATTGGTCTTCTTGAAGGTCCATTCGAACTCAAATCAACACCTCGAGTCGATATGAAGTCGACTTTTTCTCGTTTTCACGAAGTATTTGAGTCGACGATTGGTCTTCTTGAAGGTCCATTCGAACTCAAATCAACACCTCGAGTCGATATGAAGTCAACTTTTTCTCGTTTTCACGAAGTATTTGAGTCGACAATTGGTCTTCTTGAAGGTCCATTCGAACTCAAATCAACACCTCGAGTCGATATGAAGTCAACTTTTTCTCGTTTTCACGAAGTATTTGAGTCGACAATTGGTCTTCTTGAAGGTCCATTCGAACTCAAATCAACACCTCGAGTCGATATGAAGTCAACTTTTTCTCGTTTTCACGAAGTATTTGAGTCGACAATTGGTCTTCTTGAAGGTCCATTCGAACTCAAATCAACACCTCGAGTCGATATGAAGTCAACTTTTTCTCGTTTTCACGAAGTATTTGAGTCGACAATTGGTCTTCTTGAAGGTCCATTCGAACTCAAATCAACACCTCGAGTCGATATGAAGTCAACTTTTTCTCGTTTTCACGAAGTATTTGAGTCGACAATTGGTCTTCTTGAAGGTCCATTCGAACTCAAATCAACACCTCGAGTCGATATGAAGTCGACTTTTTCTCGTTTTCACGAAGTATTTGAGTCGACAATTGGTCTTCTTGAAGGTCCATTCGAACTCAAATCAACACCTCGAGTCGATATGAAGTCAACTTTTTTTCGTTTTCACGAAGTATTTGAGTCGACAATTGGTCTTCTTGAAGGTCCATTCGAACTCAAATCAACACCTCGAGTCGATATGAAGTCAACTTTTTTTCGTTTTCACGAAGTATTTGAGTCGACAATTTCTCTTCTTGAAGGTCCATTCGAACTCAAATCAACACCTCGAGTCGATATGAAGTCGACTTTTTCTCGTTTTCACGAAGTATTTGAGTCGACAATTGGTCTTCTTGAAGGTCCATTCGAACTCAAATCAACACCTCGAGTCGATATGAAGTCAACTTTTTCTCGTTTTCACGAAGTATTTGAGTCGACAATTGGTCTTCTTGAAGGTCCATTCGAACTCAAATCAACACCTCGAGTCGATATGAAGTCGACTTTTTCTCGTTTTCACGAAGTATTTGAGTCGACAATTGGTCTTCTTGAAGGTCCATTCGAACTCAAATCAACACCTCGAGTCGATATGAAGTCAACTTTTTCTCGTTTTCACGAAGTATTTGAGTCGACAATTGGTCTTCTTGAAGGTCCATTCGAACTCAAATCAACACCTCGAGTCGATATGAAGTCAACTTTTTTTCGTTTTCACGAAGTATTTGAGTCGACAATTTCTCTTCTTGAAGGTCCATTCGAACTCAAATCAACACCTCGAGTCGATATGAAGTCGACTTTTTCTCGTTTTCACGAAGTATTTGAGTCGACAATTGGTCTTCTTGAAGGTCCATTCGAACTCAAATCAACACCTCGAGTCGATATGAAGTCAACTTTTTTTCGTTTTCACGAAGTATTTGAGTCGACAATTGCTCTTGTTGAAGGTCCATTCGAACTCAAATCAACACCTCGAGTCGATATGAAGTCAACTTTTTCTCGTTTTCACGAAGTATTTGAGTCGACAATTGGTCTTCTTGAAGGTCCATTCGAACTCAAATCAACACCTCGAGTCGATATGAAGTCAACTTTTTTTCGTTTTCACGAAGTATTTGAGTCGACAATTTCTCTTCTTGAAGGTCCATTCGAACTCAAATCAACACCTCGAGTCGATATGAAGTCGACTTTTTCTCGTTTTCACGAAGTATTTGAGTCGACAATTGGTCTTCTTGAAGGTCCATTCGAACTCAAATCAACACCTCGAGTCGATATGAAGTCAAATTTTTTTCGTTTTCACGAAGTATTTGAGTCGACAATTGCTCTTCATGAAGGTCTATTCGAACTCAAATCAACACCTCGAGTCGATATGAAGTCAACTTTTTTTCGTTTTCACGAAGTATTTGAGTCGACAATTGCTCTTCATGAAGGTCCATTCGAACTCAAATCAACACCTCGAGTCGATATGAAGTCGACTTTTTCTCGTTTTCACGAAGTATTTGAGTCGACAATTGGTCTTCTTGAAGGTCCATTCGAACTCAAATCAACACCTCGAGTCGATATGAAGTCAACTTTTTTTCGTTTTCACGAAGTATTTGAGTCGACAATTGCTCTTCTTGAAGGTCCATTCGAACTCAAATCAACACCTCGAGTCGATATGAAGTCGACTTTTTTTCGTTTTCACGAAGTATTTGAGTCGACAATTGGTCTTCTTGAAGGTCCATTCGAACTCAAATCAACACCTCGAGTCGATATGAAGTCAAATTTTTTTCGTTTTCACGAAGTATTTGAGTCGACAATTGGTCTTCTTGAAGGTACATTCGAACACAAATCAACACCTCGAGTCGATATGAAGTCGACTTTTTTTCGTTTTCACGAAGTATTTGAGTCGACAATTGGTCTTCTTGAAGGTCCATTCGAACTCAAATCAACACCTCGAGTCGATATGAAGTCAAATTTTTTTCGTTTTCACGAAGTATTTGAGTCGACAATTGGTCTTCTTGAAGGTACATTCGAACACAAATCAACACCTCGAGTCGATATGAAGTCGACTTTTTTTCGTTTTCACGAAGTATTTGAGTCGACAATTGGTCTTCTTGAAGGTCCATTCGAACTCAAATCAACACCTCGAGTCGATATGAAGTCAAATTTTTTTCGTTTTCACGAAGTATTTGAGTCGACGATTGCTCTTCTTGAAGGTACATTCGAACTCAAATCAACACCTCGAGTCGATATGAAGTCGACTTTTTTTCGTTTTCACGAAGTATTTGAGTCGACGATTGCTCTTCTTGAAGGTCCATTCGAACTCAAATCAACACCTCGAGTCGATATGAAGTCAACTTTTTTTCGTTTTCACGAAGTATTTGAGTCGACGATTGCTCTTCTTGAAGGTACATTCGAACTCAAATCAACACCTCGAGTCGATATGAAGTCGACTTTTTTTCGTTTTCACGAAGTATTTGAGTCGACAATTGGTCTTCTTGAAGGTCCATTCGAACTCAAATCAACACCTCGAGTCGATATGAAGTCAAATTTTTTTCGTTTTCACGAAGTATTTGAGTCGACAATTGGTCTTCTTGAAGGTACATTCGAACTCAAATCAACACCTCGAGTCGATATGAAGTCGACTTTTTTTCGTTTTCACGAAGTATTTGAGTCGACAATTGGTCTTCTTGAAGGTACATTCGAACTCAAATCAACACCTCGAGTCGATATGAAGTCGACTTTTTCTCGTTTTCACGAAGTATTTGAGTCGACAATTGGTCTTCTTGAAGGTCCATTCGAACTCAAATCAACACCTCGAGTCGATATGAAGTCGACTTTTTTTCGTTTTCACGAAGTATTTGAGTCGACAATTGGTCTTCTTGAAGGTCCATTCGAACTCAAATCAACACCTCGAGTCGATATGAAGTCAAATTTTTTTCGTTTTCACGAAGTATTTGAGTCGACAATTGCTCTTCTTGAAGGTCCATTCGAACTCAAATCAACACCTCGAGTCGATATGAAGTCGACTTTTTTTCGTTTTCACGAAGTATTTGAGTCGACAATTGGTCTTCTTGAAGGTCCATTCGAACTCAAATCAACACCTCGAGTCGATATGAAGTCAAATTTTTTTCGTTTTCACGAAGTATTTGAGTCAAGTATTCAGCTCGTGATTTCCCGACGATAGGATGGAGTGAGGCTATTAGTTTTGTATACGGTCGTACGGACGATAGAACTATTCATTCTTGGTTCGGGTAAACTACATGGGAAACAGTAATATAATGACTAGGTTTCACACTTCTTCACCTATGTAGTTTCGAAGTGTTTGAGAGTATATCACTATCGCAGTGAACGGCCGTGACGTAATAATTAAGCAGCAAATGGTCTTCAGTTACGTAATTGTCTATGACGTAATACTTTGTAATTGTGTAATAATTTGACGATCGTTAGCTGCGGTACGATAGTGGTAAGTTATAAGGCAGTTTGCCTTCAACCTGTCTCCCAAGATTACTGGGACGACGGCTTTTCGGAGCAGGCCTGGATTGGCAGCAATGACTCTGGCCATGGTATCACTAACGTCATCGAATAGAGCTGAAGTAGTATTCTTACCTTTTGATTTGGACAGGCAAACTGTTGCGAAATTTATTTATTTATTTATTTATTATGTTACATATTCTTTATACACAAATAATGACAAATTAACAAATCTCCTAACATTATTGTGGGCAATAGGCATAAGCCTGTGTCGCCTCACAAGAGTTGCGCCAAACTTAATTAATCTTAATTATTTACATTTCTCTTCATGAATAATAACTTAATAAACATCAATTTTCTATAATATAGAAAATTATTATAGAAAAATATATAGAAAATTATATAGAAAAATATATTATATACATACTAAAAATAATATTTTCTACCTCCGTAATGCCTATTTTTATCAACCACTCATATATTTTCTTTTTATATACATTACGGGCGTATTGTAGTGGGGACTTCAGTGGAGAATCCACCGCACGATGAACCATGTATACCATATATTGAGGGCTTCTAGTCGTAATTGACAGCGTGGGTTTCGGTGGAATAACATTTCCGTCTGATCTAAACCGAGTCAAGTGTGCATGTTGATGACTGTTATACACCACACTCGGGTTACGATGCAACATAAGCAACAAAGACTTTAGAAATAGCTGGCGGGGGGTAAAAACTTTACACTCTTTAAACAATTCCAATGTTGAAAACAAACGTGGTTTGTTCATAATAATTTTTAATATATCTCTCTGTACCACGTTTATTTTTTCCAAATGCGTCGAGTAAGAGCCTCCCCACACAACAATTCCATATTGCATAATTGACTGAACTAATGCCAAATAAATTAACCGAAGCTTATCACGTCTAAGAACTTTTCTGGCATGGTAAAATACATACACTAGCCGCCTCAACTTCTTATAAACAATCTCAATATGTTTCTTCCATTTCTGATCTTCCTCTATCATGATACCCAGATAACGATAACATTTGACCCTCTCTAAAGGGGAGCACGAACACTTGGATGAAACAGTACAGCTATGCGCTATCAAACTATGATTCCCAAGGTAATAACTGTCGTTTTTTTGGTTTATTATCTTCGATAATGAACCATTGGAATCGCCCAAAGAAAAAAATTTTTTAACCCCCCCTCAAAATTTGTTGGTTTACGTTTCAAGATACGTAGATTCAGAAAATCGAATAAAAAAAAATCCGTCCGTCCGCCGTACGCCGTACGCCGTACGCCGTACGCCGTACGCCGTACGCCGTCCGCCGTCCGCCGTCCGCGCCACTTTGCCCAGTTAGCGTTGAGCTAAAATTACGAAATTTGGTTTCTGGGTTTGGACCAGCCCCACAATGATCCTCGAAACTTTTCATAACCCTAGGTCAAGGGGAAGGGGTTCAAAACGAATTTTGAAATTTTGAAAATTCCATATCTCGAAAAATTCATATAGAACGATATGTTTTTTATTTCATATTTAGATAGAGTTTGTTCCGTAGAATTTTTTAAGACCATCCGCAGCTTTGTACGACCAGCCGTTCGTTCACAATGACGGCTCAAAGATTGTGCCTCACAACACGATCGTGACTCAAACTGTTGAAATACAGGTCCATTTTCATACTAACAAGCTCTTTAGAACATCATATGGCTTAAGTGATGTCGAGTTTGTTGTTCTGAGGTGCGTTTCGTGCTACGGAAATGAAGGTAATTTCGAATGTTTGTTGGTAGGTAGGTACTTCTTTTATAGAAAAATTATTACCGACGTAGTATTAAAAACCCCAGAATTATATCGTATTGATTAATCATAATTAATAATAATTATTATTATTAATAAATACGAATTATTAATATCTAACAATAAATTATAATAATTTTCACTAGGTACTTGATAAAATCGTTAATACCTAATTAGTGATAATTGATAATAATAATTAATCTAACATTTAGGATCTAGACATTTAGACCTAGTGATCTAGACAGAAGGGTGATCTGTACAAAGAAGATAATGAACCGTTGTGTCAAGAATTTGCAGAGTTTTCTCCTATCAGCAGATATTTTGTTTTACTCACATTTAATGTAAGAATGCTTTGGGAAAACCAATTTTGAAGCACATTCAAAGCCTGCTGTGCATCAGAAATGTCCCTTTCTCTGGCAAGATTGGCAAAAGGCGTCTCGCGCAGGACATTCTGTACGAGGATGTCGAGCCTTACCACAAAACCAACACGATGCCGTCTTTCTAGGGGTTTTCTTATGCCTGTTCAAAGCCATTGTCGTATATTGGTTGTCTGTATTGTCTATAATGTGGGAGGTTGAATTTGAGAGCGCTGAAGTCACAGGCTGTGTCATGTAATACTGTGCATGTTTGCTGCCTGATTCGATTGCGCGTGCTTTGTCTAACGCCGCTGCCAAAGGAAGTTAACATTTTCTAGCAATCGTTTACGTATTTCCGATGACTGCAGACCACTTATGAATGCATCACGAATCATGTCATCACAATTCATCTCGGCCGTAACAGCTCTAAAATTGCATTCTTTGCTGAGGGTTTTGAGCGACTGAATGTACTGATCGATGGACTCATCGTGGCGCTGCTTCCTAGTCAGCAATAAGAATCGCGAGAAAACTTCATTTTTTGGTTTGATGTAGAGCCTATTGAGAGTTTCGATGGCTGATGCATAACTTGCGCATTCTGATATGTATTCGTATATTGAGTATGAAACGAAATTTACCAGTACCTTCTTTTTCTTAGCTTCCGGCACTTCCGCTTCTTCCAGATAGTTCGAGAACGTGGCAAGCCAATGTGCCCATTCTTTGCCCTCTGTGGGGACATCGGGGAGTGTCTCAAAACATCGAGGCTTTAGCGATTTATCCATCAAGAATTTTCTTGATTGAATAAATTGAAATGATTTACTCAAACGTGAGCTTTATTCAATCAAGAAATGCACATGAATGATTTGATTTCTAACCGAGTGTAAACAGTAGTAACAGAGATGAACATATTTAACGCATAAATGGAGTGAACTTCACTACAATGGTAATTTTTCTTACAAGTCAGGTACGACTTCTAGTCGAATTTACAGGTTCCTATCTTGTTTGAGACCGTCCAATCAGTGTTGTGCTGCAAAAGGATAACCTTTTTTATCATGTTGGCTGCTTTGGTGGGCCCAATGAGACAGATTAACGTTCAAACCACCAGAGTCCAACAAGCGCGCGTTCAAGAAGACACATCACGTGGAAGGTAAGTTTGAGTTGCGATTTCGGTAGTTTTTAGTTATTTTTGGGAAAAGTGAAATCAATAAAATTAGCGACAAGATGAAGGATTTTTCAACGTGAAGATGTAAATGAATGCAACATGAAGGCGCGGAATTCCAGAGGCTTATTAAAACCCGATCACCTAGCCAGCCAACCCTCTGACGTCATAGGCTCTTACGGCATAGGCTCTGACGTAGGTACTTGTTGGCCTCCTGCCAGCCGTCTGACGTCATACACTCGTGCGTCATAGGTACTTGTTGGCCTCCTGACGTCATACGCTCGTGCGTCATAGGCTCTGACGTAGGTGCTTGTTGGCCTCCTGACGTCATACGCTCGTGCGTCATAGGCTCTGACGTAGGTACTTGTTGGCCTCCTGCCAGCCTTCTGACGTCATACGCTCGTGCGTCATAGGCTCTGACGTAGGTACTTGTTGGCCTCCTGCCAGCCTTCTGACGTCATACGCTCGTGCGTCATAGGCTGTGACGTACTAGTTAGCCTCCTGCCAGCCGTCCGACGTCATACGCTCGTGCGTCATAGGCTCTGACGTACTAGTTGCCCTCCTGCCAGCCGTCTGACGCCATACGCTAGTGCGTCATAGGTGCGTCTGACGTAGTGGCCCGCCTGTCGCTCGTGTTCTGACGTGATCTGAGGGAAAGGGTGAATCAAGGAAACAAATTTTTTCCGTTTCAGTTTATGTGCTAAAGCAAAGACATGAAAATGTCAAAAGAATGTCAACTCCGTCCTCTTGTTGATACAGTCGAGAATTAAATGCTAGCATACGAGTCTGCAACACATTGGGACATTTTATGTCTTTAAAGAAGTGATTCAAGAACCTTCGAACAATGCTACATCACCTACCCCAGTAGCGTAGTTGTTATACTTAATTGTAGGGTTCATCATAAATTATGAAGCTTGCATTCGTTTAGACAATATAAATTATTGAGAATGATCACCTGTGTGTAAACAATAATTATTATTTAAACAATCACGCTCATACCGAAAATAGTTTGAGATAAAGTTCCGTAGCAACGAATCGGTTGTAAGCGAAAATCATCAGAGATTTTCGTGACGATTTCGTGTAACGCTTTTGTGTAACGTTTTTCGAGTTATGTGCCTGAGTAAAGACATAAAATGTCAAAAATCGATTTGAGTAGATGATTTTCTTTAGGGAACGTTCATAAACTGGTTGAAAACTCCGTTCACAGTCAGGGTGCTCGACAAAATCTATTGGGGAACTGGGGTTCCTCTTGCCAGGTCACCGGTTGATTCAGGTGGGGAACCACAGTTCCCCTTGCTAGGACACCAGTAGGGCATTCAAACTGCATTTCCTCATGGAAAATCATGATAAATTGTACTCAGTCAGGACATTTTGAAATGCTTTCAAGAAAAAGGTAATTTTTGGAGGAGGTGAAATAAGTTTGCTATTGATTATGTAATTAGGTAGGTACTATTGGCATCAGTGTGGTGAACAACAGTAAGTGGTACACAGATCCTCCTTCCAAAAACCTCACTTAGTGCTAACCAACATAAAAGGACGTGATCCATAGTAGTAAGGTGTAGTGTATTTACAATAAAACATTAATTATAAAATAAAAATACACAAATAAAACCAATTGTCAACAACATTAGTTATCAGAGTCAATATCGATTGTGCAGTATCGATGGTTCATCGTCTAATCAGTATCAGAGGAAGTCGACTCTGCATATGAGGTGCGTTGTCCCTTGGAATCAGAAGTTTTAGAGCGCAGACTCTTCAGGAACGTCAATGGCTGCGCTTTGGTGTCTGTCAGAACCTCTTGCTTCCTGATTTTGGATGATTTCTCGCCTGCAATGAATTACAATAATTTGAAGAAGGAATAAATATACATTAGGGTGAATTCAGGATTTAGTCAGGGACTGCAAACCCTAATTCGACGATACAAAAATATAGTAGGTACCTAAAATGTAAGTAGTGTCAATTTAAGTGACTGTCAATTCAACAGGAACCTACCAGCCATAAAGGGCTTCAGATAGGTTCCACTGTGTCCACTCCAAAAGAAGACGACCTACTGGCAGGAATCGACGGTCCTCTTGCACTCCGGATATCTACGGTGTACGAGGTGGAATTGCAAGATCCCTCATTAACGACCTTAATGGAGCTGGCAGAAACCGACATTGAATACCAGGCCCTGAAGAAACAGATCGAAGAAGGGTTCCCATCCAATAAGACCATGCCGATTTACTTCCATACTGGGGTGTGAGACATTCCTTGACAATTGTGGACGGCATGATTTTAAAGGGGTGCCAGCTTGTGATCCCTAAAACAGCGCGCAAAGAAGTATTGAATCAACTTCATATGTCACACCAAGGGATCGAAAAGACGAAACGGAGAGCTCGCCAAACGGTTCACTGGCCATCCATCACTTATAAGTGACATAAAAAACATGGTAGAGGCCTGCAATTTGTGTCAAGAATCACGGCCATCTCTCCCAAAAGAAACCATGATTTATGACCCGGTACCAAACCGACCATTCGTAGACGTATCCATGGATTTGTTTACGACAGGAGGAAAAAATTTTATGGTATATGTTGACAGGCTTTCGGGGTGGCCGGTTGTCTGCCAATTCGGAACAAGATGCCCTAATAGTAAAATAATTATAGCTAGCCTGCGCAAAATATTTTCAGATACAGGAGTGCCTATCCGGATCAGATGCGACGGTGGTCCACAATTTTCCTCTTTCACATTCAAGCAATTCCTGAGGAAATGGAATGTGACCTTATCACCATCCTCACAATTCTTCACCCAGAATTGGACCAGAATATAGAAGTCAGGCACATGAGGATAAACGAGCTGACGAGGCGGTACAGCCCTGGCAGCCGATTCAAAGTCATGGTATTGCCCAGTCTCAGACAAGCAGTGGAAATACTATGCGATGCTGTTCCTGATACAGGAGCTGAGGTAAGTGTGGCTGGCATAGACATTCTCAAACATCTGAAAGTTAGTCCGAAGATGCTGGTTAAAACCGCGGTCTCTCTCACAGCAGCCAATGGTTCACAGATCCAACATATATATCCAACATATCACCTACATATTTTTCAAATCAAGGTGAGGTTCACTTAATGAACGTACCACCCTTTCAATTTCGTTGGTTGTGGAGAAATCAAAAAACCTGTCGAAATAATCTCCCCTTATTTTTCTGCAAAGAATTCAAAAATTGCAGTTTGAAGCGTCGCGCATGCGCGCTGCCCCTACCAACTTTTTTTTTCAAATAGAACCCCCCCCCCCCTTTTTTATTGCAGATTTGCATTCTACATCAAATTTCATGAACCTTTTACTTCGACAACTTTTTTTTTTCCACTTTACTTTTTTATAAATTGTATCCGTTCGAAACCTAAACGTTGTCTTGCACTGATGAAAGTACACTGACAAGTTATGTCTCCCAAGAAAAGACTTTCGACGTTGAATGATCCAATAAATAGCAGCACCAGCCAGGGCTAGTTCAAACGTTTCAAGGTACAACAGTCTACAACCGCACCATCTCGGTCAGTTCGTCTCGTCACAAAGTGCAGCAGATAAGCAGTCCGAGAATCGAGAAATCCGAGGTGTTTACCTCTTGTGATTCAGTCGTATGAGGAGGATTCAAGCAAAACTCAACGTGTCCACTTTTCAAAAATTTCCGGGAGAAGCAGAAAACTTGCTCTGCAGCAACCTGATGTTCTGGTTAATCTGATATGGGGGATTAACAATCAGTAGGCCAGTGCGAATCATGTCCCTGGATGCAGAACTCCCAACATAATGTATAACCGTTTTATTGGCATAAATGTTTTGGACATGATAAGTTTTGTGAAACCACCTGTTTGCCGCAGGGGAACGAGCGCGACATCTAACGAATCGTCACTAAAGTAAGGTTTCAATTGCATATCATGCAGGTGCTGCCATCTTCTGAAAAGGCGATAAACTATTGAAGAATGACAAACTATCACGAGGTGTGTGGACAAGTCAAGTTTTGAAAAACTCTGCAAATTCTTGACACAACGGTTCATTATCTTCTTTGTACAGATCACCCTTCTGTCTAGATCACTAGGTCTAAATGTCTAGATCCTAAATGTTAGATTAATTATTATTATCAATTATCACTAATTATTAACAATTTTATCAAGTACCTACTGAAAATTATTATAATTTATTGTTAGGTATTAATAATTCGTATTTATTATTAATAATAATTATTATTAATTATGATTAATTAATACGATATAATTCTGGGGTTTTTAATACTACGTCGGTAATATTTTTTCTATAAAAGAAGTACCTACCAACAAACATTCGAAATTACCTTCATTTCCGCAGCACGAAACGCACCTCAGAACAACAAACTCGACATCACTTAAGCCATATGATGTTCCAAAGAGCTTGTTAGTATGAAAATGGACCTGTATTTCAACAGTTTGATACACGATCGTGTTGTGAGGCACAATCTTTGAGCCCTCATTGTGAACGAACGGCTGGTCGTACAAAGCTGCGGATGGTCTTAAAAAATTCTACGGAACAAACTCTATCTAAATATGAAATAAAAAACATACCGTTCTATATGAATTTTTCGAGATATGAGATTTTCAAATTTTCAAAATTCGTTTTGAACCCCTTCCCCTTGACCTAGGGTTATGAAAAGTTTCGAGGACCATTGTGGGGTTGGTCGAAACCCATAAAAAAAATTTCGTAATTTTAACTCAACGCTAACTGGGCAAAGTGGCGCGGACGGCGTACGGCGTACGGCGTACGGCGTACGGCGTACGGCGTACGGCGGACGGACGGATTTTTTTTTATTCGATTTTCTGAATCTACGTATCTTGAAACGTAAACCAACAAATTTTGAGGGGGGGTTAAAAAAATTTTTTCTTTGGGCGATTCCAATGGTTCATTATCGAAGATAATAAACCAAAATCTGTTCCATCACGGCTGTGAGTCAGGGAGTGGACATAACGAGTTTTGGTTGGAACATCACGGAAAAACTCCCAATAACTCCGCAGGATGGACAAAACGAGTTTTGACTGAAACTGCTAGGTTAAGCCACCTCTTTAACGTGAATAGAATAACTTTTAACGGCGAAAATTTAGGGACGTGTAGAGATGTGCCATTGACAATAGAAAATTGAGAAAAAACGATTTTGGCCAAAAGTGGACATGTCGAGTTTTGCTTGAATCCTCCTCGTTTTTGGTACCATAACATTCATGATTTCTCAGAGTATCCTTCTGGGTGCAGGAACCAATCCACTTTTTTCTTTATAAAAAAATACCAAGTTTCTGGCTGTTATTTCGGGTTCATCAAGTCCAATAAAAAACACCACGTGATTATTTTTAAGACCGCCTTAGCCGGTCCCAAGCCTGAGTTGCGATAGGGCGAGGGAAAATAAATCTACTGCCAAAGTTGATACTTCGGAAAAACTGTAATATTCACCAAAAAACGTAGATTAAGGGCATAAAATTGAAGAAAAAAACCTGAGCTACAGCGCTGAAAAACAATGTAAAGTCATGTGCCTCACTTGGGGTTTACCATAATCAATGTTTTGCGCTATTTTGATGACTTTAGCAACTTTGAACGCTCCTGGCGCCCGTTTCTCGCAGTGGAAAAAAAAAGTTGTCGAAGTAAAAGGTTCATGAAATTCGATGTAGAATGCGAATCTGCAATAAAAATTGGGGGGAGGGGGGGGTTCTATTTGAAAAAAACAAAGTTGGTGGGGGCAGCGCGCATGCGCGACGCTTCAAACTGCAATTTTTGAATTCTTTGCAAAAAAATAAGGGGAGATCATTTCGTCAAGTTTTTTGATTTCTCCACAACCAACGAAATTGAAAGGGTGGTACGTTCATTAAGGAATGTCATCCACATAATATGTGGATGATATACAGGGTGTCCCATCTAAACGGGCCCATCGGGAAATTACAGCCTTGCGGTGCGAGCTATCGAAAAATTGAACTGGACCTTTTTCATAGTATTTTCACTCAGCTTCACGATGCCGAAGTCCGATTTTTATTTTTCCATGTTTTAGGGTCTCAAATCATTGATTGAAACTTACGGTTACCTCTTGACCCCCCTTTTTTATTAATTTTTTCGATTCTAGGTTGAATTTTGAACAGAAAATGCCTCTTTGAAATTTTTGTTTTTGGGGCTTCGTTTCTGAGTTATTTCACTTTTTGCGAAATACAGAAAATCGCCGATTCCTTTTAGACGTTACCAACACTTTCTTACTATTTTTATCTTCGATTTTTTTCACCACACTTTTGAAATCAGCATTAAACTACCTGTCATTCAGTGTGGTGAACATCTCAAAAATTGAAGAAAAAATAGTAAGAAAGTGTTGGTAACCTCTAAAAGGAATCGGCGATTTTCTGTATTTCGCAAAAAGTGAAATAACTCAGAAACGAAGCCCCAAAAACAAAAATTTCAAAGAGGCATTTTCTGTTCCAAATTCAACCTAGAATCGAAAAAAGCAATGAAAAAGGGGGGTCAAGAGGAAACCGTAAGTTTCAATCAATGATTTGAGACCCTAAAACATGGAAAAATAAAAATCGGACTTCGGCATCGTGAAGCTGAGTTAAAATACTATGAAAAAGGTCCAGTTCAATTTTTCGATAGCTCGCACCGCAAGGCTGTAATTTCCCGATGGGCCCGTTTAGATGGGACACCCTGTATTATATCCTGTATACCATCCACATTCACTTAGAAGAATGAAAGGATGGTTACTTCATCAATGATGCAAATTACAAGCAGTCAGTGGCGAAAGAGTAAATATATGGAACTATAGTTTTAGTAACTGAACCTGCAGATACCTGTGTGGGTTCTCATGTGCTCTCATGTGCTTTGACAGATTTGACGGGTGACTTGCCTTGTAGTTGCATAGCTGGCACGGGTATGGTTTTTCTCCTGCACAAAAAAAAAATCAAACAATTTTGACATTTTCATGTCTTTCATATGGCACATAAAAAAAAACTCTGCAAATTCTTGACACAACGGTTTATTATCTTCCTTGTGCAGATCACCCTTCTGTCTATACCAGACTGTGTTGCAAATCGGCACCATACCATATTCTCACCGTACTCATACCATACCATACGAATTTCTTTCCTATCATACCATACTGTATTATACCAAATCATACATACAATAATATACTATACCATACTCATACCATGTCATACAAACCGAGTGAATAATGAAATGTCATCCATTTCAGACCTATATTTAAAATTTCAAGTATCTAGCTCATCATCAACATTTAATTTGTTTAAACAAATAGGTATTATTTAAACAATCTTCTTCTTTGTACAGATCACCCTTCTGTCTAGATCACTAGGTCTAAATGTCTAGATCCTAAATGTTAGATTAATTATTATTGTCAATTATCACTAATTATTAACAATTTTATCAAGTACCTACTGAAAATTATTATAATTTATTGTTAGGTATTGATAATTCGTATTTATTATTAATAATAATTATTATTAATTATGATCAATTAATACGATATAATTCTGGGGTTTTTAATACTGCGTCGGTAATAATTTTTCTATAAAAGAAGTACCTACCAACAAACATTCGAAATTACCTTCATTTCCGTAGCACAAAACGCACCTCAGAACAACAAACTCGACATCACTTAAGCCGTATGATGTTCCAAAGAGCTTGTTAGTATGAAAATGGACCTGTATTTCAACAGTTTGATTCACGATCGGGTTGTGAGGCACAATCTTTGAGCCGTCATTGTGAACGAACGGCTGGTCGTACAAAGCTGGGGATGGTATTAAAAAATTCTACGGTACAAACTCTATCTAAATATGAAATAAAAAACATACCGTTTGATGGGAATTTTTCGAGATATGGAATTTTCAAAATTTCAAAATTCGTTTTGAACCCCTTCCCCTTGACCTAGGGTTATGAAAAGTTTCGTGGATCATTGTGGGGCTGGTCCAAACCCAGAAACCAAATTTCGTAATTTTAACTCAACGCTAACTGGGCAAAGTGCCTCGGACGGCGGACGGCGTACGGCGGATTTTTTTTTATTCGATTTTCTGAATCAGATTCTACGTATCTTGAAACGTAAACCAACAAATTTTGAGGGGGGGTTAAAATTTTTTTTTCTTTGGGCGATTCCAATGGTTCATTATCGAAGATAAACCAAAATCGTCACGAAATTTGCTCACGAAAATCGTCACGAAATTTGCTAACGAAAATTGCTAACGAAATTTTTCTGATGATTTTCGCTTACAACCAATTCGTTGCTACGGAACTTTATCGTCGCCAGTTATCATCGTACAAAAATCGTTCACCACTCGTTGGATAGCTCTCGATTTACCTAACCATATTACGTTAACCACTGCGGAGTGCGTGGATGACAAGGTGCGGTATGAGCATGACTTGATACGAAGTTTGTTTGCACACAACGTGAAAATGTCTCAATGTGTTGCAGACTCGTATGCAAGCGTTTACTTTGGCGTTTACTTTAGTTTCTGGTTTCTTTCTTCCACTCAACCATTTAATTAAACTCTCTATACATTTCTGATGATTTTCGCTTACAACCGATTCGTTGCTACGGAACTTTATCTTCGCCAGTTATCATCGTACAAAAATCGTTCACCACTCGTTGGATAGCTCTCGATTTACCTAACTATATTACGTTAACCACTGCGGAGTGCGTGGATGACAAGCTGCGGTATGAGCATGACTTGATACGAAGTTTGTTTGCACACAACGTGAAAATGTCTCAATGTGTTGCAGACTCGTATGCAAGCGTTTACTTTAGTTTCTGGTTTCTTTCTTCCACTCAACCATTTAATTCTCAATCAATCAATCAGTTTATTCACAATAAACTCTCTATCATTTAATTAAACTCTCTATACATTTCTGATGATTTTCGCTTACAACCGATTCGTTGCTACGGAACTTTATCGTCGCCAGTTATCATCGTACAAAAATCGTTCACCATTCGTTGGATAGCTCTCGATTTACCGAACCATATTTAATTTGGATTTTTTGTATTTCCAGTCTGCAATCATCAAGAAATCAGTGAAGATAGGGAGCTCTTTGGTGAGATAGGAAGTGAAATTCAGGATTTGGTTTCCAGATTTAGTACAGAACTGCAGCCATAATAGTTGATGATACCAATGAACTGTACAGGGGGAGAAGGGTATAATTCCACTATTTGTCGATTTCGAGGTTTCAATGCCTTCTAGAGGCTTTCTGGGAGTAGTTTCACGTGGTAGGTCGGTACTAGTGAAAAACGATTTCATTCCATGATGGTTTGGAATAGTTGATAATTTTTTTGTCATACCTTGGCAACGTATCATGAGATGGTTAAGTTAGTTTTTACTCTCCTGAACATTTTCCAATTTTGGAATTGTACCCTTCTTCCCCTGTACCCAGGGTTGAAAAAAATCACGATTTAAAAAAAAAATCAAATTAATCGGATTTTTTTTATTTAAATCGGATTTTTTTTTAAATTTAAATCGGATTTTTTTTATTTAAATCGGATTTTTTTAAATTTAAATACAAAATATTTATTTTTTTGCAAAAGTTTTACTTATTGTAACATTAAAGTAAGCAATGTTGTTTATTGAGGAGATGGCATAAGAAGCATTTCATTTTATTTATGAAAAATAGTTACAGTGTTCAGTGTTTGTTTTTGACATACCTATATAATATGTGTACTTTTGTACTTTAACAATTTTGATAAATATTCCTTTTTATATCTATTACGTGTTTTTTTCCCTAACCAGAAAGCTTGTTTTCACAGCGGCTTTAACTTTCTATCGATATGTATCCGATATTTGTTATATCGATATATTCAAGATCGATAAATCGATAGGTAATATATCGCAACGATAAGATATCGATATTTTTATATCGATACCTTAGCATACGATATCCATCTCTAGGAGGTGCCAGCCTGATATGACAGCTGATACGACAGCATCAATATGAAGTAGTGATGCTGTGTATTAGAGGTGATTAATAACTGAAGTCCTTCTGCCGATCCCGAACAATTTCTCATTTTTAGAGAAAATTCACTTTTTTCCCCCGCCTTTTCAACGGTAGATTTAAATCACGATTTTTATTGACTGATTTAAATCGTGATTTAAATCATGATTTAAATCAATTTGATTTAAATCATGCAACCCTGCCTTTACCCTTCAAATATACCTAAGTAGGTAAAATATAAGTAGTGTGACTGTCAATTTAACAGGTACCTCCCATTCATAATAGAGACTTTTGGCAGCACCGAATCGGGTTTGGTATGAAAGGATTAGTGCGCATGCTCAACGATCCGGTCGGCAGGCGAACCGTCATGAGTTGAAACCGTCACCGTTGAAAACCGGGATTGAACGGTAGGGATGAGCATCGATGGTCGATGTTTTCAAAACATCGATGTTTTCATGTCGATGTTCGATGTTTTTGACATCGATGGAAACGCATTGATGTTTTTCGTACATCGACGTTTTTGTATAAACGCGAAATTGCTAATTTTATTTTCAACACTAAAGCTTTAAGGAACCATTTTCTAAAAACTTGGTTAATGTGTCTAAAACTTGGTTGGGCAAACAGTTACCAAAAAACCGAAACAGACTACAAGGAAAAATAATATCCAAAGTGGTTTTCCTCCATTCCATTGATGAGACGCTTTGGAGCTGGGAATAATAAAAAAAAAGTAAATAATACGTAGTTTAGTTGTTGCTATTTAATAAATTGTACACCCACTTTTAATATAAAATTAGTTGAAAAATTCATTGTATTTTTTAAGTACCTATAAAATTATTTGTGTATTTCATTGTATTTCTTTTAATTAAAATTAGTTGAGTGTTTCATTGTATTTAGTGTATTCCTACAATTACCTTTTTAAAATGATTTTTGAAAACATCGATCCTAAAACATCGATGTTTTGCACAGAAATACATCGATGTTTTTCACACATTGATGTATTGGTTCGATGTTAACATCGATGTTTTGTTCATCGATGCTCATCCCTATTGAATGGTCCATCTTGACGGCGATTTGATGACGGGAGCTGGTGCTACTCAACCTTTCAAGTTCATAACAGTTCAGAACATTTTATGTTTTCGACGGGAAATCACTAATATATATTTATATTAATATTATACACAAATATATTTATATTATAATACACTAACGATTTGTTTGCCACACGGTTCATTCGGCCAGAAGAGAAAACAAACCAGTCATGCTCTGCCCACTTGCACCAAACGCTCGTTAACTACCGTTGACGCCCGTCAATTGCTGACGAAATCGTAACGGCCGTCAGAACTTTACCTTTCACCAAGCGTCAAGTTAACGCCGTCGCTAAGTGGTTGGTGCAAGTTAGTCACGCTAATTAAACGTGACCCTAACAGCCGGTTTTCTCTTATCAGACCGTTTTGGAAGTGGAGGAAGACGATAGCAATGTTAGCATCTGAATTTGCTCGCCCTATCTTGTTGGCCACGGTTTACCAATCGTCACCCAATTCGGTGCTGCAAAAAGGCTCTAATAGGGCTTTGCCTACATATTTTTAAAATCGAAGTAAACTTCAAGATGAGGTTCATATCATCCACATTTATGAGAAAAAAAAAATCACATATTCACTTAGGAGAATGAAAGGATGGTTACTTCATCAATGATTACAAGCAGTCAGTGGCGCTAGAGTAAATATATGGAACTATAGTTTTAGTAACTAAACCTGAAGGTACCTGTGTGAGTTCTCATGTGGGCTGAAAGATCTGCTTGCCTGGCAGCCTTGTAGTGGCATAGCTGGCATGGGTATGGTGTTTCTCCTGCAAAAAAATATAAATAAAATAAAAACACTCATCTGGAAAGTCAAAGGTGGAGCTTTGGGGTGCATCTGAATCATTTGCTTCCTGATTTTGGGTGATTGCTCGCCTGCAATGAATTACAATAATTTGAAGAAGGAATAAATATACATTAGGGTGAATTCAGGATTTAGTCAGGGACTGCAAACCCTAATAGTCATACACCCCATATGGCTTTATAGCTGCCAGATTTGGGGCTCAGCCTCCAATAGCCAAATAAAGAGGATCCAAACAATCCAAAACAGGGCTCTTCGAATGATTACGGGTGCACCCGGGTATATGCGCAACTCTGCCATCCACAAAGACTTGTATATCCCATAGGTAACTGAGGTCCTACCCAGGATGTACTCGCAGCTACATTCAGCCATGCTTAACCACTCCAACAATCTCCTAGTAGAGCTAGCTCAACATCCACCCCCTCCATAGGATCGTCGCAGGCTCAAGCGCAAACGCCCTCCCGACTTCCTGTAATATTTACTTCAATGCCCAGGACCATCATCAAACCGCTACCACTCTCCTAGTGGTCAAGGCTACGCGCAAGTGGCTCATCGAGGTCTGCACACTCCCTGACAACCAATCCAAAAACTTTTCAAACCAAAACTAATATATGCAGGAACTGTCAATGGATAGTGACCTGCTCATGTTCCACAAAGGATCCCCCTTCATTGTTGTTGTATAATATTATGTACATAACTGTGATGTAATTGTTTATTACACTAAAGTTAACTTATAAAAAAAAAAAAAACCCCTAATAGTTGATGATGAAAAAATATAGTAGGTACCTACCTAAAATATAAGTAGTGTCAATTTTTAAGTGACTGTCAATTTAACTGGAACCTACCATTAATAATGGGGCTTAGCCTACACATTTTTGAAATGAAAGTATACTTCAAGATGAGGTAAATCTCATTGACGTTCATGTAAAAAAAAAATCACCTATTCACTTAGAAGAATGAAAGGATGGTTACTTCATCAATGATGCAAATTACAAGCCCTCAGTGGCACTAGAGTAAATATATGGAATTATAGTTTTAGTAACTAAACCTGCAGGTACCTGTGTGGGTTCTCATGTGCCTTGTAAGATGACCTGGGTCAGCAGTCTTGTAGTCGCATACCTTGCATGAGTATGGTTTCTCTCCTGTCAAACCAGAAAAAAAGTTTTGAATTTGGATTCCTGGGGGGTTAAATGTTTTACAGAGTGCAATCTTCAGGCAATCAATAATGATGGGAAGCCCTGCTTTTCATAATGAGGCTTTAGCTACATATTTTTCAAATCAAAGTATACTTGAAGATGAGGTATAATAATATATTATTATATCATCCACACTCACTGAAGAATGAAAGGATGGTTACTTCAACAATGATGCGAATGACAAGCACTCAGTGGCACTAGAGTAAATATATGGAATTATAGTTTTAGTAACTAAACCTGCAGGTACCTGTGTGGGTTTTCATGTGCTTTGCAAGATGACTGGGCCGAACAGCCTTGTAGTCACATATCTTGCATGGGTATGGTTTCTCTCCTGCCAAACAGGAAAAGAAAAGGTTTTGAATTTGGATTCCTATGGGAGGTTTAATGTTTTACAGTGTGCAATCTTCAAGCAATCAATAATGATGGGAAGCCCTGCCATTCATTATGGCTACATATTTTTCAAATCAAAATAAACTTCAAGATGAGGTTGGTTAATGAAAGGATGCTTACTTCATCAATGGTGCAAATTACAAGCACTCAGTGGCACTAGAGTAAATATATGGAACTATAGTTTTAGTAACTAAACCTGCAGGTACCTGTGTGGGATCTCATGTGTGCTGTAAGATGACTGGGCCGAGTAGCCTTGTAGTCGCACAGCGTGCATGAGTATGGTTTTTCTCCTGCGCAAAAAAAAAAAAAGAAAAAAATGGCAACACTGTTGCATGAAACTTTGGGTTATACATAGATACCTACTGTGTAGTACAACACTGTAGTGCAACGAATCGACTTATAGGATAAAAAGCAACAAATACCTAGTGTATTGGCCAAAGAACAGGCAATGAACGTTCCTAAGGTGACATGACGATTCAGTCTTCATCTAGCTGCTAGTGCCGCCACCCGTCAACCCGCTTGCTAATACAAAATTAGAGGATGCAAACTACAAGCATCCAGTGGCACTAGAGTAAATAGGTATATGGAATTAAAGATTTAGTAACTAAACCTGCAGGTACCTGTGTGGGTTCTCATGTGCCTTGTAAGATCTCCAGGAAGAGTAGCCTTGTAGTCACATAGCTTGCAAGGGTATGGTTTTTCTCCTGAAAAAAAAAAAAAAAAATCCCCAGACATGTAGCATGACTATAAGAGCGAATTTTTGAAGAAATAATTGTTTTTATGTAAAACATCTCTATTAAAGAACATGATATCGATGAAGAACATCTCAAGTAACGACCACGTTTCTTCATCTTCAAAGTGCTCCAGTTTGAGAGCGGAATAAGATATCGCAATTCTGACTTCACCATCTTATTCAGCGTGTAAAAAGCTTAAAAATGAGGTGTCACTTGACAGACCGTTTCATTTTTGGAATTTATGGGTGAACCTCCTCCCCCTCACTATCCGCAAAACCTCCTTCAGCTTTAGGACATTACAACGCTGAACACGATGGAGAGGTGAGAATTGCGATATCGCATTCCGTTATCAGATTAGAGCAGATTAACCATGAAGAATGTATTCTTCATCTTCAAAGTACTCAAATTTGCGAACGAAATTAGGTATCGCAATTCTGACTTTACAATCGTATTCAGCCTGTAAAAACCTTTAAAATGAGGTGTCACTTGTCAGACTTTCATGTTTGAGTGACCCCCCCCCCCCCCCCACAACCCTCAGAAGAATGAAAGGATGCTTACTTCATCAAAATTCAGCAAATTACAAGCACTCAGTGGCACTAGAAAATATATGGAAATATAGTTTTAGTAACTAGACCTGCAGGTACCTGTGTGAGTTCTCATGTGCCTTGTAAGATCTCCAGGATAAGTAGCATTGTAGTTGCATAGCTTGCATGAGTATGGTTTGTTTCCTGCCAAAAAAAAAAAAAAAAGAAGTATTGAAATAGGATTCCTGGGGGAAGATATAAATCTTTTGCAGTCTGTTATCTTCAAGCTCTTTATTTATCCACAGAAACCTTCCATTCTTCCATGGTGGGTTAGCAAACAGTATGATTAGTAGTATCCACACAATTGGAAGTGATCAATTTTACTAAACTTATGTCAACTCTTTGTGTTTTCCAATGGATAGAGAATGTTGACAGGAATCTGGTGCCAAAACTGGTTCTTTAGGATTAACCATCTTGAACACAAATATTTAAAAGGCCATACAGGAAGGGTTAGTTCATATCTCATATATTATTGAATCTACGGAGCGTTTACAGAGTCTACATACTAGAGAGTTCCTAAGAGATAAATCCATTCAGATGTGGACATATCTAGTGGACACATCTAAGGCGAGCAACTTCTGGATGCCTACCAATATGGCGGAACTGATCACATGTTAAGTAACGTCAAGTCACCTTAGCACAACGCGAAATCCATCCCTTCCACTGCTTTTCTGATCTTATGATAACAGTGTTATCCCCGAGTAAGATTACTCGTTAAGGAAGGTTATTCGTTAAGGATGTGTCCGGAGGGAGGAGTAGACACATGTATGTGATTGATTCAGGGCGATGTGTCCGGACACAGCCAACGCGCATGCGCAGTTGAGATGTTAAAACTTGTGTCTGTAGGAATGACCCCTTAGGAACTCTCTACTAAATTCCTCTTCTAAATTCCATCCTCCCATAAACATTGAAACATAAGTAGGAATGAATTGTTACCTCTATGTCGTGTTCTGACGTGTTTCCTCAATGCTGCAGCATTGCTGGTCCGGTAATCACAGTTTATACATGCGAAAGGTTTTTCTCCTGAAAGAAAACCAACACAATTCAGATATTGTTCTTGGTCGATTCCAATGATTTACCATTGAAGATAGTAAACAAAATTATAGTTTGAAGAGACCAAAAAATACAACCAAAACACAGTAATATTGTGAAGTACTACAAATTGTGGGTCATCATGAGGACGAGATCATCATGATCATTTAACCATCTCAACACAAAGACGTCGAGAAAACTCAAATGAGTGTTCTCCCGTTTAAGTACCTTCATTAAATGAATACGATACGAAATACGAAGGAAATCAGGGTGTTCGATGGGAACATCTTTGCGACTTTGAGCTAGAAAATTGTTCCCATCGAACACCCTGATTTCCTTAGTATTTCGTATCGATGGGAACACCCTGATGATAAGGCGTTGTGAATAAAAAATAATTAAATGAAACATATATAAGGATTTAAAAATAGGTAAGTAATCGCTTTATCGTTAATCATAATTATTAACAGAAATCAGTTTTATTATCATTGTAGTGCTTTGTGATATTCGATGTTTTTTGTTTGATTACTTGGCGCATAGACAAACAAATCTGATGTTTTTCCAACACGGGAACAGGCAACATACAATTGACCATGTGAGAAACATGGGTTTTCTATATTAATACCACAAACACTTAATGATTGCCCCTGGGACTTGTTAATGGTCACAGAAAAAGCAAGCCGCACTGGAAACTGTAGTCGTTTAAACTCAAATGGCACAACAGTCGGAATCATTGGGATGCGCGGTATTAGAACCAGTTAACGCAGCCAGGAAAGTTAATGCAGCCAGTCAACATGTCTATAGGAAATTTGCCATTTGTCAATCAGTTGTTTTGAGAATATGTTTCCAGATTGGTCATTTTGCAACTCGACACGCATAATATGTCAAAGTACTTCATTTAAGCAAGAATATTATTCTTGCTTAAATGAAGTACTTTGACATGTTTCCACAAATTGGAGGACTTTAGACATGCATTGATTTCATCAGCTGGCGTTGATCGTGGAATCACTGGCAATGTTTGACGAAAATCTCCTGATGAAAAATTCAATTAAAAAGAATATTATTTTTTATTTTATCGTACTTATAAAATTAGTGTAAAAACTAATCCAAAATGCTTGCATACGAGTCTGCAACACATTGGGACATTTTATGTCTTTAAAGGGATTCAAGGGCCTTCGAACAATGCTACATCACCTACCCCAGGAGCGTAGTTGTTATACTTAATTGAAAGGTTCATCATAAATTATGAAGCTTGCATTCGTGTTGACAATATAAATTATTGAGAATGATCACCTGTGTGTAAACAATTATTTAAACAATCACGCTCATACCGCAGCTTGTCGGCCACGCACTCCGCAGTGGTTAACGTAATATGGTTAGGTAAATCGAGAGCTATCCAACGAGTGGTGAACGATCTTTGTACGATCATAACTGGCGAAGATAAAGTTCCGTAGCAACGAATCGGTTGTAAGCGAAAATCATCAGAAACTCCGCGTAAAGATTTTTCATTTATGTGCCATAGTATAGACATAAAATGTCATTTATACCATAAAATTAGAAAGCTGATATTTGGGCGCAACTTTTAATCATGCGAGGTTTTGCTCAACGATGAGAATTATGACCGTTTCGTTGCAGGTAAATTGCCTGATTTTATCAGGATTTGTCATTAACAATTAATGTAGACCGGCCGATCTTAAGCCAGGTCCCTAACTACCTCTAGATATCTGTAACCATCCCTAACCATCCCTGCAACACATTGGGACATTTTATGTCTTTACTATGGCACATATAATATATAATATATATATATAATTTTTCATATTATGAAAAATCGTCACGCGGAGAGCGATTTTCAGTTTGTTGATATGAATGAACCACGGTTTTGTACTTATCGATGGGAACATCTCTGATCTTTGCGAAATTACGATACGAAATTATGAAGTATTAGGTACCGGCGGAGAAGTGGCATTTAGTGCATCAAATCATGTAAGTGCCTGTACCTCCTAATAAAATAAAAAGTTCCAGTCATGCAGCATGGCTATAAGAGCGAATTTTCGAAGAAATAACCGCTTTTATGTAAAATGTGATGTTTGGAACATCTCATTCAAATATAGGCAATCTTGAATTTATTTTATTTTGTAATTATAGGTATTTGAGTTTGAAGCTATTCGGTTAATTCGGTATAATATTAGATATTCTGTTTCATTTTGGGAATTTTTGGGTGATTCCCCCCCCCCCCCCCCTCACACCTAAAATTCCATAAAACCCACCATCGTGTTCAGCATTAAAAAAAAAACCTTTAAATTGAGATGCCACTTGTCATACTGTTTCATTTTGGGAATTGATGGGTAGGTAATGCCCCTCCTCCCCCCCATAACTCCCCAAAACCTCCCTCATGATATAGCTTTTTAAAAACTGAACACGATGATGAAGTCAGAATTGTGATATCTCTTTCCGGTATCAGATTAGAGCAGATGAACTGCGAAAAGCATCTCAAGTAAAACCACGTTTCTTCATCTTCAAAATGCTCCAGTTTGGAAATGAAATGAGATATCGCAATTCTGACTTCACCATCGTGTTCAGCATGAAAAAACCTTTAAAATGAGGTGTCACATGTCAGACTGTTTCAAATTTGGACTTCATGGGTAATCCCCCCCCCCTTAAAACTCCCCTAAACCCCCCTTAGAGTGGCCCGATTCTGCCCATCTTCGAACTTAGCCTGTCGATAGGCAAGACAGATTTTGTGTACAAATTTTAACTTTTTATCTCAATTCTATCGAGAGTTATCGTCTGGAATGACACATACATAAATACATAAATATATACATAATATGTATATAAATCATATTATGATTTTTTGTGTCTTTTGGCAGTGAATTCAGGATAGTCTGAAACGGATTTTGGTATACAAAATTAGCGGAATTTCGAGTTTTAAAAATTTTGGACCGAGAACAATAGCTTCCTTTTCTACGAAAATTCGCTAAAAACCATGTTTGCATTCAAACCGGTATTAAATGCAAGTGATGAGTACAGTGGGTACCTACCGTCATTATTGTCCACTAAGGCGTTGTCCTCAGGCCCAGTAAAACTGCCGACGTCTGGTTCCACAAAGATTTGTTCTTCTCCTTCTACAGATTCCTCACCACCAAATCGCCTCGTAGTCGAGTCGTCATCTTGTTGGTCAGCGTTACTGGCATCCTCTTCTGACATTCACAAACAGAACAAATGATTCAATTTATATTCAACGTTGGTAAGGGGTTCAAAGTTCAATATTGAGGATAATTTACAACTTGATGGAACGGGGGCATATTATCTAGCCCCGCCAAGCAAAGAAGTTGAGAAAACGAACGGTGCCGAGTGTACGTTTACAGGACGTCACAAAACGCGTTTTCGAGGTATCCATATCTCGGCTCCTATTTGACCGATCAACTTGAAATTTGGTGAGGGTCTTCTTGGAGTGGATATTAGAAAGTCCTGAAAGTTTCAAGTCGCTAGGTCTAAAGGGAGCCGAGCTACATAACTTCAAAAACCCGGTTTTTTGGCCTTAGCTTGTTCTCCTTCTCCTTGTTCAGACAGGCAAGGCTGGAGCCTCTCCACGTTCACCGATTGACTTGAAATTTCGCACAGAGCTTCATTTAACCTTTAGACAAGAGCATTATAAAATATTTAACCCATTATCTCATTCCAAAAAAGTTTTAGAAACAAAAAAACAGAAACTTTAGGCAAATTCTGTCCACATTGACGAGTCTACAGCCTGGGTAAAAGGACCAATCGACTTGAATTTTTTTACATACCTTCTTTATAGCACGGCTCAGTGCCATTTGAACGGAAAAACCCATTATCCCAACCCAAAAAAAAATTAGGGACAAAAAAACTGAAATTTAGGTTAATTTAGGCTAATTTTGGCCATATCTCGGCTCCTAGTTGACCGATCAACTTGAAATTTGGTGTGGGTCTTCTTGGAGTGGATATTAGAAAGCCCTGAAAGATTCAAGTCGCTAGGTCTAAAGGGAGCCGAGTTACATAACTTCAAAAACCCGGTTTTTTGGCCTTAGCTCTTTCTCCTTCTCCTTGTTCAGACAGGCAAGGCTGGAGCCTCTCCACGTTCACTGATTGACTTGAAATTTTGCACAGAGCTTCATTTAACCTTGAGACAGACCTTATATAAGATTTAACCCATTATCTCAACCCAAAAAAGTTTTAGAAACAAAAGAACAGAAACTTTAGGCAAATTCTGTCCACTTTGACGAGTCTACAGCCTGGGTAAAAGGACCATTCGACTTGAATTTTTTTTTACATACCTTCTTTATAGCATGGCTCAGTGCCATTTGAACGAAATAACCCATTATCCCAACCCAAAAAAAATTAGGGACAAAAAACTGAAATTTAGGGTAATTTAGGCTAATTTTTGCCATATCTTGGCTCCTAGTAGACCGATCAACTTGAAATTTGGTGTGGGTCTTCTTGGAGTGGATATTAGAAAGCCCTGAAAGTTTCAAGTCGCTAGGTCTAAAGGGAGCCGAGTTACATAACTTCAAAAACCCGGTTTTTCGGCCTTAGATTGTTCTTCTCCTTCTTCTTCTCCTTGTTCAGACAGGCAAGGCTGGAGCCTCTCCACGTTCACTGATTGACTTGAAAGTTTGCACAGAGCTTCATTTAACCTTGAGACAGAGCCTTATAAAAGATTTAACCCATTATCCCAACCCAAAAGAAATTAGGAACAAAAAAACTCTGCAAATTCTTGACACAACGGTTCATTATCTTCTTTGTACAGATCACCCTTCTGTCTAGATCACTTGGTCTAAATGTCTAGATCCTAAATGTTAGATTAATTATTATTATCGATTTTATCAAGTACCTAGTGAAAATTATTATTATTTATTGTTAGGTATTAATCATTCGTATTTATTATTAATAATAATTATTATTAATTATGATTAATTAATACGATATAATTCTGGGGTTTTTAATACTACGTCGGTAATAATTTTTCTATAAAAGAAGTACCTACCAACAAACATTCGAAATTACCTTCATTTCCGTAGCACGAAACGCACCTCAGAACAACAAACTCGACATCACTTAAGCCATAATATGATGTTCCATATTATGATATTATGATATGCCATATTATGATGTTCCAAAGAGCTTGTTAGTGTGAAAATGGACCTGTATTTCAACTGTTTGATTCACGATCGTGTTGTGAGGCACAATCTTTGAGCCGTCATTGTGAACGAACGGCTGGTCGTACAAAGCTGCGGATGGTCTTAAAAAATTCTACGGAACAAACTCTATCTAAATATGAAATAAAAAACATACCGTTCTATATGAATTTTTCGAGATATGAAATTTTCAAAATTTCAAAATTCGTTTTGAACCCCTTCCCCTTGACCTAGGGTTATGAAAAGTTTCGTGGATCATTGTGGGGCTGGTCCAAACCCAGAAACCAAATTTCGTAATTTTAGCTCAAGGCTAACTGGGCAAAGTGGCGCGGACGGACGGATTTTTTTTTTTATTCGATTTTCTGAATCTACGTATCTTGAAACGTAAACCAACAAATTTTGAGGGGGGGTTAAAAATTTTTTTCTTTGGGCGATTCCAATGGTTCATTATCGAAGATAATAAACCAAAATCGCTGAAAAACATAAATGAAGTCTCTAAAAAATAAAAACCTTCTTAAAGCTTGATAGAGTCGTAAAGAACTGTCATCACGCTTGTTTTTTCATTTTCCATTTTTTTGCTAGAAACATATTCGGGGTTGAGGTCGTTATACTACAGTTTTACCTTGAAAATCTCTACGAACTAAGTCATGAGGCGAAGGAACTCGTGGAAACCCACGTTAAGGAAAACAAGAGTATTCGAAGGAATCGTCTATTTCCACTGACATGTGAGTGTTGTTTTGTTACTGACGGCGGTTTAGTCACTGAAAACCGGTCTAACAGTTGCGTGATATTTCAGTGGAAGTAGACGATTTGTTTTTGAAAATACTCTCGTTTTCCTATTGAAAATCTCTCGTACCTCCGAGTGAACTGACAGAGGAAACTCGTGCGTTTGATGAATCCGCGCCTTCAGCCATCAGGAACACTGCACCTGTAGCAACGTCGACGGACCGCTCACAGGCAACAAAACCGACAAAAACTTGTGGAAATTTCACTGCGAACCTGTGACACTGACCACTCGACTGATGTTGATGATATTTCGATATGAATTTGGCTGTTTAAATACACTCGTACGAATAGCACCCAACAACACGCTACTCGTAGCTCTCTCACAACAGGCAGGTTAACAATATTGAGGGGAGGTAACAAGTAGGTTATAGTCTTCCACTTGATGTTGGACGGGGAATCAATGAACGTCTCGTCACATAAAACCGTTAAAACTTATTTCCTTCTGCCAAAATCGTCGTTCTATTTCGAAATTATGTCCAAAATCAAACTGAAGATCGTTAACTTATTTTGAATATTGTACAGTTTGATTGACTCCACCTCGTCGTTTTGTTCATCGTTTCCGAGGTCGTTGTAGTATCCATAGGTGGATACTCGAGTCCTTGTCCAAATGTTCGTTTCCTTCAAACCCGTTCTGTGAAGTGGTGAGAATCGAAGGTACGGATGTCCGATTCTCCAAAATGAATCGATTTTTTTAAGTATCGAAAAGAATCGCGATTATTTTTTCATAAAGAATCGATTCTTTTTTTTCTCAAAACTTAATTATGTCGGAGTAGATTCTTCATTTTCTGAAAATGAAGAAAAATTATTAGGTGCCTAGGTACATTATGAAAGGGGTCTTTTCAAAACTGTAGGTCATTTCTAGCTCAATTTTTTTTTTGTGAACAAAAAACCTCGTTTTTAGCGAATTTTCGAAGAAATGGAAGCTATAATAGCTCAGACAATAATTGTTCTCGGTTTTAAATTTTGAAAATTCGAATTTTCGAAAAATTTTCATACCAAAATCCGTTTCAGACCGTCCTGAATTCACTGCCTAAAGACACCAAAAATTGTTAAAGAGGGTCTCACGGCAACTTCCCACATCGTCATTTTAGTGACTTTCGCGAGCAGAGCCAAAAAACCACCTGCCAATGACTATTTTTACTTTTTTTTTGGGATGAAAGACCTCACCAGTCGTTTTTTAAATCTCTGCTATAATTGCAATATTTCGGTGCCGTTTGATGGCTCACCCTCTTCAGGCATGGATGTCACCTGTTTGTACAATAATAACATCTTATCAACTTATACAAATACAAATTTGACTTATGGTAATGACTTAATGATTGGTTAACTTACTTGAGAATTCTATTTGACTAATGTCAGTTCGCTACTAATGATAGTAGTCACTATTGTGTCGTGGTCAACCAGGGGTATCCCTGACCAATATGGGATGAGTCTGGTCCATATTGGATATTCCAATAAACGTCTGAAATGAGGGGGTTTGTTGAGAAGCGAAGAAAAAAGGAAATTTGTTTTGGTGAAATTCAAGTTAGGTTTATAGTGAGTGAAATCTGTGTTTACTTACATCAGTGTTGTGTAGATGGTTGTGAGTATTGCCGTTTTTTTGAATAAAAAATACAAAAAAAAGACGTTGGATGAATGGATGAACAGCAGTGGAAGAAAGAACTTATTGCACATAGGTAGAAGCGGTTTGTTTGTAACCTGCTCAGGGGAAGGTTTTGTGTGTTGTTGTTGTTGTTATTAATATATGTCAGGGCTCACAGGTAACTCTAGTGTGTGGTTGTAGTGTTATTGTTGATATTGTGTCAGAGGTAACCCTAGGCGACCACAACACTTACATGATAGACTGAAAGGATGGTGTTCTTCTGGATGGATCATTAGTTAACAAAAATTAAAATTATAAATATGTTAATATAATAGATATCTTAAATATATACATAGGAAGTCATATATTTGTGAATACTGATTAGAGAATGGTTAAAAATATATAGAAGTTAATTACATTTCCATGAAGTGGGAACTTAAAACAGTGAAATCTATTTACATGTCTATGAACTAGGTATTATTTACATCTTCACAGGGAAGAACCTGTTGTGAATTTGGTAGGTACCTTATCTCCTAGTTATCAGTCTGTGATACACTCTGGCTAATTGGTTGGTGTCTGAACGATAATTGATTGCTGTATCACGATTTTGTACTATAAATGCCATTTCTTTTACGTTCCTTTTTACGTATTGAGTTTCATACGTACAGATACTCCAATTGTCTATTTGGGGAATATGCTGGGTTTCAGCAACATGTTTGGTAAGTGCTGTTTTGGGTTCTGTTGAGTTGAGTACAGTCTGTGGGTCTCTTAGCGCTTTATTAACGTTGGACCTATGTCCAGACATTCGGTTTGAACCTAGTTGTTTGGTCTGGCCGTAATATGCTAGTCCGCACGAACTTTCACAGGGAATTTTGTATATGAGGTTGCTGCGGTCGTTTTGGTTAACTTTATCTTTAAGTTTGGAAAAATATTTGTAATAAATACAAATATTTTTCCAAACTTAAAGATAAAGTTAACCAAAACGACCGCAGCAACCTCATATACAAAATTCCCTGTGAAAGTTCGTGCGGACTAGCATATTACGGCCAGACC